>OU612071.1:12405891-12828947 GCA_914767715.1 Membranipora membranacea
ATAATGTCATGTAGTAAAATTATTAACTCACTCAGGTATTTGTACATCCTTCTAAGGTCGTAGCTATAGATTTATAATTTTAAATACCAGTTTTTGTATTTGAATCATATGATTAAATCATATAAAATGGTCTGATTTACTGGAAACGCCACTTGTCCCAACGTCTCACAGTCATACCAAGACAAAGAGCGTCTGTACACACAATCCACATGTCTATACTCTCACTCCTAATCTTGTTATATGTTTTTTATAGTTAGAAGATGCACAGTAACCTTTAGCAAGTATAGAAGAGCAGGCAGCTATAGAAGGTAACCCAACTAAACTAAAGACATTGACTTATGTAACAGTTAATGCTGTTATATGAGTCTTACTGACCTGTATGGTGTTGTTTTTTTAAGCCTATGTAGATCAGGGAGAATGTAAATGTAAATAGAGGCTAATATAGATGGTTAGTGCAATACTTAGATTCAAACTTCAAGGGACTACCTGGTATGTAGGGATTGTAGTCTATATTTTTGTATTTGTTGCAGAGATCCATAGTATCAGTTTGATGATTGTTTATGATTGGTACTTTTAGTGTTTTTCTATATATGAATAAAATGTGAAAGTCGACTGGCCGATCCTTCTTACTAAAATTTACCCAAATGTAAGTCAGTGTGCATCATTTGAGACTAAGCTGTAGGGAATTTGACATTTATATTCTCTCCTACAATGGAACACATTGATTCCCTCATAATGAGAAAGCAAAATAAACATCGGATATGCTCAGATCTAAACTAAGACTGAATTTACTCCATTTTTTTTACTTTCCTAGGTAGAGTTGATATAAGCGAGGAGATTGGACCCCCAACACCTCGGATACGGGGTCATCATTTTGTATCCACCCCTACACCGAACCCCGACGCAGCGGGTTCAGAGTGGCCGATTATAACATGGGGAGAGATTCTGTTAGATGCTGGTGCCAAACTGATCAAACCTGTCACATCAGAGCCAGTGTTTAAGGTATTGTAATGTGACTGCAAACCAACTAGCATTGTTTTTTGTTCAATTTTTGGGTTAAACGCCAGTGTGGTCCTTCAATTGAAAAGTGCCTAAATCAAAATCATTCACTGCTTGAAGGAATCATCAATTTTGCAAGTGAGAAATATTAAAAAAATATTAGCCAAATGAGCCCGAGGACTAAAACTGACAATGAGGATACCCTGTAGTATTTATCAGTATTTTAGAGAAAATTAACCTGGACTAGTGTGTTTTTCATGTGAGACTCATATCTAATCTTATGTTAATGTATGGGCAGCTACCGAATAACCTTGTATTGATTTGTGTTAGAAATCATGATAAACCTTGTCGGCTTTGGCCTGACCAAACCTAGACCATAGTTTCGAACCTGAGAGTCATATGAAATGAGTGGATAGCAGATTCTTTTGCAGACAATATTGTGTGCAATAACAGAACAATTGTTATCAAATTACCACTTCACCCCTTCCTGTCATATCTTTGTTCTGAATAATACTGTAGTTGTGTATTTTATTAGCTGAAGGACGAGCCTAAGAGAGACGGGATCAGGAGAGAGTTAGCTGAAAAGTGGCTAAACAACACAGTGAGAAAAAAGCTCAGGCTGTTGAGAGGATTAAAGGCCTCAACACGTATCTTTCCAAGTATAGTTATTCTAGCCTAATAAAGATTGACTGTGTCCGGCCAAAACATGTAGGGATTTAGGATTTAGAGTGGCTCAGTTGAATTGCTTCAGCCTGCCCTTCATATTGATTAAGGCCCTGGATTCACATGCTGCTGCAGTGCACTCACTACTTGTATTTGTTTGTGCACAATGGGTTCGCTCAGACTTTCTGCCAACAACTTGATATCATTAATGTAGTCCCTCCTGACATTGTCGCATACAATTTTATCACTATCAACACTTTCGAAAGGAGACTCGCAAATATATGGGTTTCCCCCTCATAAAGACGACCTGTAACTCTTATCAAAATCTTTTCTAACAATCAAGTGTGGCTTTATTTGACACATATTTTGTGCAACAGTCGATACGCCCAAACCTCAAAACTTTTTGAGTCAGCATCAAACCTGAACATGAATTATAGCTCTGTATTCGCCAGAGTCGATTAGCTGTACCATTTTCCCTTTGTCATGTGTATCCATTTCACAAGTTGAAATTGATTTGAGTAAAGAAGTTTTTATAAAAGTTTTCAGTCATTGAACCCTCTGTTACTCATACCCAGCTATACTACTATGCTCTATATAGGTGATGAATTGTTTATGATTACAGCCCTTTGAGGAGACTGTCCCGGAGTGAGAGATTAGCTACATTGTCACCAGCAGCAAAAGAACTGGCAGCAACTCGCGGTATTCACAACAGCACAGGTATTTATGTAGAATCTCTATCCAATGTGTTTGCCCAAATTAGCTGATTGGTGGAATGAGAACCGATGTCAGGTAAGATGGTACTTCCGGAAACTACCTATCTGTATATAGCAAGGATGAAAATAATAATTTCACTTTCATTATTTCTCGATACGTGCTATCATCAACCTTGCATTGGCTCTCTTCCCCTCTCAGCAACCAATTCGATCAGAGCTAACACATTGGCTAATTCTATCTATCCCACACTGATATCGAGACTTCACTATTCTTATGTATCTCTGATAGTTAGAGCGAGTACTACTCATACTACCCGCCCCTTATGGTACTCCTAAGTGAATTAGCTCACTCTCTATGTAGATATACATACATCATCATCAGTGTGAGTCCTACCTAAACACAGAAAGGATTCATCAGTAGGACTTTATGCTACATTACTGATATCAAACCAATTGGAAAGAAAGTTGCTAAAAAACCTTTACAAAAGGAGGGAATCTTTGCTTGCAAATACATTAGTTTAGATGTGATTGACCCGTTGTGATACAAATATAGCCATTATATATATATATATATATGTGTGTCTATTAATATATATCTATATACATAACATAAAAAGAGTACTAACTACGACCAAGTATAGCACCAACTATCCACCATACAACCGAAGACACACTGCCAGCCCAACTGTGAGATCGCACCCTGACCCTGTCCGAGCCCCATCAAGGCTATCTATATACATATATATATATATATATATATTATATACATATAAGTAAACATCATCCTGGATGGATGTTTGCCATAAAGCACCAAAGAAGTTACGGCACAAAATGACTCAATGAGGCTTTCTCTCTTCCCTTCCTGTTGATTTGAGTATCCTAAAATCTTACAGGCAAATGCAACATAAATTATCTCGTCTTGATGATTGTTTACAATATGTTTTATTTTTAGACAAAGCTTTGCAAGCCAGTTATACACCATCGCCACTACACCGACCTACGATCGGATATTACAAAACACAGCAGCATTTACTCAAGTCGGCTTCATCAACGCCCTCATCTTGTACACCTAAATCAACCAGATCTTGGACACTCCTAACATTACCAACTCAACACAGTCTACAGACTTGACTGATAACTTACTGAATCTCCATATGAAACAAAATTCTAAAGCCGCTGATTATTTTTGACAATTTTCCTAGAATTGCAATGTTTCGTATTCATATGAAATTTTCTAATCGAGAAAAACAATTAATAGCAGTGTATCGGTTTCATCTTTTAATGAATAACATACAGAACAACTTATTGTCCCAACTAATTATTATATTCGTGCATATATCCATATATATTTTTCTTCTTTTTTGTCTATGTGGTCAAAAAGTTATTTTCGTTTGTTTATAACTTGCTTATATATAAAAACCTAATAAAAAAAAAAACACATAATAATGATTCTTTTATTAAACTTTGTGAATTGAAGCCTGGACCCATAAACATTTATGAAAGTCTTGTGAACAATGCTTGCAGGTGCCTATGTGTGCAGGTCAGCACATTCAACCATTTCTCCTGCAGATTCATGAACTTGTTGGAACTGTCTTAACAACGCTCAGGCTAAGACATCGCAAAATCCTGCATCACTTTATGATTTAACTCTGTGCCATCGTCATAAGCAATCCATGATAAGTTTTTCATCGAGATTTTATTTAATTCTTAGTATATGGATTGATAAAGACAGTTGGAATTATAGAATTAAACTGATCGTTTTTACATGGAAATTCAATTTATGTTTTGACAGGTGATCAAAGTTTCCAATTCAGAATCGGCATTGAAATCAGGATTGTAGTTTGGAGGAGGCGGGGCCCCTTTTCTTTCTGATTCTAACATTGCTGTCAGCATCACAAAGTCTTTGTTGAAATTCGATTCTCAGTTATATACTTGAAGAATTTGGGGGAAGCTTACAATGTTATCCAAAATCCCAGTTAGTGTGACCCAGCCTTTCCGGTAATCTCTCTGGGGCATCGGGCCTTCATGATACCTGCCTCCCTATCAATTTTCCTAAGAATGATTATCTGGCGGTTCCGTCGCTAGATCCCAATCACTTACATGCTTCACATCATTTATGGTTGCCTGGTAAGCTGATTCTGTATAAGGGAGTAACTCGAAGTTGAACTCAATCATAAAACCTTTTCTTTTTCCAGTACCATCGGTCTTGAATCGTATGTAGATATCATCGACCGCTGATACGTCAAAGTCGAAAACTAAATTTGTAATGCCAGTTCCACAGTGCCGGTATGATTTGTCCAAAATTCCAAATTCAACAAAGTCCTTTTCACATGTTCCAGACATTTCCTGTACCTATATAAGACAATGTGTAATAATATGATGCAAAAATTCATGCAATATGCAATGTTACATATGTGTGTAAGATACAATGCAATGTGCAAAATATATCGATGTCACACACATGCTCTCATGTGACCAAACGGAGACCACTCTCACAATTAAATCAAGGCAACAATCACGCCATTATTGCCCATTCAGGTATATTTCAATCTTGGGAATAATTAGAAAACTGATTGATGAATGCTCAGGCAGGGATAGTTTTTCTCAATTTGATCTGCGCTACAAATAATGCTCTATTTTCTAACCCATAGAAGCGCATTTTTAATAGTTAAAACTTTGATAAATAATCAGGACGAATAGTGAATTGATTAACTACAAAAGCTTTCTTTAAGATCTAAATGCCCCTTATTTATCATAAACCATCAAACTGAGCTAAAATGATGGGTAACTATTGCAGGGCCTTAGTTTAGGAAAAATCATAGGAGAGGCAAAGGTCCCAGGCAAATCTGAAGCGTCACCAGGAGGGGTCCTTTAAGCCCCTCCACAAGAAGTTTGAGGCATATAATTCGCAAATGGAAATCCCAGAGGAGCTGTTTCTGACATAGATTACTCAATTTTAGTGTTTTTAGGCCACAGTATTTAGCGCTCTAGGGGTGGCAGTGCCTCCCTGCCTCCCCTAGAACTACGGGCCTGTATTGGACACATCTGGTAAATATGCTTTGAAGGGTACATTGAATTAGGATTAAAAAACAGTTACTTTCAGTTACTTCTCCCAGAATATCAACCATGTGGCAATGTGATTAATTTTCCTGCCAATACAATGTAGCGATCAAGTATCAACTCAATCTACCATAACCCTTCTTGCATGTATGAACTACAAACCTCAAACGTAGGGAATAAAATACTCAAACGTTTCAATCCTGGATTTTTCAGTATTGTCTCAGAACGTGTATTGTGCTCATAATTTCTGTCTTTCACATATTTTGAATGTGACTGGATGTAACCACGCTGGCAGAAGATGAAAGGAAGTTCTCCGATGGTACACGGCTTTGTCTGAGTACACTTATCACCTTTTAAACAAAAAAATTATAATCATCATAATACCAATGTATCAAATATGTGTATCAAATATTAATAACTATCACATGAATTAGTACTTTTTATACATAGGGATCGCGAGAGAGACCACAAATACGAAAGTGCCTGAGAATAAAACAAAGGGGAATCATGGCTGGGTTTAGCGAATCGACTGTTAGAAGACGATTAAAGCAGGGTTATGTTATAAACTGCACAGTATTGAAAATTTCTGTCTCTTTAGACCAAAGAGTTAAAAACAACATTCATATGATGGGGAGATACTGTGGCACACTGTAATATTTTCAGAAAGACACTGAGGCTATCTTTGACGCATCTCCTTGTCTTTAACTCCTAGCTTAGACTAATCGTGAAGTAATACGGTGTACCATGATACACAATGAAAGAGTGACCCGGATTTCTACAAAACTGCTTTGGGTAAGTAATTGATAAAACAAATCTTGATTATTCCTGGATCGTCCCTAGAAGCTCTGTCTGCCACAATTGTTCCAACAAGAATGAATCAAATAAAAACTCAGGCTCAAGCCACTCAAGCACCTTGACAAAGGTTAACATTGGGTCGGCTTTAATTTTCCTGAATTTTTTGACCAATCAAAGACGAGGAAATATTTCAAGCAACCATACATAAACTGCCATATGCTTGTTCACGGTCAGGTATGTTTTGCTAATCCATGAATTTATCACAGTCGAATGAATACATTAATGAGGTTATGGCTGCTATATAACTTAAAGATAACTAATTGTTACTGGTTTAAAAAGTAACACTGGCTCCGCCTTAAAATTTAGCAAATACAATATCAGTTGAGAAAGGAGGAGCGGATAACGGTCTTTGGGTAGTCTGCAACAAAAACAATAGTAGGACCTCTTGTTGGTGATTTGTGTCTAAAATCAAACAATAAAATGTTGAAGATTTTTGTTACAAACCATTACCTTACACATACTAAAAATGCCCAACCTGAATGTATGACTCAATTGACTCACAGCTATGTAGACGATACAATCCTTCTCGGAACATCTGGTTCAACTCTGAAACATATAAATGATCAATGTAAGGCGAATCTCCCTAAACAATGTTACTTTGATGAGGGTAAGCTCTGCCTAGCAATAATGGAATATCACAATCTAGTATAAACTGTATAAATATGCCAGATGATATAATTTTCATTGCACGCCCATCTTGAACAACAGGCCCAAATTAGTCTGTTGCAGTCAGAGTGATGTTGCTCAGTGAAGTATTTCCAAATGATATGGGCATTGATACCAGCAGCAGCTGCGTACACATCACGTTTACAGTTCTACAACATTTAATTCATCTCAACATAAAAATGTGTCAAATTGTGGTTCCTATACACGGTTTGCTCTCACCATCAATATCTGATCCATCAGCTAGGGACAGCTCTGTCACGTTATGCAATGCCATAACTATCTTTTCAAGCGCAACATCTGTTGCTCGCTTGTTACTTCTTCTCCTTTTTGTAAGTAACTTAAAATTTTCATCGATTGTTGTTGCTGTTGATTTATCCGCGTTGTCTAGCTGTGTGTACAAAGAATTTCTCTCGGCCGTAGCTGATTCGTTCATCAGCTCAACCATTGCTGTCTGCTCATTTATTTTCAAGTTGATATTTGAGATATTTCGAGCGGTTTCATCAAATGCTGTGGTTGTGGACTTATCCAGGTTTTGTAGCTGTGCGTACAAAGAATTTCTCTCAGCCGTGGCTGATTCGTTCATCAGCTCAAGCATTGCTGTCTGCTCATTTATTTCCAAGTTGATATTTGAGATGTTTCGAGCGGATTCATCAAATGCTGTGGTTGTGGACTTATCCAGGTTTTGTAGCTGTGCGTACAAAGAATTTCTCTCAGCCGTGGCTGATTCGTTCATCAGCTCGAGCATTGCTGTCTGCTCATTTATTTCCAAGTTGATATTTGAGATGTTTCTAGCGGTTTCATCAAATGCTGTGGTTGTGAACTTATCCAGGTTTTGTAGCTGTGCGTACAAAGAATTTCTCTCAGCCGTGGCTGATTCGTTCATCAGCTCGAGCATTGCTGTCTGCTCATTTATTTCCAAGTTGATATTTGAGATGTTTCGAGCGGTTTCATCAAATGCTGTGGTTGTGAACTTATCCAGGTTTTGTAGCTGTGCGTACAAAGAATTTCTATCAGCCGTAGCTGATTCGTTCATCAGCTCAAGCACTGCTGTCTGCTCATTCATTTTCAAATTGATGTTTTCTAGCATATTTTGCTGATTGCGGCTTGTACCATTAAGATTAATTTCTAAGTTGTTTAGTTGAGTATACAATAGATTTCTCTCTGCTAAGCCCGATTCATTGATGGATGTCACGAGCGCCGTAGTATTGTGGAGGAAGTCTTGAAACTCAATTATCGCTGTGCTCATATTCTCAATCTTGGTATGCAGTAGGTCAATCATCTCTATCCATGGCGTAGGATTTGGCTTAGATTTGTGGGCGGACGTGCCATCAGACGCTTTATCCATTCCGTCCAATATGCTGTGTAATACTGAGATATCAAAATTTAGAGACTCATTTAGCAATGCAAAATCTCCAATCATTGAAGCGTAGGCTGCTCGTAAATCTGTTCTGATATTCGCAATATCAGTTGTTTGCTGCCCAAATTCATTTTTCAGGTTGCTGACCAAAGTTTCTATTGATGATAAAGTGTGATTCATGATATTTGAGACGTTTTGTGATGTTTCAGCAATTGCTGTTGTTGTGGACTTTTCTAGGTTGTTTAGCTGTATGCGTAAAAAATTCATCATCTCCAGCATTGCGGTGTTTTCATTTATTTTGGGGGCAACATTTTCTAGGATGACCTGTTGCTTCTTAAAATCACGTGATGTTCTATTATGATTCTCATCTAAGCTGTTGAGTTGAGTATGCAAATTATTTTTCTCAGTTTTCTTTGTTAAACCTGATCCATTACTGGAAGCTATATGAGCAGTAGAGTGTTGTGGGGAACCTTGAGCCTCATGTATTGCAGAGCTCACATTTTCAATATTGGTAAGCAATGGGTCGACCTTCTCTATTGAGGGCGTGGTAGGATGTGGCCTAGATTTGTGGACCAACATGCTATCAGAGGCATTATTCATTCCGTCCAACATGCTGTATAGAAGTGAGGTTTCATGATTTATAGATTCATTTAGCGATGCGATGTCTACGATCATTAAAATGTCAGCTGCTTGTGAATCTGTCCGGAGATTGGCAATGTCGGTTTCTTGGTGCCCAAACTCGTTTTGGAGGTCGCTGATATTAGTTTCCAAACTTTTGACTGATAGAGCTGCAATCAAGAGAAAGTGTGTTTATGTTGCAAGCCTGTCCTGAGAAACTAGCCCCAAAATAGATATTTCTTGCATTGAATCCAGCAGGTTTCTATCAATCAAGCGTTCGCCCAACAGGAAACAGCCGATAACTAGAGGTTTTTGCATATTTGAGAATCAAGGAATCATCTGGTTTTCCTATATTTAAATAATACATATTATATCTTTACAAAATATGAAAATCCTTTATTACAAAATACTGGTGCATCACACTGTTTGTCCCATTTGAAAGATGAATCAGGTTTGCAATCCAAGTTGACTGAATTTTGAGTTGCCCCCCTCTTTGAGCTGCAGGCAAATGAGGTTTCATAGACCAAATTTGATCCAATTGACCTGCATTGTGACTACCCACATCTAGTAATGAGCCACCAGCAATTTCTAGAACTCCATCTATTAGTATAGTCTGGTGGCAGCCTACGCAAAATGTGGCTAGAAATGCAACTGTTTACGATTTTGGATGGATAGGGTTTGACAGATGTTTCTGGTGAAGTTTTTCATGCTGATCGCAATGGAAATGTTGTACCTTACACCAAGGAGTAAGAGTCTCTAACTCCTTGCTTACACTAAGTTGCACAATAAGCATGGTCTAAAAACATCCAAAATCTGAAAGAGCAAGTCATAATCGGTGCATCTACAAGTTTTCATGGGTCTGCTGTCTTTAAAAGCCGATATTCTGCCAACAGCGGTCACAATGCCCCCTTATATCACCTCTATATAAATAATTATCATCAAAGCGAAACTACTTATTCAGTTTTTCTGCTGCCTCGAAAACTGGCTTCAGATATTCTTAGAGATTCAATTTTTTTATGGTTGTTTTGTAGTGACATCAAACGGCTATTTATGATAGCAGACCCATGTAAACTTGTGGATCCACTAATTGTGACATGCTCTTTCCAATTTTGGATGAATGTTTTTTATTACTTTCCCTTTTGCCATCAGCGTTTTTGGCGATTAGCTGCCTATTGTGCAACTTAGTGTAAGGTACGATATTACCATCGCGGTCAGCATGTAAAACTCCACCCAAAATCGTATATGGAGGCTGCCACTGGAGTTTTCCAACAAATACTGTTTATAGCCACACTGATTGCAGATCGACTCTGTGATACGAGTCTCTCTTCACCGTAGCATTTCGAATAATCCAAATGTGCTTGAGTTCTCAAACTGAAAAGTCACCCCACCCAAACTGGTGAACTGGGAACTCAAGCACATTGAATTAATTCAGTCACTACGGTGCAAAGATAACCAACCTGTATGGGTGCACATGCGCAATGTGGTTTATAGTCAAAAACAAAAGATTGCTGCTGCTGGCCCTAAGGAGGGTCGCAAGGTGCTTTAAATCCTCAAACGCAGGGAGGGGGAGTGGTGGTGTGATGCATCCAGGAATTCAGAATGTATCCTAGAAGTGTGAGGCCATAGGAAAACATCCTTACTGTGTGTGAAGCAAGCAGCCAACACTGGTATAAATCAGCACTTATCATTGACTTTTTAATCTTAGCCATTAGGTTGAGTTGTAATTGACACAACTCGTTTAGTCCGTTTCGAGAATACATAAATCTTCAGTTGTAAGTGTCCAATCTATATTGCCTTATTTTCTCATCCATCCGGATTCAAGTAGTTATAGGTTGTTTAGGATGGGTACATTTGATGATCTCCTATTACAGCATATATGTCCAGTCCGGGATGGGGGGGGTCATCATTTTAAAGAACTCGAAATTTATACAACCTTGTAGGTTCTTAAGATGCAGACAATTTCTCTGAAATTTTGATTTTGAAGTTGCCCCTCAACCTTAGGCTCCAAGTCTGCATTGGAGGCAGTAAGCTTAGAGATCATATCTTATGATATCTAGTATTGGAAGGCAGTTTTGGATGTTAGCTCTCATACCCATACCTCCTCTCCTCTTCTGCTTCTGATTTCTGCAAGAAGATAAACCCTAAAATCACCTAATGGCCACCCAACAAAATCTAGAATTTTTGTAACTCTTTATTTTATGGCAGGTCTGGAGCAGACGATGTGCCTTTGGTTCCCTTGGTCTGATTGAAAGCTTTACAATGATATAAGAAAATGTATAGGTGTCTCACCTCCTTTTAGGATTTGAAATTTAAGATAACATTTAACATTCAAGTGCAATACAAGCAATCAACTAACCGCCATCTAACCACCTGGCATGGCGCCTTTGACCTATATATATATATTTATAATACTTTTATTGTCAGCAACAATTCATTTAGAATGATGTATTTCCTGATATGACATCAATGACCTATGAACTTTGACCTTGACAGGTGTACAAACGGTGGATGGTTGCTTTTTGGCATTGCAGCATTTGCATGTTGTCTTATCAAAAGAAACTTGAAAAATTTGAAAATTAAGATGAGAAATTCAAAAAAAGCTGCCCACTCTTTTTTTAATTTTCTCATCTTAATTTTCAAATTTTTCACAATCTTCACAAATGGTTTCTTATGATAAGACAACATGCAAATGCTGCAATACCAAAAAGCAACCATCCACCGTTTGTACACCTGTCAAGGTCAAAGTTCATAGGTCATTGATGTCACATGAGAAAAACATTAGTCAAAATGAAATGTTGCTGACAATAAAATTATTATAAATATTTTGAAGCTGTAATCATTCAATAATCTGGGATGGTGGGGGGGAGGGATTCCTAACCTTCAAGCAATCAACTCTTTTTTTGATTCTTTGATTCCCAAAGAAAACTAACTATACACTTTTCTGTATTGATTATTAAAATCCATGGCTGGCCATATATGGCAGCTTTCTGCACTCACTCAGTTTTTTTACGATTTTACACTTAACGCAGGACACACTCCAGTTCCAATGATGCATCACACCTTTGTATGGAAAAGCCGACTTTTTTCTTTGTTCTTAAACAGTTTCCCCAGGCACAAATAGATGTGGAAATTACTGACTTTTTTCAGGGTTGGTAACTCCTACTCATAAATATGAGAGAGTTATCAATCCTATTTGTGGGAAGCTCACCAGTAGAATTATAACGACCAAGGGGGTATTTCAATTGTAAACAGCAAAAATCGCTATCTGATCTCTAGGGTCTTGCTCACAATTTGCTCACTCATATACGGAACTTAAACATTCTGAGTGAACAATGTAGGAAAAAATTTGAGTAATTGAAAGCCACTTCATGAGCGTTAATTTAGAGCGCTGTGATGGGTGACCCTAATTCTAATTGAAAGACCTTCCAGAATGCAGGAAACTAGAAACAAAGGTGATTGAACTATCCGGAGCTACTAGATTGCAGCTTACTTGCTTTCTAACCATCTAAGCTAAAATTTAATGTAGGTATGAAGTAAGTATGTATGTAAGTATAAAACTACCCAACAATATAGTAATGAAAGCATTGAGGCCTATAGTCAGAGCTTTATGAGTTCGTGAGCTCTCACCGAGTTGCTGGTACATTTTATGATTTTCTTCTTGCGCTCTCAAGAGTTTTGAAAATTGTTCATCTTCTACAACTCTGTCTCCAACTCGCTGCTCGGTTTTGTTACCTTCAATAAATATAACAACCAGATCACGGTCGAGTGGGAATTTTAATGCGCATCTTGGTAACACCGTCACCAAACCTTGTTATTTCACATTTAATTGCTATTGGATTGGAGTGAAAATAATGTGAAATACGGAGTAGGGCTGTCACTGACTATCTGTCCAATAGATCAAGTTTATTCCAATTGCCTGCATTCCGAGTTGCTTTCTTCTACGGGTCACGCCAACATGACCAGTGGACCTGAAGCAACTCGAAATGCAGGCAAATGGACCAAACTTTGTCTAAGTGACTGACAATGTTTATAACTTTCCTGCTACAATGCTTATGCTTGATTCCTAATAATGCATTGATATGACCTTTGACGTATTTGACTATTGGGTTATTTCAACAATCCAAGTCACCTTCGTGCTTGAAACTAAAACTCTTTGTGTTAATAAAATTCATGACCTGATGATGTCCATAAATTTAGGAGTAGGAGGTGGCGCAGCTGGTTAGGGCGCCAGATCTCAGCAAGCAAGTGTTTTTTTTCGTATTCTACACTAGGTTTATTTGACCGCCCTATTTAACAGGCCCTCTTAAGCGCATGTGGCTTGTGTGTGGTAGTGACCCTATACCCTTGCCCGCCGTTGCCGGCTACTCTTTTTTTTCGAAGAGGAAGATGGGGAACTTGCTGCCACACAGTAGACCTCCGGTATTTATGGTCCCGATCTGAACAGCCAGTTGTGGGTTTGAATCCCACTGTAGTGCACTGACTACTGGGACTGTGTGTGCTCCGAACTGCCTACAAACTGAGAGCAAATTGGCGCAGACATTGCGTCCTCGCCCTCAAGACACAAAATATTTTGCCACCCATTCTTCGGAATGATGCCCGTAACTGAATCTTGCAATTTTAACCAACGTGTTTTTAACCAAGCTAAGATGTGA
Organism: Membranipora membranacea; assembly: GCA_914767715.1. NCBI lineage: Eukaryota > Metazoa > Bryozoa > Gymnolaemata > Cheilostomatida > Membraniporidae > Membranipora > Membranipora membranacea. The sequence goes on from OU612071.1 coordinate 12,419,475, forward strand.
GGATAATACATAGACTTAATAATAATCCTAGACAGGGCAATACATACAGATGAAGTGAGGCACTCAATTGTGGGCGACGTAACATCATTGGAAGGTGTAGTAGCATCGGTGTTATCATTGATTAACTGTCTATAATCCAGGTTATTTGTTCATCACTCGATCGATTTCGGTCGCATTTTGAGTATGAAAATTGATTTGTAATCAGCAGCAACTTGTTATCAACTTGATGTTATTTTTTCCTCAAACAATCTTTTCCCTAAAATTTGTATCAAACTGTTAATGATAAGCTGCTAAATCTATTGTAATTTTCAAACTCAAAATCCGATCAAAATTGATCGAGTTATCAACAAAAAACCCAATGTCGTTATGTTGCCCACAATTAGAACCCTCAGTGCCCCAGTGCCTCAATGCTGATGCTCCATATAGTGTCCTGTCTAGGTTTATTGTTAAGTCTTTGGCTAACCAACCATGACTGAGCTGTTCGATCATCAGACTGTGGTCATCTTGTGTCCTGGATAACTTGGCTACTTGTTCGACTAAAGTCAAACTGCCAGATTGCTGATTAATGGATAAACCTTCAACAAATATAATAATCATTTGTAGTTTTTAATCATCCAGCTTAATTTATCAAAAATGGCCGCCAAACCTTCCTATATCACAATACTTCCTGTCCGCCTGAAAGTGAAAATGAAAAATTATGATAGAGCTCAGGTCTGTGGTGATTTGCTACGCGCCCGGGGCTTGCATCAATGTACTAAGGCTTATTCTCCAATACTGAAACTGTACATTATTAAATTAGTTGGCGTTGAAAATACCCTGTTGTCATGGATTTTGTGAACTGATTATTTACAGGATATGCAGCTCTCACCGATTTGTTGCAGCATCTGATAGTTTTCTTTTTGGGCTCTTGACAGGGAAGCAATTCGGGCATTTACCAGAACAGAGCTTCTATATGGCTCATTGATAGTGTCACCTTCAATAAATATGATAATTATTATAATCGTTACACCAAATCGACCTACCCTAAGTAAATATTGAGCAGTAATTCTCCCATTAACGGACAACCTGAATAACCTGCAATATCCTCTATGATCACATTCATCTAACTTCCACGGTGCTGCAAGTTAAATTAACCCAAGATTTTGAGAACACATACGCTCACTGATATATATTCATACACTGATATATATTCATACACTGATATATATTCATACACTGATATATATTCATGGATAAGAGGAACATACCTGGCCCTGAACAAGTGTATGGCTATTCATGTTTGATTTCTGGAAACAACTTCCCATCTTGATTACTCCAAAAGTTCAGTAATGCTACAGCCGACCCCTTGTAAAAATTTGTCAAGTAGCTTGCCTGAGTTTTCAAAAGTCGTTACTGGGACGTCAGTCAATGCATAACGATAAAGCTGCCAGAATTTTGGCTACATTCAATTACTGACACAAAGTTATATACTGATGTAATTTCTCCACAAATGGCCATACTGTGTATTTGACCATTAATCCATGAATTCATATCAATACATACGCTTCCTCGATAATGGCATTCTCACATCCGTGAATATGCCAACGTATAGTTAAAACATTGATACGACTTCATGGATCAGTGGTACAACACATAGCGTGGCTATTTGTGGAGATACTCCATCAGTATAAAGCTTTGTGTCGGGATGTAAATAAAGCTATAAGTCTGGCAGCTTTTACGCTTACAAACAACTTCAAAAACTCAGACAAGCTGCTTGACAAAAGTTTACAAGTGTCAGCTATTCTAGATATTGAATTTGTGATCCAATCAAAGAAATGCAGTCCATCAACCATACATGACTAGCCACATACCCTTGCTCAGGGCAAGGAGTTAAAGACTTTAACTCCTTGCTCAGGGTAAGATTTGTTCCGCTCATCAATATAATATATATGTGAGTTTAAAGGATGGACAGTAACATGACACATATAAAGAGTGTTATGAATTAGCTGCCAGTGCGATAGGTTACTCATATACACTGCCTGCTTTTTTGTTTTCACTTGGTGGTGAAATGAAATTATTTGAATTGCTTTGAATTCAAATAATGTGCAGCCAAATCGAAAAAAAAAATTTTATGATACAATAACCTTCATGTTTCCATAACTAGATCAGATGAGAATAACCCCAGAGAGGTCAAAAATTCACCATTTCGCACATGTAAGTAAAGTGCTATTGCTGTCAAACCCTCTTCAGTTTGAATACCGTAAGGCCGCGTATTGTAGCCGCATGGTTAATGTCCATGAGTGGTAGAACTTAGTCAAGCATACCGCGGTTATAATAAGGGCATTGTTTCCAAAAGCTAGAGGCCGGTGGCTAATGAGTGAACATACATACTAACTCAGTTGTTACAAGCTAGCAGCAACGAATCTCTTACTTTTATTAACCATATCCAACCTCAAAAAAGACATATAAAACTATTGAGCTCAATGTTTTGACCTTGTCAAGGTCACGCAGTCGTTTGCCTCGTTACAACTATATAAAAGTATCATCAAATTAGAAACGATCTGACAAATAATTAACCAATTGGCATTCTTCTTCTTCACCAGTCGATGCAACTTCTTATTAATATGGCAGACAGAAATTTATTATAATGTTTTATTTTGAAGAAGTTCGTAGGACAGCTGTGGGCAGGTCTGTGCAGTGTGATGGGAGGACATAAGCATGTAACATAAAGTGTGCGCATTTCTTGATCATCTTCTTTGATCTGATACTTGGTGCAAACTATCTTCACTCAAGGCGTGCTTCGTATTTACACCCCAAGGATATTTGATGATCTTTAGACCATGATTGTGACCAACCTTACCTAGGTCGCCATTATAATGCCCATACAAGTCTGTTTATTGTGTAGTGTAATATTGTATTCTTGTACTCAAGATGGCCATTGATGGTAGACTAACCAAGATGGCTGACAATAACATGTGACTTGGGAGTTGTCTCCATGAGATCAAAGACAACACAACTCTTAACTATATAACACTTACCTAGGTCATCAACGTCAGCTTTTTGATTCACAGTTCCCTCTATTTTTCTCATCTCAACTTTGAGCTCTTCCAACTGTGTGAGTAGAAGCGCGTAGCACGCTCCCCCCAAGATGAACCCAGATACAAGGAGCGTTGTTAATCCAATGAGCAACAGCTGAGTCTTGTTGTTGAGAGAGATTTCTCGACCACTTCTGAGCACCATCTTTCAACAGCTCACGTGTTGACCAGAACGAGTTTTATTGTTGGATTCTCTCCATGACAACTGAATAAAAGTGCATGCAGCCTTTTGTTAACTATTCACAAAATCTAGTTAATGCTGGTACCATTGTCTAAATGATATCAAAGTGCACCCATACTTGCCAAATATTTTAAAGTCATCAGTGGATTTAAAATTAACAGCAATACTACACCGCATCGATGTGCTTCTAGGGTGCGCAACGACCTTACCAGTAAGTAATCATCAAGTGCTTGGATAGTAACTAAAGAATTGCGATAGGGCTATTTTCTCTCAAATCTGGGTGAAATAGTGAGAATTACAAAAAGTGGAAAGTGGGTGTGAAAATCTGAAGGGTCCCATCTAAAGAGGTAGACTTGGCAAGTATGATTGCACCTAGTACACATTGCTTTCTATTTTCTCAGTCAGAAATATTTTGTTTAGTTAGTGTGTGTTCAAGTGTAAATGAATTCTAGATTGGATTAACCTCATATAGCGCTGATCTATTGATTTTATTGCAGACGCGATTTCCATCTTTACAACAAATCAAGGAACTCTGTGCAACGGTCAATCTCAGATTATTGAAATGAACCAATATGAGCTTCAAACTTAAAGAGGGATACAGGCCAGGAGGAGTTGATTAACAAATGCTCTTAAATGACACAATGGACCGATGACTCCAGCGTATTAAAATGTGCTGACTGAAATGGTGTACCCAGGTGTAGCAATCTTTGTCAGCAACAGTAAGGCAGCATAATATCCCAAATCAGCAGAGCTGAAGACTATGATTGGGTTTTAATACAATATTATGTGATTATATCATTTCTTTAGTTGTCAGCATAGAGTTATTATATAATAACTCTACAGTTGTCAGCATTAGCACAACTATTCCCTCGCCGGGGGGGGGGGGGGGGCGTCGGGGCAAAAAGTCTGGTGGGCTCAGACTACACTACTGTATATCTCAAAACACTATGCCGTACTTTACCATTGAATGAAATTAAGCAAATCTCATGCATCTGAGTTAAAATATTTTGCAATTGTCAATCAGACAGCATTTCAAAGCCAAATCCAATTTAATGCAAGTGGCAGAACTTCTGTACAAAGTATGTGCAGTCAAGTGAAGTCATGATAATGACGTCTCTTGCTGAAAAGTTCAGGAGCCTTTGAACTCACTCTCAGAGTGTAACAAAACAAATAGATTTCAACATTAAAAAGACAATCTGAACCTGGCTACCATAATTATACATTGAAACTTTCTCAGCAAACTCTCTCCCAATCCTGCAGTCTGTCTTAATCTTGTGCCTCAGCTAATAAAATACTTGAGTACAATACTATTTAGAATGAAGATATGACAGGAAGGGGTGAAGTGGTAATTCGATTAAAAGAAGTGTTTTCTTATTGCATACCACATCGGCAAAAGAATATGCTAGTTGCTTCTTTCAAATGACTGTCAGGTACAAAAACTATGATCTAGGTTTGGTCTGGCCAAAGCTGACAAGGTCTGTCCGGATATCCGATTTGAGTCACACAAGAACAACACACTAGTCCGGGTTAATTTTCTCTGTACTCATAAATACTACATAAGTTCCTCATCGTCAGTTTAAGTCCTCTGCCTCTTTTGGCTAACATTTTTCAAATATTTCTCACTTGGAAGATTCGTAATTTCATCAAGCAGTAAATGATTTTGATTTAGGACCTGAAGTAGTTTTCGTCCCCTCAGCATGACTGATCAGATAATGTTTTGGGCACTTATCAATTGAAGGACCTCACTGTCATCTAACCCACAAATTGAACAAACAACAATTCTAGTTGGTTTGCAGCCACACAACACTGGCCCTGATGTGACAGGTTTGACCGGTTTGTCTGCGGCATCTAACAGGAACGGAGTACCCTCAATCTCTCCCCATGTTATCATCGGCGACTCTGAGCCCGCTGCGTCAGGGTTCCTTGTAGGGGTGGATACAAAATCATAACCCCCTACCCGAGGAGTTTTGGGGTCCAATCAACTCTACCAAGGAAAGTAAAAAAAAATGAAGTCAGTCTTAGTTTAGATCTGAGTATATCCAATGTTTAATTTGCTTTCTTATTATTAGGGACCCGATGTGCGTTCCATTGTAGGAGATGATATAAATGTCACATTCCTTACAGCTAAGTCTCAAATGATGCGCACCGACTTACATTCGGGTAAATTTTAGTGAGAAGGATCGGCCAGTCGACTTTCACAATTTATTCATATATAGAAAAACACTAAAGTACCAATCATAAACCATCATCTAACCGAAACTATGGATCTCTGCAACAAATACAAAAATATAGATTACAATCCCTACATACCAGGTAGACCCTTGAAGAACTTCGAGTTCTGGCTGCTTGATGCTGCTGGATCTTCAAATGGGTTCTCATTAAGTTGACTAGCAGTGGGATTTATGACCTTGACCTTACTGGCTAACTCAATCTTCTCCTCAGCTGTTAGCTCCGCCCCTGCTACATTATACCTGTGATGGAGCAGTAAGGTATATAAAATCGTTAAGATATTTCCAATATTCTGACACATAAGGTTAAATTCAAGGTTCCCAAATCTCAATAGCAAACTCGCAGACAGTTTGTGAAACTAGGGGTACTGTTGTTCTGCTATTGATATTAATTATTCGGTCTTGTAAACAAAAATGCAATAATCATCTTAATAACAAATGATTTCTCTATTATGGAGTTATTACCTCAATATCAATGGCGTGACAACCCCTATTTTTAAATTTGTGATTGGTATCTTCTGGGAGTTGGTCATTATATAATAACTTTATGGAGTTGGTAGACCAAATTTGGTCAATTTTCCTACTATTGGAGTTGCTCCCACTCCACTGGTCGTGTTCATCACAATTATTGGTGGGCGTGGGGCAAAGTCTAAGGCGTTCAGACTAATGGTGAGCCTAAAGTGGCTTCTTACATCAGGTCAAAATGTGTGTTTTTTGAATTTGATGATTTGATGTGAAATTTCAAGCGACGATTCAAAACAAATTGAGCCAAAATTGAGGCTATGTTCCTCTGAATTATCCTCTAAATGGCACAATAACCATCTTTGAGCAGTAATGCTGATGTATCAAGAATACCACATATCATCAAAGGCAAATGTATGTGGCGTCGATTTAACTGACGTCAAACATGCATGCGCGCTAACCGATTGAGTCCAGATCAATATTTCTCTGTGCTAATAAATACTAGAGGGGATCCTCATCGTAAGTTTAGGGCAGTTTTTTATTGAAGGACCTCACTGTCATTTAACCCGAAAATTGAAAAAACAACAATGCTAGTTGGTTTGCAGCCACATTACAGTACCTTAAACACTGGCCCTGGTGTGACAGGTTTGATCAGTTTGTCACCGGCATCTCACAAGAATGGAGTACCTTCAATCTCTCCCCATGTTATCATCGGTGTTGGGATGGATACAAAATCGTAACCCCGTATGCGAGGAGATTGGGGTCCAATCTCCTCGCATATATCATCTACCTAGAAAAGTAAAAAATAATGGAGTAAAATCCGTCTTAGTTTAGATCTGAGCATATCCAATGTTTAATTTGCTTTCTCATTATGAGGGACCCAATGTGTTCCATTGTAGTAGAGAATATAAATGTCAAATTCCCTACAGCTTAGTCTCAAATGATGCGCACTGAATTACATTTGGGTAAATTTTAGTAAGAAGGATCGGCCAGTCGACTTCATGTTTTATTCATATATAGAAAAACACTAAAAGTACCAATCATAAACCATCATCTAACTGATACTATGGATCTCTGCAACAAATACAAAAATATAGACTACAATCCCTACATACCAGGTAGTCCCTTGAAGAACTTCGTGTTCTGGCTGCTTGATGCCGCTGGATCTTTGAATGGATTCTCATTAAGCCGAGTAGCAGTGGGATTTATGACCTTGACTTTACTGGCTAACTCGATCTTCTCCTCAGCTGTTAGCTCCGTCCCTGCTACATTATGCCTGCGATGGAGCGGTAAGGTATATAAAATTGATAAGATATTTCACAGATTTTGACATATAAGGTTAAATTCAAGGTTCCCAAACATGTCTGAGAGTGTGCCACAGAATCCATGTATATCACATGAATTCACCACCTTAATATTCAAAGCAACATTAATGTCGACACGATCATTGAAAGAGGCATATTCCATTTAGCAAATGACCTTGACATATACCCAAAATAGACACAAGCATTGTATATCACCATGGTTACAATAAAAATAAAGCAGTCATCCAGATTTTAGAGAGTAACTTGAGAAAGTTGTTCTAAGTTTGAATCTAAGTATTGCACTAACCATCTATATTAGCCTCTATCTACATCTACATTCTCCCTGATCTACATAGGCTTAAAAAAACAACATCATTCATGTCAGTAAGTCTCACATGATAGCATTAGCTGTTACATAAGTCCATGTCTGTAGTTTAGTTGGGTTTCCCTTCGATAGCTGCCTGCTCTTCGATACTTGCTAAAGTTAACTGTACATCTTCTAACTATAAAAACATATAACAAGATTAGGACTCAGAGTATAGACATGTGGATTGTGTGTACAGACGCTCTTTGTCTTGGTATGACTGTGAGACGTTGAGACAAGTGGCGTTTCCAGTAAATCAGACTATTTTATATGTTTGAATCATATGATTCAAATACACAAACTGGTATTCACTATGTTTCCATGTGTCGATTTTGTGGTTCACTCCAGTTCACTCCAGTGGATTCTAACCATTCCCATGATGGGAAAAACATGAAAAGAATCTGCCGCGGCGGGACTTGGACCCGGCCTCCCGCGTGTAATCCCTTTGAAGACATTGTGTGCAAGCGCGCTAACCATTCAGCCACCAGCCACGCCGCCAATTAGGATATAGGTTGAACAAACACGGTATGGATATTCGCGTTCAAAAAGTTATTCGTCACAATCGGAATTTCAATTTAATGCCGTTTCCATGGGGCGATTACTCCCGAAATCCTTACAAAATTGACACATGGAAACATAGTGATTTAAAATTATAAATCTATAGCTACGACCTTAGAAGGATGTACAAATACCTGAGTGAGTTAACAATTTTACTACATGACATTATGTAATATTTTGTTAGTCGGCATTACTGGCCTGTGCAGGCTGTCATCGGTGGGGAGGTAGGGACAACCTGCCCAGACTACAGTATTCGATGACTTAGCAGGTAAGCATTTATTGATATAGCAAGTGCCACTACTAATTATCGGCTATGGCAAAACATCGGATGACTGGAGATAAGTCTTTTAATTTTGTTAATTTGGATATAACGTACCACTCGATGAGTTAACATTAGAACTGGCTGATCTTCTTTTAACTTTAGCACCTTCAAGGAAGCCGACATTATGTAATAGTTTTGTTAGTCGGCATTACTGGCCTAGGCAGGCTGTCATCGGTGGGAAGGTGGGGAGGTGGAGACAGCCAGCGGAGACCACAGTTTTCAATGACTTAGCAAGCAAGTATTTATTGATATCGCAAGGGGTACTACAAATTATCTGCTATGACACAACATCAACTGACTGGAGATAAGTCTTTTAATTCTGTTAATTTGGATATAACATACCACTCGATGAGTTAACATTAGAACTTGCTGATGTAATTTTAACTTTATCACCTTCAAGGAAGCTCACTGCTCGTTGTGTTTGGTGTCTCAAAGTCAAGACTAGCTGGTGTGGTCTCTGAAATGTGAGAAAACATTGGAGAAATCTCAATAGCAAACTTGCAGACAATTTGTGAAGCTAGGGGTACTGTTGTTCTGCTATTTAATTGATTATTCGGTCTGGTTAACAAAATGCATTAATGATCTTGATATCAAATGATTTCTCTATTTTAGAGTTATTACCTTAATATTAATGAAGTGACAACCCCTATATTTGAAATGGGTGATTGGTATCTTCTGGGAGTTGGTCATTATATAATAACTTTATGGGAGTCGGTAGAGAAATTTTGTCAATTTGCATACTTTTGGAGTTGCTCCCACTCCACTGGTAGCGTTCGTCACAATCATTAGTTTATAATAATATATAGTGAGCCGAAAGTGGCCGTTTACGTGTCAGGTCAAAATGTGTGTGATTTTTGAAATTTTGAGCCAAAATTGTTGCAAGGTTCCTATGAAATGTCCTGTAAAATGCACAATAACCATCTTTCAGCAGTATAGCTAATGTATCAAAATCACACATACCAGATGTGTGTGGCGTCAATTGAAAACAACATCAAACATGCTGTTAGAAGGACAATTATTGTGGTCACATGACCAGTTTTAAGAGGTTCTCTGACCATTGTAATACCCTGTCTAGGAGAAGATAATGAATGGTTGAATTTATTATGTTGGAAAATTCATATAAATTAAACTATCTGGCTTATGAATCCTCTTGTGAATGTATTACTCCTCTAGGGTTGGTATAAAACTGACATGTCAGGCATTGTTGAGCAGGGAACCCCTCCCCCACCAAAGCTTGTCAAGAGGGGCTTAAGTAGATACAAGATACAAGAATCTGAACGCTTGAGGTGGGTACCATGTATCAGGAGATTTAGTTTGAATTATAGAAATCAGGGCTTGTATGCTCAATGCTAGTAAACTTATTCAGCTATATTCTAGGTTAATGGCATGAAGGTCGCAGACCATGATGGTATAAACTAGGTCTACTAGTTAATGAGAGAGCAACAGCAGGTATAGTGCAGTGTTATAACAGCTTGGTAGAATGAATGTAATTTAAGAAAACACTGCTGGTGACGTCATGAGCTGGAAACCATGACTGTTTTCATGAAGCATCAGCATAGAGCATCAACAGATCTGCCTGTGGTAGGTGTAGAGTTTTGTCCAATGGCATAAATGAGAGCTTAGAAGCTCATGAAAAACATACAGTAAGTTAGAACTGCATTGGGCTCGGCCTTCGAGTGATTTGTTTTGTATGTTAGAGAGAGTAAATTTTTATATATTTACTAGTTGTTATCTGTTCTTTTACAGTATCGGGATAACTCTTAGTAACCAATTCAATGGTGGTTATCATATCGGGACAGAAATAATTTTTGCGTTAAATTTGGGTCAGAGTTAATTTCGACTCCTGGTTCATTTACGATCGTGTGAAAAGATACAATCTGAGTGATGATCACACGATAATATGCAATGTTTTAGGTAGATAGCAAGTCATTGTGAGGCTATTTTTTCGGCCAAAGTTTCCAGACATAGGTAGACTGAAAACACTAAATGGCTTTGTGATAGCTTGAATAACCTGAGCTCTCTTCTGGTTAAAGTCTTGACCAGCAAATATCTGTCAGTCGCTGATGTTAACTGAGGGGAGCTCCACCAAGAATCTACACACCTATAGTCACACAATATCAGCACTTATTCAGTACTTGTTAACACTAACCAGTTTACTGCTGATGAACACACCGCTCTCAACATGAGCTTTCTTTCTCTCCGAATCGCATCATTTTATCAAAATGTCTCCGCTGTCCATTACTTTTGTATGATCTTGTAGCATCACCTGCAATATGAATAGGGATTTAGACAAAGCAAAGGCTGTGCATCATGCTAGCGTAAAGTTTCACAAGATCTGTTCCCTTGCATACACCAATGGGTTTGCATGCTAATATAGAAATTTCCCACCATTACCAGGGGAAGAGCTTAATTGCAGACAGAGAAATATGAGTTACTTAGATTTGTGACTAGGAGGCAATCGATATAAAGTTGGCCCGTTGTACAAAAACTTCAGCATCACTCATTTTGCCCTACCGAGTCATCAAGCTAGTAGTAACAGCAATCGTAGTAATTGTAATAAATAATTAAATTTGCAATAAGAGTTTTTTGTTCACTCATTAGTTTCTAATTACCTATCCAACAACATAGGTTATATGAAAGTTCACCAGCGCTGTTACTTTACCTCAATGACGTCGCCTGGTTTCGGCCAGAGAACAATTGCGTGCGGGAGGGGTGCTCAAAGGAAAATTCTCGCAAATGCTTGTGGAATGAGGGACAACCTCGAGCATATCAGCCAAAAGACAGGAGCACTTGTAACATGAGAGCTGTTTGATACAAATCTGCCTTTCTCATTCAAAATGACAATGTTACAATTTCAACATCCAAAGGTTCCGGTTATTTTGAAAATAAAGCACTTGAAAAATGATAATTTTGTGTAGCGTAGTTTGGGAAGTAGAGCTACATGCATAATACAGAATGCCCACCATTTCAAAATAAATATTTTTGTTGCAGAGCGCTACTATGCCTACCTGATTATCCAACTCCAGAACAGGAATCAACATTAATATGATGTAGTAATTTGTACAGGCACAAGGCCACAATAAGCCCCAGAAGATTAACCATTAGGCTGCACTGGCAAAAAGATAAGCAGGTTGCCCACAGCTGGCTTAGTAACCCTGCTGGTACCTATCTAAATTTGTGTTTGGTTCATCACAATCCAACATTGTAGATAGAGTGCTTATATTGAAGTGTTTTACTATTTGAATTAAGTTGTGTCCTTGTAAGCCGTCAGTTCATCTACCTTTGCTGCTCCATGCAATGATATAGCTATCTTTCTAGGTTCATCTCCCTCAGACCCTTTATAGCAAGTGTTTTTTCCTCATTGTTGGCATCAATTATTCACATCTGCAATTGAAAATAAAAAAATGAAGTCATTCAGCATTATTGCTGTTTGATTAACCGAAGGTAGTTTTGAACTTTGATGTTTGATGTTACCGGAGAAGCGAGCAGATCGCCCCCACCTCCTTCCGCCAAATATGCTTGCTATCCTTATTTCACACTGATGATTATTTTCTCTGACGTATGCATACAATACACTAGCCTCATCACAGGCTAATCTTTTGTTTTGGGGGTACTTGTTGGTAATGGGATTCCAGTACCAGTGGCCTGTGGAATATTAAAACAATAAACTCTGTATATTTGTGCTTTTGAGCCATCCGAAGGCAGAACAATTTCTATGGAATGATCGAATAAAATCACATTGGCAAATTAAAACTGTTTGGAGGATTGCAGTTTCTTCAGTAATAAGCATATTATGATTGTTATACAAGTCCCCTGAATCCAGTCCCCCAACAAGCCTACATATCATCCTTTGTATGTCCGGGATATAAATGTATACCAGCCTGTTGCAGGAGTATCAGACATGGCAAGCAACATTAAATGACTCACTAAAATCCTCCTGTCATATTTTTATTCATGTGTTCCTAACATGGCCCGAAGTTTTTGTCAAATTGAGTTATGTCAGTCAAATGAGAGTGTCTCTGAAAACCAGAAAGAATTAGCGGTGAACTATACTATAAGGTTCAATATTTTTAGCACCGAATGTCTTCCAGCTTTGATATTGAGCAAGATTAAATGGTGCATTTAGGGACCCCATGCTGCTTTAATGTGATATAAGATATGATAAGACATTAATAATTCAACACAAGTGATGCAGGCTTATACAGGGTGTTGCAGGAACGTCAGTCAAATAAGAGTGTCTCTGAAAACGGGAAAAAAATTAACAATCAACCTGACCAGTTCAATATTTTTAGCACCAAATTTATAGAGACAGCAGTAGTCAAATACAGTTACTCCCCCTCTATAATCCTAGAACATGATCTGTTCTGCTCTGAATTGTTGTCGTGATTGTTTAGTCACATGTTCACAATAAGAACCGATTATTCTAACACAAATAGCCTATGCTATGAAGGTTGATTCAATAACAGGCCAATTATGTCTCTAACTCCTTGGTCCAATACATCACACTATGTCACGCCCACTATAAGTCTGTATTGTCCTTCCTGGGGGAGAGGGAGTTTATTGATCACACCTAACTCCTATCCATTCACCTCCTTACCTCTCCTTCACCACCAATCCTCACCTGGCACTTAGGTTAAGGACCACTTCTAATACCGTGCGATGAAGTTGGGTTCAACAGGGGGTCTCCCAATTAGAAGGAGCGATGCTTTACTAAAGCAAGTTGTCATTATAACAAATCGCTCAAAATTATCACTCACTCGGTCTTTCAGCTGGACAAATTTGTTCCCAAATCGCTCACTAAGAATGTATGTAGTCCCATCAATGACTGAGTGATATGAAAGCGAGAGCCTAGCAGGTATCGCTCACTAGTAGTTGAGTGAGCAATAAGATGGTTGGGTTCAGCAGGATGGCTATCTTATAACAATCATTACAAAATAAAGTACAGTTGTGAAATACCCTTTACCAGTGGTTCCTACATATCGTAGCAGCGGGTGGATTGTGTATACCCACAAATGTGTGTAGCAAAAGTAGAGAGCTAAGCCTAGCATACAGGCGCCCCAGCATGCAATCACCATACTTGCCAACCTGTACGCATAAAGCGTTTGTAAACGCTTATTTGACACTAATTGAATTTTAAACGCAAAACGCTAGTTGTACTCATTTATGGTTTTTCCAAACGCCTGTTGATCTAATTAGGCAATCACAAACGCATCTTTTATCTTTAGTGTTTACTTGGTTGTCATGGTTAAATAATAGTCTAAAAATCTGGTATGGGCTGCAGAAAACCATGATGTTGATTTACAGTTGACTTTTTACCTGTCCAAGTTTTGCATGAGCCAAATTGCAACTTTTCTTCAATGAGACACAACATAACTAGTAATCCATTGTAGAATATGGTGGTTCTGCCAACTTCAACTTTTCTTTAATCAGAGTAACAAAGTTGTCTACCTCCTTTTTGGGGTGAGATAACTCAGATGTCCTGCCCCAGTGTTTCAAGGGCAAACCAAGGAGAATGGGCTAACAGGGTTTCAAATAGCCTGTCTTGTCCAGACAGGCTAGGTTACAAACAACTTCTCATTTATTATAAGCAGATTGCACCTTACAACGCAAAGGGAAAAAGACTAATGTTGAGTGACCTGCACTCCTACGCTACTAAGGACTACTTACTGTGATAATAGCATTTTTCGCGCGTTTTTTGGGCGTTTTCTGGTCATTTGGGGCACCCTGGAGTTTTGTAAGCATTTTTAAGCATTTTGCAAATTTTTGTACTCATTTTGGAAAAATTAGGTTGGCAAGTCTGCAATCACATGAATCCAACATGCAATCAGACAAGCACACTTTGCCTGTCATTGTACTCCTTTGTTCACCAAACAAAAGGCCTTTTGTTACTCAACTCTCATAGGTGCATTGGGGCATGTCTCCCTGACATCAGCCCCCAGGGCCTATCCAACATGCTACAGCATAGGTGCGCTTTATTTTGTAATGATGCAGTCCACTCACCGTCGAAGTCAAAGGCATAAAGTCATAAAGTCAAAGGCAAAGAAATGTGCCTAATGTGTATTCTTTTTAAGGCTACAGCCACAGGACAGGTCAAGTCAGTCTCTGTCATAATGTGGGTCAGGGGGGTCTTTCAGTCAGAAAGAGTGATCCTTTACTAAAGCAAGTTATCACTATCACATCACTATCACATCGCTCAAAGTCATCATTCACTTGGTGTTTCAATTAGAGAACATCGCTCCCAAATCGCTCACTCAGAATGTTTTTATTCCATCAAGTGACTGGGCGATTTGAAAGCGAGACCCCTAGCAGGTATCGCTCACTCAGTGAGTGAGCGACAAGATTGCGATTTTCCATGTTTCTAATTGAAAGACCCCCAGGGTTGGTAGAATGGTGGTCACTTCTCAGTAGTATGAACAGAGAAGACAACTCAAAGATACGTGAACATGGTACATGCACAACAGACAACAACATGACAACAAGCAACCCTGTGATAGGAACACTCCACAATTTCTATATAGGTACTATTGCTCATATAAATAACATATATATATATATATTTATAATCATAATCATAAAATGTTAGAACAACAGTTTCTTTTTCCAAAAATAAAAGAAGATATGGCTAAACTCCAGCCGTTTTCTCAAATACCTGTGTATAGGAATCCTAGTTGGTGAGCTATTCTTATTTACATTTCATTGGCCTTATATAATACTAGGAGAACTCTTGAAATAAAATAGGAGTGAGATTCTTGAAGAGCCTTGCTTGAAACAAAGCTCCCTCTTTTGCTCATTGATCTCCAATGGTGTTTTGTTAATTTTATTTTCCTTGACCTCATTGTGACTCAACAGAGTTATCTACACTTTTCACATGAAACAAGAACATAGAATCCATTGTTATCAGGTAACAGAATAGCAGACAATCTGAAGAAATAGTATTTCTCACTTACAGGAGCTTAAGTCTGAATACCAGTGATGAACTTATCTATTATACCTTCAACTCTGCAGGTTTAATATTATCCACTCACTCATTATCCTCTTATTTATGTATCATCTTTATATAATATACAATTGCTAAACAGGGAGCCCAGCGGGCAATTAGTTGTCTAAACTGAGTTGGAAAGAGGTTACCAGAAGAGGCTGAACACTGTTGCCAATTGTATGCCATATGGACCGGTGGAAGAGGTTGCCAAAAGGGATTTTTAGCAACCTCTTCAAGAAGTTTAATATAAGTTTTATATCCTTCTCAGGGAAGGATATAACAGGGATATCTCTATTCAATATTAAAATTGAATAGTTCATTTATTTGTTATATATATTTGTTAATATGTTACTCATAAGGCCTGTAGAGGAGGGAGTCAGGGCAGGGAATACTGTCTGAGTGGGTGTGCTGTAGAAGGCTTCTGCCATGCTTAGAGCATTTAGAGTGTAAAGAGTGTAAAGACTCAGCTGGAATCAATTATTCTTGCGACAACAAATGTATCCTTCCATCACCACCACTTTTTGTGTTGAGTGGCAAGTGGTGCCAGAAGCAGTTGATTCAATCAAAGGCCACATTTCAAATTTCTTGGATGTGATACTGGTTCACAGGAATGAAATAGGGATGCTGATTTCTCATTTGGTTGTTTGGTGTCTGGGTGTAGAGAATTCTCAAATATGATCAATCAGCTAGGGGAGATAAATGCTACCTCGGTCTGCAAATTACATCGACCTCGGATTGACAACCATTTTTACACTCAGCCTAGACTTCTGTGTACCATTGAAAACAGTGATGAATAAACTGTTCTCATGCTGGAGCCATACTAATAGATGGTATATACATTATAATTTAAGTGTTAGCTAAGCTTTGTCAGTCCAGAAAATTGTTTCTGCAACCGCCAACGGCAAGAAAATAAAGTATAAAAGCAGAAGCATCTAAAACCACTTTTATCTGTAGCTGGGAAATGGGGATATGTGGCTCCCTCTGGCATACCTATCAAAGACAGGTGATGTCAGAGGATATTGGCCAACAAAAAATCTGCCCATTGGCAACCTCTTCAAAAGGTTGCTGGCTAAGCCTTGCCGGCTGGGAGGAGTCAATTACTTTGTCTAACCAGGGGGGCTTCAATTAGAATGAGAGATGCAAGTTATCACTATCACATCGCTAAAAATTATCACTCACTTGGTCTTTAAAATGGACACAATTGCTCCCAAATCGCTCACTCAAAGTGTATATAGTTCTACCATGAGTGCGTGAGCTGAAAACGAGAGCCTAGTAGCGGTAGCAGGTGTCGCTCACTCACTGGGTGAGCGAGCAGATTGCAATTTCCGCTGTTTCTAATTGAAAGACCCCCCAGTCCAATGGACTCTTTCTCATTGTTCTTATGGCTACACTAAACATTACCTTTTGGTCATACTACATAGTCATTAAATTCTACAGTCAAACACTATCACATTCACTGAGACTATTGAGAGATAATTTACAATACAAATAGGTTAAGGTAGGTAGGCAATGATTAGTAGAGCATAGGGCAAGGAGAAGTCGATGAAAAAGTATATCCCACAATTAAAAATACTCTATAGTTTTGAATGCAGTGCCTATTGTCACTACATCAAGTCTTAAAATACATGATGCAATGCAAGTCTATAAAAAAGCTAGCCTATCTTGACAAGCTTGTTCAATACAGGATATATGAGGAGATAATTAAAAGGGGAATGAGTGGTTGGTGCCATTGGCCCCGTGGACATGCAAGCCTGTAGTTTGCTGATGTCCAGTATCAACCAGCCCAAAAACACCGAACGTTTGGTGTATTGAGTTGTTGATACAGGACGTTGGCAAAGTAAAGGCATGTTAGTCCAAGGGGCCCTTGCTTGTCTAGGGTCTGTTTCAATCAACAACAATGTGGTTTAGATAATTATGACTAGCCTGCATTTCCTTACAACATTGTATTTCTACTTGGAGTTGTCACTGGACACAAATGTTGCCCTTCTTCATAACATTAGATTCGACCGCTACTTCTAAGTGGTTCTGTGTAAGGGGCTAGAACAGAGGGTATTATAGACTGTCTTCCTCCTTCCTCTTCGCTCTGAGCGCTAATCGCTCTGGATCTTTTCAATAAGAATGACCCAGGGGGAGTTTTAATTGGAATAAGCGATGCATTTTCAGCAAAAGTATCTGGGGCAGTTCATTCAAAGTCCAGTTCTTTCAGTCTTTCATTTAGAAAGATTTACATGATTGTTTAATTTACAAGAACAAAAACTTTATATTCGGTGCATAAATTTGCTAAAGAAAATGAGAATAAGCAAACAAATATATAAAGATTGGTACTGACTGTCTCTATCATAAACATATAAATACTCTAGACTGGAAACTATTGGCTATTTGATACAGGCTCAGTGTCTTCTCTAATTCAGTGACGTGTCGTCACTGCGCTATTCACTTTTTCTCTGTTGTGCATATCTCCACATAAATGTAATGTATGAATAAAAGACCTTATTTCTAAATATTACCACTACAACTGGGTAAAACTGGTGAGTTTTACAGAACATGTAATAATGAAGTATAAAATTTGATCAGTATACCGTGCCAACAGATATTGTGTGTGCCATAACAACATATGCTATAGCTTGTTTCTGGTCTTAAAATTTGTATGAAAAATGGTGCGTCAACTTTTCAGAGTTCAAGGTTTTGCTCAGAATTTTACCTAATTAGCTGCATCTGATCTTTCCAGCTGTCAGACGTGTTGACGTAATATGGAAAACACTAATGGCCCATGAGTAAGGTCCGATTCAAAATGTATTTTTGTCAACTAAACGCTTAAAAGCTCAGAACACTTTGTCTTTGTTCTTCATGGTTCTTGCTCTTGGCTACTGAATAGGACATTCTTTAGCATATTTTTAATCAATGCCCTGTTAAATGCCTGGTTGCGCTGTATACTAAATTCAAGTTTGGTCGCTTGAAGGGCGTTGGCATGAAGGCGAATATTGAAAACATCTAACAGATTTTTTTTCTCTTCTTCGTTGCAGTTTATACACCCCAGACCGGAACAGTGAACTACTGAGCATCCAGTTGTCCTCTTCTGTCCCGCAGCAGCTGCTGCCAACCAGTCTGGAACACATCTGATGATTGTCGCCGAAGCACCCCACGGACGTGCTGACCCGATGATTTACTTGGATTATTGGTAGGGCTTTGCACCCTGCCCATCGTTGTCCGATGGCAGTTGTTACCCCTTGTGTGGCACATAGGCCAATCTTCTCTTTATTGCCAAACCTTACCGAATTGTAGCGGCTGTCAACGGATTATGGCAATCGCCCCCTCCCACCCCCACTCAGGCCTCATAGTTTGTTATCATTAAATTTTTCCCTGCCAGTCCGTTCAGGTCTCTGTTATTTATGTCTGTCATCTCATTGTCCACCAGCTTGGCCAGCTTTTGGCAGTTTGATTGGGCCAGCAGTGACATGTCTAGTGATGCAAGCAGCTGACATGCCCCGTGCATGCCAAGGCAGCTATCCTGCACAGCATGTCCGAACTGCCCCTCCTGCTCTCCTGCGCTGCTTTGTAGAACCGATGGAGCCTCTTTACTAGCATGTTAATGAAATGCTGCATGTAAGGCCTTTCTTTCTTGTTACGCTCATCCCGACGATACAATCCTGGCAAGTTTCCAATGTCCTGTGTCCCTTTTGGAAGTCCTGCAGCACATACAGTATCATGTCCATGTTAACCACAAAGTTCCCCACACCCTTAGCCTCTCTCCCGTTATCTAACTGCTGTTTATTTTTATCTTTGCAGGTTGCCTGAGGCTGAAGAACTCTCATACCAGAATTCTCTCCTCGAGCTGTTCTCGCCACCAGATGTCTGCAAACAGAAAACCAGCAGATGTCAGTCTTCATTTATATACATTTGTATATATATATAATTTATTACTTTGTGTATGTGACTACACCCGTTAAGAATGAATAAAAACTGGTCAACGCCAATAAAACATCAGTTTCATTGCTCAGGCAACCCACAGTTACCTGTAAGCGGGAGTTGCTTGCTCGGGTATCAAGAGCAGGCAACTCCTTATCCGTTAAAGGCAAAATAGATATTGAAACATACATGGTAGTGTGACTAGAGTCTGCTGTTGACCCCAGTATTACCTTTTTTCAACTAGGTATCTGGATGAGGGCACGTTGTTACCGAGGGTGCAATTATCAGATGGTCATATTTCCGAAACTACTGAAAACAGATGGCGGAAAAAGTAAGCGAATAATCATCGAGTGCCTGTGTCTAAAACATGTCTGGATATGTCTGTAATGCCCCGATTGTCATAAAATCCCGGTTCCTTGTGGGATGCATGCTCTAGCCTTCTAGGACAGCATATTTATGTCATTGGAAGTCGCCATGCTCACCATTAGGTAATACACCTGTAATTAAATTAGGTCAACCTGTTGCACCCCTTCTCGAAATTAAAATGATTAGTATGACTGATGTCAAAACAGGACCTAGGCAAGTTGATAATACTGCGGTCAGTGATATTGAGGCATGAAAATGTTGCCTGGTGGATTTGCAATTGAAATTTTGGTGAGAGAGGTTTTAAATGATTTTAGCAAAATCAATTTGGGGCGCTTTATGCAGACGAGTCAGTTTAGGCAAAATTAGCTGGTAAACCTGTAAAAATGCACTTGCTGTGTTTGTGGGAGCGCCGAAGAAAATCTTACAATCAGTTTCCATCCGATACTCTCAAGTATGACAGAGCAGAAGCAGTCCATTTGAGTGGTCTGGTTAGAGAATTGAAAGAACCTGAAGCAGGCTTTTGGAGGTGAGAAGTCAACATAATTTGCATGTTAAGCAATGGGGAAGTGAAGAGAGGTGTTGGACCATGATATTTTCATCAGAGCGATGTTTAGGCGCATCTTGTTCTGGATTGCCCAGTCTTGGCATTCATTTATCAATATTTGTCCTATTGCTCCCAAATAGTTTATTCAGAATGTACATAATCATATATTCATCAAATAGTCGGCCATTGGGAACTGAGATCACTAGCTGGACCCGCATGCTCAGCTCCACGATTGGATAGTGATTTTGGCAGTCTCTGATCTTAATTCCCCAAGGGAAGTTTTAATGATTCCCTATCATTAGACGTTCAGCTTAGGGGATTTTTGACTTGGGATTTTACTGACGTAACTCAGACTATTGTCAATTAATGTATAACCTTTATTGATGAGCTTTACTGAGATTACTACCGTGAAATCTATAAAAGATTTACACAAACAATGACTACATGTCATATGTCATTATTAAACAATAATATAAACGCATAACACAGTTCTCAAAAAGTCAACTTTGTACTCTTACTTAACAACTTTTAAAGTAAAGTGTTATTTCCAAAACGTACAATGATAAGGTGTCAAATTGAGCCTTTACACAATTTAAGGTATATATAATATAATTAATCCTTGAATGAAGAATGCAGGTTGCCGTATAATGATAAGATTAATATTCGTACCTTTTGCCTTCTTTCCTCTAAACTGATTTTGTAAAATAGACTTCGATATACTTTCAAAACTGTCTGAGTTCAATTGCTAATGCGCTGAGTGCACTGACTGATAAAAGAACACTGAAACAGGATAAGTTTTACCAGGTATACAGGGAACACACCAACACAAAGACCAGGGCGGGCCCAAATCCCCCCAGACCAATCACGGACGGCCAACACCCCATAAAGATGTTGGGAGGTAGCCAGAAGCTGCAACAAATACACTCCTGGCACAATATTGCACCCTGGATCCCCTGTTTGAAGAGTAAATCACTCTATTGTCCCCCGAAATTGGACTGAACCTAATCCTGCAGATGAGAGCAGTGACAACTAGTTTGGAGTTGAAACGAGTCTCCAGCTTAAGCTGGTGAAACAAAAGAACTGTTAATTTGAATACATAATACATAGGTTTGTTACATAATGAATTTTAGTTTGTTTTTGTTAAGCTGATGAGTATCTTTACAGAAGTCCTTAATTGTCCATAAAAACTGCAAAATGACCGTTCTATCTGCATACTCTTTAGCAAGAGAGCTTATATGGTCGTTCAATTATAAAGAGCGAAGCTTTTTAAAGCAAATCATCGCTCGCACTTTGCTCAAAATCATCGCTTATTTGGTCTGCCAAATGGGAAAATTTTTTCCCAAATTGCATATTCTGTGTCTTTTAACAATGACTGCATGATTTGGTAACGAGCTCCCTAACATGTCATGATCACTCAGTTACGGGCAGTTTTTAATTTTAAAATCCTCCTGATCGCTCACCGCCTGATCAAAAATGCCTCTCCGGAGTGAATGTGAAATCAAATCCACTTGGACTTGAAGTCATGATAATGATTTTGGCTGCAAATTTAGTGTGTAAAAATCATAAATCCAAATTGAACAAAAGGTGAGACAAGTTATAGATGCTAGCCTGATGCCTGTAAAACTAAAAAAACAAAACTAAGCTATGTTATAGTGAGTCTGTTAAAACTGTCAGCTCACAAACAGACTTCTCCAGTTTATTCTTTTTAAAGTAACCCATCATATCTTTGGTTCCGTACAACAGTCCCCAGACCTATGACCTACCAAAATTAATATGTAATATATATAATTCTGGTGAAATGGGGAGGCTGTGTGGGTGTATCTGAGATGTGTGTCTCAAATTTCTAATTGACCAAAAGTCATCATCTATAATTGATTTTATCTGATTACAGCAAAACCGAAGCAGGTGAAAGTGATGCAAGGACATGATGACACGAGATCCAGTAAGGTAAGCACTCTGACAACAAACTTGTATTAAAGCTATAATGGCTGTACTGTTCTGGAAACTAGGTAATACATTGAAATCAATGCTTCTCAAGCCAAAAACCCATATTGTTATCATAAACATGGATATATTATGAATGTTAAGAATCAACTCATTCCGGATTGGGCAGGAGTAACACGTATGTGGTCAAATGATAGCATTGGTACCTCAAGTGTTAACCTTGTTGTTAGTAAACAACTTGTTGGTTCATACTTCATTAAGTTATATCTACAGATAAAGACTTATGGTCTTACTATCAACCTTGCTGTTTATTTTGTAGCTTGTTCATCATATTGCTATGACAATTCAGACTTCAATGCCTAAATACTCAAGCAGCGTAACTCTTCTTAGACTGACAGCCTTATAAGGTTATCGACATCAGGACAAATTATTTAAGTCAATGATATTTCTTTCCCTCCTTCATAGCTGATATGCGGTGTGCAGCATCAAGTTTTTCTCTACACAGCGTTCAGTTGTTGATACAGCTTTTTCTCTGATTGCATCTATGACCGATATTTCTTTTGCATCTTTGCGTTATTGTGTAGGTTTAAAGTTGGGAATTGTCTGTACTTGTAAAAATTAAGACTAGACGTATTTTTGTATTTTTCACGTCTGCTCACATTTTCAATTTTCAGTTTAAGTGGTGATGATGTTGCAATACAGTTGCATTGTGCTATTAAAGTTATAAAATCTTAAT
This sequence comes from Membranipora membranacea, assembly GCA_914767715.1. Taxonomy (NCBI): domain Eukaryota; kingdom Metazoa; phylum Bryozoa; class Gymnolaemata; order Cheilostomatida; family Membraniporidae; genus Membranipora; species Membranipora membranacea. The sequence continues at coordinate 12,442,443 of OU612071.1, forward strand.
AATTTTTGCACAAGAATATATCAAGAACAAATCACTATACCTATATTTATTACAAGTAAAATATTTATTAACATTTTATAATAAGAGGTCGTTTAGTATGATAGCTCTCGTAGAGCGCAATCGAATAAAAATAATCATGACGTTGAGTTAGCACCAACTGCTATCAATTCCTGAAATGCGCCTCAGCAAAACCGGCAAGTATAGATGATTTTATCTGGAGTCTTATTATCTGACAGCTCATGTAGTGGAGCATCAATTAAAAAGTTAAGTGTGATTGTGAGTTCTGAACAATTGCCAGCATTGTGTAAAGATCAGATGATACATGTCCTTTCTCAAGGATATAACCCCAGGAGTACCATGGGACAGTTCTTAGGCCTTCTCCCTGGAATGTGTTCACAAATGACTTCTGTCCATCTATTTGTCAAATATGCAGATAATATTGCTATGAATCACAAAATAAACGAAGGAGAATGTATATTGCATGATTCTACACCACACCAAGCAAGTCCTCTTCATCAAGCCTGGAATCATACTTCAACCTACTTCTCAAAAAACCCGCCTACTTCTCAATGTAAAAAAATTAACATCCATAAGCCTCTATCCCGCCGTTCTCAGTGGCCATCGAAAGGCAAATATTGAGTTCTGCAGCTTATCATGAACAGCAAGATGTGTTTGGAGTGGGCCCCCAACTACTGGTCAAGCCCCATCATTTTTGCCTGCAGTGTGACCAGTGTAGGGAGGGGGGGTGGGGTGCAACCAATGAACTATTTTAGCAAATGAATCAAGCTTGATCTCGTGTTTAGCTTATTATTAGGTTACAAATTCAACCACAGATATGTTTGGGGTAACTCTCTACGCCCCTGTACAGAACCACAATCCGCTTGAAAACCGTTAGCGCCAGGTTGAAAACACACCTGTGGCTGGAGGGAAAAGCCAGCCAACAGTATTGCATCAGAGGCTCGATAACTCTTTAGTCCTACGAAAGTTCTGCAAGCAATAATGAATAAATTGTTCAGACAATTTAGCACAAGGTATGATTCATGATGTCTTTTTTCTGGTGGACAGCACAGCTCGTGCAATTGCGAAAACAAATTGATGTCCTTAGACAAAAGAGAGTGATAGGCCTACCTCATAATTGAAGGATCTTCTGCTATACTGTAGTTTTTATGTTGTAAAACAGGGAAAAAACTACCACTACACTGGCAGAAGACTTCGATCTGAGCACAATCAGCCCTTAAAAGCATATGGGATGGCGATCGCCATCCCGGACGCTTTTAAGGGCTAGCTGTGAATCTGAGCAGGAAAAATTTTCCATTCTCCCTGATCTGAGCCAGACTTTTGTCAGTCGCTTTCGATTTTAAATGAATCAATTGATCGCTTGGACCAGCGCCAGAGCCACACAAGAGAGGATCTATCACAGAGTTACTCAATAATTGGCTCAGACTGTCCTTACACCCATCAGATCAATATTGTTTGTTGTCGGAATAAGATTTGTTGAGAGCTCACAACATCATGCAAAACCTTTCCAGATAAAGAGATGAACTCAGGGGTTGGCTTTCCTTCTATTTCTACATGCATAATTTTATGAAATTTTGAGTTCTGAAACCTGACCCAATAAACATTCATAATATAGCTGTCTTCTAATCGCCAAGGCTTCCCATATAATTTTATATCCTTATGCATTAACTCTGTACTGACATCATAAGCAATAACTAATGAAAGCTTTGAAATAAGATTTTATTCAATTTCTTATGAATTAAAATAAGACAGTTAAAATTAAATTAGACATATTGGTTTTTCACATGGAAAAAAAGTTCATGAATAATAAGTTTCATAATACTCAAAAAAATAAACAGCATAATCCAAATAATATTCCACACCATCTGTGGTTGCATTGTAAGCTGATTCAGTTAAACGCATTAATTTGAAATTGAACTAAAAAAAATTAAAAATCATCATCATCATAATACTCATGGACCCACATAAAAAACTACCACATCATTCTCGGTTGATTTGTAAGCTGATTCAGGAAAAGGCATTAATTGGAAATCGAACTCAATCATAAAACCGGAATATACGTTGTCAGTTAGACCCAAAAACCTTATCTGTATGAATCCTTCACCTATCGCTGATACATCAAAGTATAATACTAAATCACTAATTGCAGTGCCACAGTGCTTAAAGTTCTTTTCAGATACGGTTATTGCGATTTCATCTGATTCGCATGCGTCGTTAGTTGGAGGGTTTGACTATAAAAGAGAATGTGTAACAATATAACGCAAAATGCATCAAAAAAATAAAATCAACTCAACTAAATCAATATGACACTCATTCTCTCACAATTAAATCAAGGTGAAATTCATGCCACTATTGCCCATTTGAGCAAATTATCATTGTGGGGTTATAGCACAACAAATTAATGTGTGCTTTGGCAGGGATGCTTTTTTCACCATATGAACTGCACTACAAATTCTCCTATATTCTAACATATGGAAACGTAGCACATATTAGATTTTAACAGTCAAAATATTGAATGCAGAAATAATTGGGAACAATTTGTGTATTTATCAACAGTAGAAACTTTCTTATTGATCAGAATGTCCCTTATTTATCTGGAATTATATTAAACTGAGCTAAGACTCAATTTTGTGGATAACTATTAACATGTGCATCTGGAGAAATGGACTTAGAATGGTATGAATTATAACGAGACAATCAGTTTCTACCAGAATATCAACTATATATCATACACAGAGCAGCAGCGTGGGTCATTTTCCTGCCAAAATGATGAACCATTCAAGAATCAATCTACCATGAAAGTCTTCATGTATATAAATACTCAACTAACATCAAACTGGTGAAGTGTAATCTTGAGTCCTTTAAATCCCGGATTCTTCAGATCTGTTCTAATTTGACCAAAGGAGGTGTATGTACTTCGATTATCAAAGCCATCATGAGACTTAAAAAAGCCCCTCTGGCAGGTGAGTTCTGAATAGTCTCCAAGTGTGCAAGCGCTTGACTCATTGGTACACTTACCACCTTAAAAAAAAATTATAATTTTTATTAAGTAATGATTCACCCTATGTAGTATTGATAAGTTGATGATTTAGTGTTGTAGAAAGGCATTGAAGATTATCGCAAATTTCACAGCATCAACACTGAGCATCAACATGAGGGATCGCCATAAAGACCACATATGGGAAAGTGCCTGAGAATAGCACAATAGAGTTAAGGTGCCCAACCTCAGTGATGAGATCATAACCCACTTTAGCATCTATTCCAAGAATCATCGCTCATTGAAAGGTCTTTTAGCAAAAGGTCGTGGTTGTTGGCACCAAATATTGGACGGTATCTATCAATCAAGTCTTGATTGCATTGCATGAGCAGAAAAACGTTCTCAGTATATTTTGAGCACAATGATTGACATCCCTCTTTCTTACCATTATAGTTCTGTCCCAATGGACTGCTAGAAGATGATTGATTTGATATCGTGACAAAATGACACACTTTTGTAGCGTAAGCTAGTGTTTAACATGAGTACTTGGGGCCAGCAATGCATAATAAAAACTTGATAATGACCCAATGACTAAATTTGGTAAACAGGAGCACACGTTCCTGGATGCTCTTCCGGCTAAAATTGTCCTAACAAGAATGAAATACTTGCGCCTACATATGCCCTATGGCTCCTCTTTATAATACATAACATAAGTGTATACGAATGACTCAATTCACTCACAGGAGTAGGCTTTCACCATAGTATTTGACACTTTCATCAAATCTATCATTGCTGCCTGCTCATTAATTGTCATGTTGATGTTCGAGATGTGTTGGGAGGTTTCATTGATTGCCGTGGTTGTTGACTTATCCAGGTTTTCTAACTGTGCGTACAAGGAGTACCTCTCAGCCGAGGCCGAATCGTTCATTGAGGCCATCATCTCAATGTGTTGGTTCATGTTTGATTCAATTTTTTCTAACGTATGGTTAAAGATAGTTGAGATGTTTTGCAAGTTATCAGCCATTGCCATTGTAGTGGACTTATCCAGGTTTTCTAACTCAGTGTACAAGGAGCTCCTCTCAGCCGAGGCGGAATCGTTCATTGATGCCATCATCTCGATATGTTGGTTCATGTTTGATTCAATGTTTTCTAGGGATTGGTTCAGGATAGTTGAGACGTTTTGCAAGTTTTCAGCTATTGCCATCGTTGTTGACTTGTCCAGGTTATTTAACTGTATGTACAAGGAGTTTCTCTCAGCCGAGGCCGTGACATTCATTGAGGCCATCATCTCAATGTGTTGGTTCATCTTTGATTCAATGTTTTCAAGCGTATGGTTGAAGCTATTCGAGAAGTTTTGCAAGCTTTCATCCATTGCCGTAGGTGTGGATTTTTCCAGATTATCTAACTGTGTGTACAAGGAGTTGATGTTTTCTCGCATATTCTGCTGATCACGGCTTGTCCCATTTAGATGAATTTCTAAGTTATGTAATTGAGAATAGAATAGATTTCTGTCCGTTGGTGTTATGAGTGCTGTAGCATTGTGGAGGAAGTCTTGAACCTCAACTATTGCAGTGCTCATATTCTCAACCTTGGTATGAAGAAGGGCAATCATCTCTATCGAGGGTGTGGTAGGATGTGACTTAGCTTTCTGGAACAACATGCCATCAGAGGCGTTATCCATTCTGTCCAACACGTTGTGCAGAAGTGAGAGTTCATAATTTATAGATTCATTTAGCGATGCGATGTTTACGTTTATTAAAGCGTCGGCTGCTTGTGAATCTGTACGGAGATTGGCAATGTCAGTCTCACTGTTGAGTGGCATAGCTGCAATACAGAGAAAATGAGATTAGATTGCGAGAATGGCCTTATATTCCCATTGTAGATAGAAGCTAGTCACAAAATAGTATTGAAATTGCCTATATCTTGAGAAAAATCAACCATATTATATTAAAGTTGTCACGATTTAGAATCAGCACCATTGCAACTCATCTTGGTAAAGTAGGGAAATTATTTTGGTGTTTGAATGCACCTTTGTATCGATCGTCGGCTGCTTGTAAATCTGATTTGATACTGGCAATGTCATTCGCTTGGTTGCTGATCTTTGTTTCCAATATCTCTATTGACATAGCTGCAATCCAGAGAAAATGAGATAAGATTGCGAGAATGGCATTATATTCCCATTGTAGATAGAAGCTACTCTCCAAGCAGTATTGAAATTGCTATTGTTATTGTGATTATTTAGATCCAGCACCAAAACCATTTAAAATTCATCGGTCATAATAGGGAAATAATTTTGGTACTTGAATGTACCTTTGTATCGATTGTCGGCTGCCTGTAAATCTGCTTGGTTGCTGATCTTGGTATCCAACCTGTCGAGTGACATTGCTGCAATCCAGAGAAAGTGTGTTTAGTTTGCAAGCATGGCCTAATATTTCCATATTATATATCAAAACATCACTCAGAATTACAATCTGCACCATTTAATATAATATAATTAATAAATATAAACACTTGTTATTTGTATGTTTATGGGGAATCCAAACCGATGATCTCAAACGCACAAGCGACTTAATCTTGCTTGATAACACTGAGAGAATGTTGCAAGAGACACTACACACTTTCCTATACTGATTATAAATATTCATGGTTGTCTAAGACCATTATCCGGAAGCTTGCCGGTTCAGGAAGTCCCTTACAACCTTACATAATGGCAAGCCTGACTTCTGTTTTTACTTTACCAGTTCTCAGGTATATATAGGGGTGGGTGTATATAAACGACTTGTACCACGGGTAAGAAACATGGCGACTCTTAATTTTAATTTCATGAGAGCACACAATCCTATTTGCAGGAGGCTCACCAATAAAATTAAACTGACCAAGGGGAGTATTTCAATTAAAGACAGCCAAAAGCCAATATCTTATCGCTAGGGTCTTGCCAAGAAATTGCTTAGTCATTGAAAGAGCTACAACGTTCAGAGTGAGCGATTTTTCTTACAGAAAGGTCAAATCAGCGATAATTTTGAGCGGGGTAATAGTGATACTTTTGCTTGAAAAGGCGATGGTCATTCCAATTGAAAGACCCCAAGAATGTAAGAACACTGAATCGAACGTTATCTATTTAGACTCGAGAAAACTTTCACAATTGTTCCTGATGCACCATTGCAGCTTTTGTTGTTTCCATCAATCTATTGCTAACTTGTAAAACCACCCAATTATGATTAAATTGAAGAACTAAGATAATTGCAGAATCTTATGAGTTTGTAAGCTCTCACCAAGTTGCTGGTACATTTGATGTTTCACTCCTTGATGTCCTTGAACGGTGGTGTCTCCTCCTGGTTGTTTGGTTGGGTAACCTTTAAAAAACAGAATCATTAGCTCACCGTCAATTGGCCATTTCAATGTGCAACATGGTAAAAACATCAATATACCCTGTCACCATTCTCCCTGCTGTCACTTGACAGTAACTTTCGTCTTGATTGAAGTGAATTAACCTGAAAGATTGAGTAGGACTGTCGCTGACGACCTGGCCTATAGTGGCTGACAATCTTTACAACTTTTCTGCTACAATACAGCTGCTTGATTGCTAATAATGCACTATTCAATGGTCCAAGTCGACTTTTGGCATGAAACTATGACAATATTGAACGTGTTGCTATGGGATTCAGGAACTGATGATGTCATGGAGTGGAATGGTATATAGCAAACCCTCACTGAGATTTTGAAATACGTCGTCATTCTCCTTTTGCTGCTTCGTAATTTCTGCCAAACTCTGATTCATGTAACGTTCTACAAATCAAATAACAATTTAAACTTTTTAATTTAGTAAGCCTCTAGCCTTGTCACCCAGCCACTTAAACCAAATAAGTGGACGCGTGACAAGGCATCTGTGGCTCAAATACGGCTGCAATATCTTAAATCCTTGGTATTTTGCAAGGTGTTCTGTCCCCCCTGAAAAAGAAGATGAAAGTGTTAAAGATAGATAAAGCATGGAACTGGGTCTGTGGTGCCTGCAAATGTTCTAAATTATTTTGCTACTTGACAGTAACTTGCTCCCAATCAATTTGTGCATAACCTGCGATTTACGAGACCCTTGCGTTCCAGCTCTTTCCAATGTACAAAGGCAATTCCATACTTCAATTAAACCATACATTATTGCATTTTTTGGTATTGAAACTACCCTGTTATTACAGACACTACCCAATAATGATTGAATTTAAAACCGAGATAGGTGCAGAGTTTTATGAGTTAATAAGCTCTCACCGAAGCGTTGTAGCATCTGATAATTTTCATTCTGATTTGTTGACAGGGTGTCAATGCGAGCATTCAGAAGATACGAGCCTTCATATGGTGAGTTTGTTGTACCACCTTAAATAAATATAATAATGATAGTCATTGCATCAACTCAACAAACTTCCAACTTGTTGCCGACTATTGTCCACAACAATTGTACTTGTTAAATCTTGGTTGGCTGCGTTGTAAATTTATTTGTTTGAGAACACTTATCTATCGGAGTAATGGGATTCTAACATTCATGAACTTGACAACAATAACCTAATATTTATCATAGTTGCAAGCATGCATGTTATTATTATGAACTTTATTAACTACCGGATTTATTAACATACATGTGATACACAGAGAGTCAACAATTGAAAATGAGAAGCTAACAATAAACTGGATGGATTTCTTCTGAAATCTAAGTTGATAGCTCATACGACAATAGCTTTGTTGCTTGTCATGGCGAATGACTGAATAGAGCCACAACTCATGTGTCATGAATTGTATGGCAATCAATAACCAATAGCGCCATCTCACCATTCCCAAGTTGTGATGGTGCCATCAGTTGTGGCTTCATGTCCCACTGGGGGAGCTTACACGATCCCTTGCCTAAGCCCCCAGCACCTTTGGGTGTATTTACCTCCTGTGTTGGCCTAGTCTAGGATTGAATGGAATCTAATTTGAATTGGACCAAGGTGGACCTGGAAAAAGTTGGCATGGCTCGGCCAAGATGTGGCGCTTCCACTCCAAGTACTATGCATATACATAACACACAAATGAATGAAATTTTAAGCTACAATGTAACAAAGTTGAGAGTTCAATTTCATCCCTGTTTTTACGTTGCAAGTACTCATAATGAAAACCATGTATGTATCATCATTATTACAATCTTCAATCAATTTTGCAACATATTTTAGCATTGACGATTGGTTAAATTTGAAATAAATACCGTTCAATGCACTATAATACACAGCAGTCACAAGATCTGAAGAAATGCGCCCTAGAGTGGTCAATTATTATTTTATAAAAGCTACCACCTAGCTGACACTTGGTGCAGGCTTGCATGAAGTTAACTAAACATATCTTCATTCAAGTCAAATACTCCCCTACGAGGGTATTTGATGATCTTTAGACTGTGATTGTGGTATTATCTTACCTAGGTCGTTGATTGTGTCAGTATTTTGACGAATCTTCCCTTCCATGTCGCTCATCTTCATGTTGAGCTCTTCCAGCTGGGTGAGAACAAGCCCACAGCACACTCCTACAAGGATGAATCCAGATACATGCAGCAGTGTCAACCCAGCGATTAACAGCTTATTCTTGTTGAGAGAGCTTTCTCGTCCTTGTCTAGGCATCTTTCTTTCATCGGTTTGTTTGATTGTTGGATTCTCTTCGTGTCTTGCATAACTCTATGTAGCCTGTCTTGACTAGCCTTGTTCGGTGGGGGGTTCACCCCCCCCCCCCCCACCGAACAAAGCTTGGCTAAACTCTATGGTGTCAACTGAATAAAAGTGCATGTAGTCCTTTGTGAGCTGTTCATGAAAACCAAGGAGTCTCTGTAACTCCCTGATGAAAACTAATTAATGCTAGTTACTACGTAATATTGTCTTAATAATACCAAATTCCACCTAGCACACTTTGCTTTCATTCCTTGAGTCAAGCTTGCTATTTAGGATTTTTTTTGTTTTGCATATCTTTAAAACTTACAATAGATAGCGGCTTAGTCTATGAAATTAAAGTTTATGAATTCTTCACATTGGATAAACTTGACCTATTGCATCGTAGGATTATTTGCTTTTAGTGCAACAGTCAGGTTTCAGAATCAAAGCGGTATGCTTTATACAACTGTCAATCTCAAATAATATTTGAAAACAACCATTAGGAGCTCAAAACGCTTAAAGAGGGATGTAGGCCAGATAGAGCTGCAAAACAAGACGTGCTCTAAAAAGGACGTAACAAGCAATTTTGATGGCAGGAAAAAAACAGAATGAATGAATGGTACTAAAATGTGCTGAATCAAAGAATGAGGGTGTACCCAGTTGTAGCAGTAAGGCAGCATATCTTAAGTCAGCAGAGTTGAAGACAATCATAGTTAGGTTTTAATACTTTTCCAAGTGAAAATAATCATTTCATTAGTGATCATCGATAGCACTATTGTTTTAACTCAAACCATCATGCCATGGCAGGAAATGAAGCAAATCAGATTCATCAAAGTTGAAATGATTTTTCTTGTGTCAATCTGATTGCATTGCAAAGCCAATTCCAATTAAATGCAAGTGGCAGTAATTCTGTACAAGGTATGTGCACAGTCAAGTCATGATAGTGACGTCTCATGCCAAAAATTTGACAGACTTTGAACTCACTCTCAGAAGGTAATGGCTGGTGCACATTGTCCCAGTCAACCATCCCAGTCAATGTGAACATGAAAATGACACAATCCCAGTCTGTCTGGGTCCGTCTGGGACTGTATCTGGAAAGTTCGTAAGCGTCAAACTTTCCCGATACTGTCCAACACGGATCCGGACTCCTTTTACTTCTGGGTGCTATGTGAACCACACATTAGGATGATCTGGGACGATCTGGGACGATCCTAAACAATGTGAACATTATCCCGACACTATCCCAAACAAAAACCTAATTGCTAGTCTGGGATGAATTTTACAATGTGAACATAAGACTGTGACCATCTGGGATAAGCATCTGGGATGGCATCCTATGTCATCTGGGACAATGTGAACCACGCTCAACAAAACTAAAAGATTTTCAGCTAATAAAGACAAAAGTTGCAATTGAATTGAATCGGTGGTTAAGATCTAAACAAAGATACATACTAATAACCCTTTTACAATATTTTCACGTAAGGGTATGGATTATATGTGGTCCTAGAAGACATTGACTTATCAAGGAGAACAATTTTTATTTTTTGTGCTGTTTTTCAAAGCATGGTGGTGCATGTCATATTATTTGAAAGTTCAGTAACATTATCAAAATAATATCACGCGGTTGCGTAATATATATGCCGTTTTTATCTTGATGAATCATGGTCATGGGTATTGCATTGTCGCCAACCACGTGTCATCATTGTGTGGCCCCTAGGATGAATTTTTTTAATTTTTTCAGCACTGTTCCATGGTAAAATGGCCCGGAACTTTTATAGACACTCATTCTCGGTTCTAGATTCCAGGTGATATTTAATTCTGTTATCACACTGCCCTCTGTATAGTGTATACCAACACCTTATGATGCCAGCTTAGATTTCTCTTGGTTATATTATGACAATGTCTCCAGTCGAAAGGTTTGAAGGACCACATTTTTCATGGTCAAACCAGTTGCTCCGCTGTCATTCTGAAACACAGAGGCAGAACAATATTGGAATGGAATGACAATAAGAAATCATTGTGTTTCCATGGGACAGCCTTGAATAAAATTCCAGCTGTTCGTTGCATGGAAATACCTACACTCAAAGAGCTCAAATGTTCAATTCGTTCAGTTCAGTCTCACTTCAATGCAAAAAAAACAGTATCAGGCTCGCAAAAACGTATTCTCAGTTACTTCCCTGGAAAATCTTTGGTTGTGGAAATGTTATAAAGTTACAAAAAAGGGGGTGTTGCTAAAGTTGAAATATCCTTGTGCACAATTAACACTTGCTGAGTTTAACTGCACAGATACTATGAGTGACATGACATAAATTTGTGACCGGGCGGTAAATACAAGTAGTGAGTGCTCGACAGCAGCATGTGAACCCTGGGCCTTTATCGATGTCAACGGATGGCTGGGTCAATTCAACTGAGCCACTCTCAATTTTAAATCCCTATATGTTTTGGCCAGACACAGTCAATCTGTACCAGGCTAGCGTATCTATACAGGGAAACATACGTGTTGAGACGCTTAGTCCTCTCAACAGCCTGAGCTTTTTTATCTCTGTGTTGTTTAGCCACTTTTTCAGCTAACTCTCTCCCGATCCTGTCTCTCTTAGGTTCGTCCTTCAGCTAATAAAATACACAACTACATTATTATTTAGAAAAAAGATATGACAGAAAGGGGGTGAAGTGGCTATTTGATAACAATTGTTTCGTTATTGCACACAATATTGTCAGCAAAGGAATCTGCTATCCACTCATTCCATATGACTGTCAGTTACAAAACTATGATCTGGGTTTGGTCTGCCCAAAGCCGACAAGGTTTGTCGAGATATCCAACTACAGATCAACACGAGGATTTTCGGTAGCTGTCCAAACATTTACATGATTAGATAGAGTCACATAAGAACAACACACAAAGAAGAGGTGTAGGCCCATCCTTGAACAATCATCCTTGAAAGCTCCCCCAATGGGATTCAATCCCACAACTTCTGCGGCACCAATCGCCATGCAGTGAATAGCAGGCGCGCGCTAACCAATTGAGTCCAAATCAATATTTCTCTGTAATCATAAATACTACAGGGAATTCTCATCGTAAGTTTCAGTCCTCTGGCTCATTTTCAAATCTTTCTCCCTTGCAAGATTGATAAATCCATCAAGCAGTGAATGAAGTGGATTTTTGACCTGAGGTTTGTTTTGTCCTTACTGTTATTCAACCCACAAATTGAACAAACAACAATGCTAATTGGTTTGCAGTCACATTACAATACCTTAAACACTGGCCCTGATGTGACAGGTTTGATCAGTTTGTCACCAGCAGCTAACAGAAATGGAGTAACCTCAATCTCTCCCCATTATATCATCGGCGACTCTGAACCCGCTGCATAGGGGTGCGGTGTAGGGGTGGATACAAAATCATGACCCCGTACCCGAGTTGTTGGGGGTCCAATCTCCTCGCTTATATCAACTCTACCTAGGAAAGTAAAAAAAAAATGAAGTCAGTCTTAGTTTAGATCTGAGCATATCCAATGTTTATTTTGCTTTCTCATTATGAGGGACCCAATGTGTATTACATTGTAGGAGAGAATATAAATGTTAAATTCCTTACAGCTAAGTCTCAAATGATGCGCACTGACTTAAATTTGGGTAAATTTTAGTAAGAAGGATCGGCCAGTCGACTTTAACATTTTATTTATATAGAGAAAAACACTAAAAGTACCAATCATAAACTGTCATCAAGCTGAAACTATGGGTCTCTGCAACAAATACAGAAATATAGACTACAGTCCCTACATACCAGGTAGTCCTTTGAAGAACTTCATGTTCTGGCTGCTTGATGACGCTGGATCTTTAAATGGGTTCTCATAAAGTTGAGTAGGGGTGGGATTCATGACCTTGTTCTTACTGGCTAACTCAATCTTCTCCTCAGCTGTTAGCTCCGCCCCTGCTACATTATACCTGCGATGGAGGGTAAGGTATATAAAATCAATAAGATATTACACAGATTCTGACATATAAAGTTAAATTCAAGGTTCCCAAAGTTGGCAGAGAGTGAGCCACAGAATCCATGTACATCACCTAAATCCCCACCTTAATATTCAAAGCAACATTAATGTCAACATGATCATTGAAAGAGGCATCTTCTATTTACCAAATGACCTTGACATAGACGCAAAACAGACATAAACATTGTATATCACCATGGTTACAATAAAAATATGTAGTCATACAGATTTTAGAGAGTACCTTGAGGAAGTTGTTCTAAGTTTGAATCTAAGTATTGCACTAACCATCTACATTAGCCTTTATCTACATAGGCTTAAAAAAAACAACATAATGCATGTTAGTAATACTCACATGACAGCATTCACTGGTAAATAAGTCAATGTCTTTAGTTTAGTTGGGTTACCTTCTATAGCTGCCTGCTCTTCCATACTTGCTAAAGGTAACTGTGCATCTTCTAACTATAAAAACATATAACAAGATTAGGAGTGAGAGTTTAGACATGTGGATTGTGTGTACAGACGCTCTTTGTCTTGGTATGACTGTGAGACGTTGGGACAAGTGGCATTTCCAGTAAATCAGACCATTTTATATGATTTAATCATATGATTCAAATACAAAAACTGGTATTTAAAATTATAAATCTATAGCTACGACCTTAGAAGGATGTACAAATACCTGAGTGAGTTAATAATTTTACTACATGACATTATGTAATATTTTTGTTAGTCGGCATTACTGGCCTGTGCAGGCTGTCGTCGGTGGGGAGGTGGGGACAGCCCGCCCAGACTACAGTATTCAATGACTTAGCAGGTAAGCATTTATTGATATCGCAAGTGCCACTACTAATCATCTGCTATGGCAAAACATCAGATGACTGGAGATGAGTCTTTTAATTCTGTTAATTTCGATATAACATACCACTCGATGAGTTAACATTAGAACTGGCTGATGTACTTTTAACTTTATCACCTTCAATGAAGCTCACTGCTCGATGTGTTTGGTGTCTCAAAGTCAAAACTAGCTGGTGTGGTGTCTGAAATGTGAGAAAACATTGGAGAAATCTCAATAGCAAACTCACAGACAGTTTGTGAAGCTAGGGGTACTGTTGTTCTGCTATTGAATTGATTATTCGGTCTGGTTAACAAAAATGCAATAATCATCTTGATAGCAAATGGTTTCTCTATTTTAGAGTTATTACCTTAATATTAATGAAGTGACAACCCCTATATTTGAAATGGGTGATTGGTATCTTCTGGGAGTTGGTCATTATACAATATCTTTATGGGAGTCGGTAGAGCAAATTTTGTCAATTTGCATACTTTTGGAGTTGCTCCCACTCCACTGGTAGCGTTCGTCACAATCATTAGTTTATAATAATATATAGTGAGCAGAAAGTGGCTGTTTACGTGTCAGGTCAAAATGTGTGTGATTTTTGAAATTTTGAGCCAAAATTGTTGCAAGATTCCTATGAAATGTCCTGTAAAATGCACAATAACCATCTTTCAGCAGTATAGCTAATGTATCAAAATCACACATACCATAAAAGGCAGATGTTTGTGGCGTCAATTGAACATAACGTCAATACACGCTGTTAGAAGGACCATTATTGTGGTCACATGGCTGGGTTCTGAAAGTTCTCTGATCTTAGTAATACCCTGTCTAAAAGAAGATAAAGAACGGTTGAATTTATTATGTTGGAAAATTTGTATAAAATAAACTATCTGGAGCACTCATAAACAAGCTTACAAATCATCATGTGATTATATTACTCCTCTATGGTTGGTATAAATCTGACTTGTCAGGCATTGTTGAGCAGGGAACCCCTCCCCCACCAAAGCTTGTCAAGAGGGGCTTGAGTAGATACAAGATACAAGAATCTGAACGCTTGAGGTGGGTACCATGTAGGACATAGGACTAGCTTACAAAGTACCAAGTTCACAATTGTAGTGCTAAAACATGTGAACTGGGAGGCAGGGCTGTTATGAGGATAACCCTGACTTATTGTTAGCTCTCCTTAAAATGAGCTATTTCCAGAATGGGAAATTTACCTGCAAACCTTTAATCCTCTTAGGTGATTCACATTGTATGTTTGAGAGAGTAATTTTTTATATATTTATTAGTTGTTATCTGCTCTTTGACCATGTCAGGATAGGTCTTAGTAACCACTTTATTGGTAGTTGTCGTAATCATATTCAGGCCAAAAACCAGTTTTGCATTCATGTGGGGTTCAAGTTATTTTACGATCGATCCAATCTGAGTGATGATCACACACTAATATGCAATGTCTTAGGTAGATAGCAAGTCATTGTGAGGCTAATTTTTCGGCCAAATTTTCCAAACAGAGGTTTACTGAAAACACTAAGTCGCATTGTGATAGCTTGAATAACCTGAGCTCTCTTCTGGTTATAGTCGTGACCAGCAAATATCTGTCTGTCGCTGATGTTAACTGAAGGGAGCTCCACCAAGAATCTACACATCTACAGTCACACAATATCAGCACTTATTCATTACTTGTTAACACCTACCAGTTTACTGCTGATGAACTCACCGCTCTCAACTTGAGCTTTCTTTCTCTCGTAGTCGCATCATTTTATTAAAATGTCTCCGCTGTCCATTACTTTTGTATGATCTTGTAGCATGACCTGCAATATGAATAGAATAGGGATATAGAGAAAGCAAAGGCTGCATCGTGCTTGCGTAAAGTTTCACCAGATCTGTTCCCTTGCATACACCAATGGGTTTGCATGCTAATATAGAAATTTCCCACCATTACCAGAGGAAGAGCTTAATTGCAGGCAGAGAAATACGAGTTACTTAAATTTGTGACTAGGAGGCAATCGATATAAAAATGGCCCGTTGTACAAAGACTTCAGCTAACTCATCTTGCCATACCGAGTCATCAAGCTAGTAGTAACATCAGTCGTAGTGAATGTAATAAATAACTAAATTGGCAATAAGATTTTTTTTGTTCACTCATTAGTTTCTAATTACCTATCCAACAACATAGGTTATATGAAAGTTCACGGGCGCTGTTACTTTACCTCAAGAACGTCGCCTGGTTTCAGACAGAGAACATGTGGGTGCGGGAGGGGTGCTAAAAGGAAAATTCTCGCAAATGCTTGTGAAATGAGGGACAACCTCCCGCATATCAGCCAAAAGGCAGGGGCACTTGTAACAAGAGAGCTGTTTGATACAAATTTGCTTTTCTCATTCAAAATAAAAATTTTGCAAAATATGATAATTTTTACTTTAATATTCTACAATGTCACTATTTCAACATCCAAAGGTTCCGGTTATTTTGAAAATAAAGCACTTGAAAAATGATAATTTTGTGTAGCGTAGTTTGGGAAGTAGAGCTACATGCATAATACAGAATGCCCAGCATTTCAAAATAAATATTTTTGTTGCAGAGCGCTACTATGCCTACCTGATTATCCAACTCCAGAACAGGAATCAACATTAATATGATGTAGTAATTTGTACAGGCACAAGGCCACAATAAGCCCCAGAAGATTAACCATTAGGCTGCACTGGCAAAAAGGGCCGCAGGTTGCCCACAGCTGGCTTAGTAACCCTGCTGGTACCTATCTAAATGTGTGTTTGGTTCATCACAATCCAACATTGTAGATAGAGTGCTTATATTGAAGTGTTTTACTATTTGAATTAAGTTGTGTCCTTGTAAGCCGTCAGTTCACCTACCTTTGCTGCTCCATGCAATGATATAGCTATCTTTCCAGGTTCATCTCCCTCAGACCCTTTATAGCAAGTGTTGTTTCCTCATTGTTGGCATCAATTATTCACATCTGCAATTGAAAATAACAAAATGAAGTCATTCAGCATTATTGCTGTGTGATTAACCGAGGCAGTTTTGAACTTTGATGTTACCTGAGAAGCGAGCAGATTGAAACACCCCGCACCTCCTTCCGCCAAATATGCTTGCTATCCTTGTTGATATTTCACACTGATGATTATTTTCTCTGACGTATGCATACAATACACTAGCCTCATCACAGGCTACTCTTTTGTTTTGGGGGTACTTGTTGGTAATGGGATTCCAGTACCAGTGGCCTGTGGAATGTTAAAACAATAAACTCTGTATTTTTGTGCTTTTGAGTCATGCGAAGGCAGAACAATTTCTATGGAATGATCGAATAAAATCACATTGGCAAATTAAAACTGTTTGGAGGATTGCAGTTTCTTCAGTAATAAGCATATTATGATTGTTATACAAGTCCCCTGAATCCGGTACCCCAACAAGCCTACATATCATCCTATGTATGTCCTGGATATAAATAAATACCAGCCTGTTGCAGGAGTATCAGACATGGCAAACAACATCAAATGTCTCGCTAAAATCCTCCTGTCATATTGTTATCCATGTGTTCCTAACATGGCCCAAAGTTTTTGTCAATTTGAGTTATGTCAGTCAAATGAGAGTGTCTCTGAAAACCAGAAAGAATTAGCGGTGAACTACACTATAAGGTTCAATATTTTTAGCACCGAATGTCTTCCAGCTTTGATATTGAGCAATATCAAATCGTGCATTTAGGGACCCCATGCTGTTTTAATGTGATATAAGATATGATAAGACATTAATAATTCAACACAAGTGATGAATGTCAGTCAAATAAGAATGTCTCTGAAAACGGGAAGAAAATTAACAATCAACCTGACCAGTTCAATATTTTTAGCACCAAATTTAGAGACAGCAGTAGTCAAATACAGTTACTCCCCCTCTATAATCCTAGAACATGATCTGTTCTGCTCTGAATTGCTGTCGTGATTGTTTAGTCGCATGTACACAATGAGAGCCGATTATTCTAACACAAATAACCTATGCTATGAAGGTTGATTCAATAACAGGCCAATTATGTCTCTAACTCCTTTGTCCAATACATCACACTATATCACGCCCACAATAAGTCTGTATTGTCCTTCCTGGGGGAGAGGGAGTTTATTGATTACACCATAACTCCTATCCATTCACCTCCTCACCTCTCCTTCACCACCAATCCTCACCTAACACTTAGGTTAAAGACCACTTCTGATACCGTGTGATGAAGTTGGGTTCAACAGGGGGTCTCCCAATTAGAAGGAGCGATGCTTTATTAAAGCAAGTTGTCACTATAACAAATCGCTCAAAATTATCACTCACTCGATCTTTCAACTAGACAACTTTGTTCCCAAATCGCTCACTAAGAATGTATATAGTCCCATCAATGACTGAGTGATATGAAAGCGAGAGCCTAGCAGGTATCGCTCACTAGTAGTTGAGTGAGCGAAAAGATGGTTGGGTTCAGCA
Source organism: Membranipora membranacea (assembly GCA_914767715.1). Classification (NCBI taxonomy): domain Eukaryota; kingdom Metazoa; phylum Bryozoa; class Gymnolaemata; order Cheilostomatida; family Membraniporidae; genus Membranipora; species Membranipora membranacea. The sequence goes on from OU612071.1 coordinate 12,460,384, forward strand.
GGATGGCTAGCTTATAACAATGCAGTCCACTCACCGTCGAAGTCAGTAGAGAAATGTGCCTAATGTGTATTCTTTTTAAGGCTACAGCCACAGGACAGGTCAAGTCAGTCTCTGTCATAAAGTGGGTCAGGGGGGTCTTTCAATAAGAAAAAGTGATCCTTTACTAAAGCAAGTTATCACTATCTAGGCACCACAAAAGATTTTTTCAAAATGTTCCAATCACGAAAATAAATACATGGTTGGAACCACATAGGTGTGAATTTTCCAAATATGTTTTCAAATTTGCTCTGGGAGCAATATGAGGCAAGCGAATCCAAAATCTAATTTCATTTTAGCAGCCAAAAATAATATCATCTAAAATTTACAATATTTGATCCCAGGCAGAAGCAATAAATAGTGTGTCTAATGTTGCGCTATGACTGCACAACGTTACACACACTCATTTTTGCTACTGCCTGAGATCAAATATTGTAAATTCTAGAGTCTAGTTGATACCTGAAGTATCCATGTTACTGGAATGTTGATAGCCTTTCCTCCCTGGCCCCATATATTCGATCATGTGTAGCCCATTCCATCAAACATTATGCTAAAATTTATGTATTAAAATGCGATATTTTGTTTAGCGGTGAAGCCAACTCCATGCTTATTTGAATATTTGATGCAACTTATGTTTTTTCAAAGCTATACAGTAATATATATATATATGCTCATGTTTATAGTTTGATTTGATATAGATGATTCTCAGAAAGATCTAGACACTGGTCGGGGTCAAGAAAGAACGACTAACCGCTACCTTAAACCTCACTAATACAATGCTCCTCACTACTCGTTGATAATGATAACAGCCAACTAACAGATACTCTCAGCTTACTAAATCTCTTGAGCATTGCACTACATTTTTTGACACCTCTTTTTAAGCCTTGAGACTATGTTTGGGACTGTAGGCACTCTCTGAAGTTCTAGATTTTCAACACTGTTTCGAACTCAATCCCTAAGTTGGCATTAGCTTTTTTAACATGCCGGGATTTACATGTCCTCCAATTATGTATATTTCATATAATACATGTTTCAAAACTAGATCTCTATACATTTCTCTCACATTGATTATGAGACGAAACCATACCAATAGAACTAAAACAGCGACCCTTGCGTCTTGGCCTACAACTGACTCAACTTGTATATCACAAGAAAAAGAACTCCCTTTATACCCTGATTAGAGCGTCATGAGCAAAAATTGTTGACACCCATGCTTTACCAACTTAAAACATGTTCATTTCATGCAAAACTATGTTATGGATTATGATCTGCTAGAGAAGAAGTGTCAACCAACCTAAGCAAACATATCCAAATACTAACAACAGGTGCTTGCAATGCAAGTGAAAATAGTTGTTCATCAAATTGGTCTGCACTGAATCTAGCTAAGATATCCCAGTAAAATTTTGGTGATCACTCCCTGATATCACTAGTGAAATAGGTTTATGTACAGCTTAATTGGTACTTCAATCACATACAGTTGACACCACCATCTGTAGTAGTAACTGTGCAAAATTAATCTGAGGTGGGCCAACTTCTAACTTTATATGAAATTAGAGAGGACATCACTTGAGTACATATAAATGATGAAATTGTGTGCAAACTTTGTCCATCATGCTCTATTTTTGTACCAACACAGACAGTTATGGCCTTACCATACTCAGTGATGAATGGTATGAGGATACATGTTTCATTTACACTAAAAATCCATCAGCAACAACACAACAAAAATCATTGCTTGACTTAAACCATTTTCTGTGGAGATATTTGGTGGAGTTTAGTATGACCTACTGTGATTGGTCTAATTTTGAAAGTTAGACCAATCACAGAGGCCATATCAATAGAGTGGCCATATATCCTTAGTATTTTAACTGGCAACTGAAACATGAGATTTTAAAACAGAGAGTACAAGCACTTCTTCAGAGCTAAACCATACAAAGTGCACACGATCAGAATCAAAAACCTTCAATCTTATCAGATAATTGTATGTTGGGAGTGAAAATGGAGTTTTTCTGTGAAAATTCAGGCAGCAGTTTGACACTAAATTTCAGTCTTGCCTACTTTAGTTTTCTAGGGTTTTCCATGGTTTCTAACAATTGCGCCATCACAACAATCCATCAGTTCTCGCTAAATACATCACTAGATCAGCACATAACTCAGCACGCCACCACCAGCACCAGTATTTCACTCCCCAAACCAACACCACTCACTGTCGACGATCGTTCTTCATCCGAACAGCGAGAGAATGGAATATGCTGCCTGACACCAGTCATCTACTGAGCCCCCAACGTGTCTAATATTAGCCTGTTATTTGAAAATTTGTTGCTGACCTGGAACGATAAACCGATTGTGGCACAACGGTTTCTAAAGTCACAGCTGTAGAGGCTGGCGCTGGAAACCTGCCAACTTGCAGGTAAACATGCAGGTAAACATGCTTCAGATCTATATCCTGAAAAAATTTCAAGGCTGTAGGAGGAATAGAAACTGAGATATCTGGGTTTAAAAAACCTGTGTTTTCGAAAATCTGCGCAGTTTTTAGGCCCTGTCGAGAGTATAAGAATTTGATGACACTTTTCTAAAACGGAAGTTGGTGCATTTGTAGTGCCTACACTATCACATCACTATCACATCGCTCAAAATTATCACTCACTTGGTGTTTCAATTAGAGAAAATCGCTCACTCAGAATGTATATAGTTCCATCAAGTGACTGAGCGATTTGAAAGCGAGACCTCTAGTAGGTATCGCTCACTCAGTGAGTGAGCGACAAGATTGCGATTTTGCCTGTTTCTAATTGAAAGACCCCCAGGGTTGGTAGAATGGTGGTCACTTCTCAGTAGAGTAGTATGAACAGAGAAGACAACTCAAAGATACATGAACACGGTACATGCACAACAGACAACAACATGACAACAAACAAACCCTGTGATAGGAACACTCCACAATTTCTATATAGGTACTATTGCTCATATAAATAACATATAATCATAAAATGTTAGAACAACAGTTTCTTTTTCCAAAAAAAAAAGAAGATATGGCTAAACTCCAGCCCTTTTCTCAAATACCTGTGTATAAGAATCCCAGTTGAGGGTTTGGTGAGCTATTCCTATTTACATTTCATTGGCCTTATATAATACTAGGAGAACTCTTGAAATAAAATAGGAGTGAGATTCTTGAAGGGCCTTGCTTGAAACAAAGCTCCCTCTTTTGCTCATTGATCTCCGATGTTGTTTTGGTAATTTTATTTTCCTGGACCTCATTGTGACTCAACAGAGTTGTCTACACTTCTCACATGAAACGAGAAGATAGAATCCATTGTTATCAGGTAACAGAAAAGCAGACAATCTGAAGAAATAGTATTTCTCACTTACAGGAGCTTCAGTCTGAATACCAGTGATGAACTTATCTATTATACCTTCAACTCTGCAGGTTTAGTATTATCCATTCACTCATTGCCCTCTTATTTATGTATCATCTTTATATAATATACAATTGCTAAGCAGGGAGTCAATTACTTGGTCTAACCAGGGGGGCTTCAATTAGAATGAGAGATGCAAGTTATCACTACTATCACATCGCTAAAATTTATCACTCACTTGGTCTTTCAAATGGACACAATCGCTCCCAAATCGCTTACTCAAAGTGTATATAGTTCCATCATGAGTGAGTGAGCTGAAAGCGAGAGCCTAGTAGCGGTAGCAGGTGTTGCTCACTCACTGGGTGAGCGAGCAGAGTGCAATTTTCGCTGTTTCTAATTGAAAGACCCCCCAATCAAATGGACTCCTTCTCATTGTTCTTATGGCTACACTACACATTAAATCTTGGTCAAACTACATAGTCATTAAATTCTACAGTCAAACACTATCACATTCACTGAGACTATTGAGAGATAATTTACAATACAAATAGGTTAACTTAAGGTAGGTAGGCAACGATTAGTAGAGCATAGGGCAAGGAGGACTCGACGAAAAAGTATATCCCACAATTAAAAATACTCTATAGTTTTGAATGTAGTGCCTATTGTCAATACATCAAGTCTTAAAATACATGATGCAATGCAAGTCTATAAGAAAGCTAGCCTGTCTTGACAAGCTTGTTCAATACAGGTCATATGAGGAGATAACTAAAAGGGGAATGAGTGGTCGGTGCCATTGGCCCCATGGACATGCAAGCCTGTAGTTTGCTGATGTCCAGTATCAACCAGCCCCAAAACACCGAACGTTTGATGTATTGAGTTGTTGATACTGGACGTTGGCAAAGTAAAGGCATGTTAGTCAAAGGGGCCCTTGCTTGTCTAGGGTCTGTTTCAATCAACAACTATGTGGTTTAGATAATTATGACTAGCCTGCATTTCCTTACAACATTGTGTTTCTACTTGGAGTTGTCACTGGACACAAATGTTACCCTTCTTCATAACATTAGATTCGACCGCTACTTCTAAGTGGTTCTGTGTAAGGGGCTGGAACAGAGGGTATTATAGACTGTCTTCCTCCTCGCTCTGAGCGCTAATCGCTCTGGATCTTTTCAATTAGAATGACCCAGGGGGAGTTTTAATTGGAATAAGCGATGCATTATCAGCAAAAGTATCTGGGGCAGTTCATTCAATGTCCAGTTCTTTCAGTCTTTCATTTAGAAAACTTAACATGTTTGTTTAATTTACAAGAACAAAAACCTTTTATTCGGTGCATAAATTTGCTAAAAAGAATGAGAATAAGCAAATAAATATATAAAGATTGGTACTGACTGTCTCTATCATAAAAATATATATACTCTAGACTGGAAACTATTGACTATTTGATACAGGCTCAGTGTCTTCTCTAATTCAGTGACGCGACGTCACTGCGCTATTCACTTTTTCTCTGTTGTGCATAGGTCAGAAGAGGAGTTATCTCCACATAAATGTAATGTATGAATAAAAGACCTTCTTATTTCTAAATATTACCACTACAACTGAGTAAAACCGGTGAGTTTTACAGAACATGTAATAATGAAGTATAAAATTTGATCAGTATACCGTGCCAACAGGTATTGTGTGCCATAACAACATATGCTATATAGCATGTTTCTGGTCTTAACATTTGTATGAAAATGGTGTGTCAACTTTCCAGAGTTCAAGGTTTTGCTCAGAATTTTACCTAATTAGCTGCATCTGATCTTTCCAGCTGTCAGACGTGTTGACGTAAGATGGAAAACACTCATGGCCCATGAGTAAGGTCCGATTTCAAATGTATTTTTGTCAACTAAATGCTTAAAAGTTCAGAACACTTAGTCTTTGTTCTTCATGGTTCTTGCTCTTGGCTACTGAATACGACATTCTTTAGCATATTTTTAATCAATGCCCTATTAAATGCCTGGTTGCGCTGTGTACTAATTCCAAGCTTTGTCGCTTGAAGGGCGTTGGCATGAAGGCGAATATTGAAAACATCTAACAGTTTTTTTTTCTCTTCTTCGTTGCAGTTTATACACCCCAGACCGGAACAGTGAACTAATGAGCATCCAGTTGTCCTCTTCTGTCCCGCAGCAGCTGCTGCCAACCAGTCTGGAACACATCTGATGATTGCCGTCGAAGCACACCACGGCCGTGCTGACCCGATTATTTACTTGGATTATTGATAAACCCAGCTTGGACAACTGCTGCGCAACGATACTCGAACGGCACTTGACATCTTTTGCCACCAACTTCTTAAGTGAGTGAATTGTCTTTACCCTGGCGCAACTGAATGTCTCTTTCCTGAAATTCACTTTCTTTATAGCTCTAACCTGTGAGTTGCCCGGGTGAGAGGGGTCGGACTGTAACAGTCCACTTTTCTGGCCTCGTTGTCATCAAAGCCTGATAGGGCTTTGCACCCTGCCCATCGCTGTCCGATGGCAGTTGTTACCGCTTGTGTGGCACATAGGCCAATCTTCTCTTTATTGCCAAACCTTACTGAATTGTAGCGGCTGTCAACGGATTATGGCAATCTCCCCCTCCCTCCCCCGCTCAGGCCTCATAGTTTGTTATCATCAAATTTTTCCCCTGCCAGTCTGTTCAGGTCTCTGTTATTTATGTCTGTCATCTCATTGTCCACCAGCTTGGCCAGCTTTTGGCAGTTTGTTTGAGCCAGCGGTGACATGTCTAGTGATGCAAACAGCTGACATGCCCCGTGCATGCCAAGGCAGCTATCCTGCACAGCATGTCCGAACTGTTTGTTAGTAGCTACCCTCTTCTGCCCCTCCTGCTCTCCTGCGCTCCTTTGTAGAACCGATGCAGCCTTTTGTCCAGCGTGTTAATGAAATGCTGCATGTAAGGCCTTTCTTTCTTGTTACGCTCATCCTGATGGGACAATCCTGGCAAGTTTCCAATGTCCGGTGTCCCTTTTGGAAGTCCTGCAGCGCATACAGCATCATGTCCATGTTAACCACAAAGTTCCCCACACCCTTAGCCTCTCTCCCATTATCTGACTGCTGTTTAGTTTTATCTTTGCAGGTTGCCTGAGGCTGAAGAACTCTCATACCAGCATTCTTTCCTCTAGCTGTTCTCGCCACCAGATGTCTGCAAACAGAAAACCAGCAGACGTCGGTCTTCATTTATATATATTTGTATATATATATAATTTATTACTTTGTGTATGTGACTACACCCGTTATGAATGAATAAAAACTGGTCAAAGCCAAAAAACATCCGTTTCATGCGTCAAGTCAAGCTTACCCATTTTTCTCTTCAATTATATGCCTATATTGGCTGCTGTCGAGTCTCACCGTCCTGCAGCTGCATTGTGGGCTAAACACTTGTGTCGCTATTCTATCATCGCCTTGCTGAAATCCATAACGCTTACTAGCAATTAGCTTTTTATTTAAATGTGGCATGATTATAGACAAGCTACCTTGCAAGTGACATGCATTCTTACTTAGTTTGCTGTATTCTTGGTATCCTAATGGCTAAGGCAACCCACAGTTACCTGTAAACGGGAATTGCTTGCTCGGGTATCAAGAGCAGGCAACTCCCTATGCGGTAAAGGCAAAATAGATATTGAAACATACATGGTAGTGTGACTAGAATCTGTATTACTTTTTTCCAACTAGGTATCTGGATGAGAGCACGTTGTTAACGAGAGTGCAATTATCAGAGGGTAATATTTCCGAAACTACTGAAAACAGATGGCTGAAAAAGTAAGCGAATACACATCGAGTGCCTGTGTCTAAAACATGTCTGGATATGTCTGTAATGCCCCGATTGTCATAAAATCCCGGTTCCTTGTAGGATACATGCTGTAGCTTTCTAGGAAAGCATATTTATGTCATTGGCAATCGCCATGCTCATGTTTAGGTAATACACCTGTAATTAAATTAGGTCAACTTGTTGCGCCCCTACTCGAAATTAAAATGATTAGTATGACTGATGCCAAATTTAGGACCTGGGCAAGTTGATAGTACTGCAGTCAGTGATATTGAGGCATGAAAATGTTGCCTGGTGGATTTACAATTGAAAGGGTTTAAATAATTTTAGCAAAATCAATTTGGGGCGCTTTATGCAGACGAGTCAGTTTAGGCAAAATTAGCTGGTAAACCTGTAAAAAATGCACTTGCTGTGTTTGTGGGAGCGAGCGCCGAAGAAAATCTTACAATCAGTTTCCATCCGATACTCTCAAGTATGACAGAGTAGAAGCAGGCCATTTGAGTGGTCTGGTTAAAGAATTGAAAGAACCTGAAGCAGGCTTGTGGAGGTGAGAAGTCAACATAATTTGTATGTAAAGCAATGGGGAAATGAAGAGAGGTGTTGGACCATAGTATTTTCATCAGAGCGATGTTTAGGCGTTTAGTTTTAGTGGCATTTAGGCGCATCTTGTTCCAGATTGCCCAGTCTTGGCATTTATTCATCAATATTTGTCCTATTGTTCCCAAATAGTTTATTCAGAGTGTACATAATCATATATTCATCAAATAGTCAGCCATTGGGAGCTGAGATCACTAGCTGCTCATCCACTAGCTGGTCATCCAATTATAATGAGCGAGGCTTTTTAAACAAATCATCACTCGCACTTTGCTCAAAATCATCGCTTATTTGGTTTTTCAAATAGGAAAATTTGTTCCCAAATTGCATATTCTGTTTCTTTTAACAATGACTGCGTGATTTGGTAACGAGCTCCCTAACAGGTCATGATCACTCAGTTACGGCCAGTTTTTAATTTTAAAATCCTCCTGATCGCTCACCGCCTGATCAAAAATGCCTCTCCGCCTCCGGAGTGAATGTGAAATCAAACCCGCTTGGACTTGAAGTCATAATAATGATTTTGGTTGCAAATTTAGTGTGTAAAAATCATAAATCCAAATTGAACAAAAGGTGAGACAAGTTATAGATGCTAGCCTGATGCCTGTAAAACTAAAAAAATAAAACTAAGCTATGTTATAGTGAGTCTGTTAAAACTGTCAGCTCACACACAGACTTCTCCAGTTTATTCTTTTTAAAGTAACCCATCATATCTTTGGTTCCGTACATAAGTCCCCAGACCTATGACCTACCAGAATTAATATGTAATATATATAATTCTGGTGAAATGGGGAGGCTGTATGGGTGTATCTAATATGTATGTCTCAAATTTCTAAGTGGCCAAAAGTCATCATCTGTAATTGATTTTATCTGATTACAGCAAACCGAAGCAGGTGAAAGTGATGCAAGGACATGATGGCTTTACAATAAGATGTTATAGAGCTGTGCAGCTGTGAAAATGTAAGATTGGTTGTGAGTACAGCTACAATTATATAAGTATATGCTACAACTCACTGTATTAGCAAGCGCCTCTAGTGTTGAGTTTTCAATGACGTGTCCAATCTTAGACTGATAGCTGTTTCCCCCATCCCCTTGAAGAAATTATTAATTTTTTACTATATATATATATATGATTATTTTATATAAAAAGTTTATGTGAAATGAATTTTCTCGTCCCGATATTTAACCTATACTATGATAGAGCAGTATGGCATTGCCATTATTCAATTTCCATATACACTATAGAGTTAAGGAGTGCTGCAACAAAAAACCTGACACATAACAATAACACCTATATAAAGTAAATTAAAGAAATAAATTTACATACTTGCAGGTAGTGAAGTCTTGTGAATGTTCACATTTATTTTCCCTTCAAGCCGTACCACAGCCAGTTCATTCTAAGCTGAATGGTTGAGATATGATAGGAGACATTATCTGATATGCTCACTGAAACCACCTGATCATAACACGCCAAAACCTCTGTACGCCAAAACCTCTGTAACTACAGTCTCAATTTGTTTTATCTGTAACCGGGCACCAGAAACACCGGCCAAAATCTGGAGATAATTGAGTTCGTTCAAAATCAACTCTTAACCACCGGTGGTACTCAAACATAGATTCTTAGAGTAAGGCTAACCGCTATTTTTACCAAGCTCTCTGTCGTTTGACTATACTATCATTTATAAAAAAATTTAGGCCCTGTATGCAACACAGTGAAAATGATAACAATCTAACGTTATTTAAGTAGTATGCGTGAAGGATTTTCGTCATCCTCTTGACATAGGTTAGCAAATCTAAGTCCAAGTCCAGTTCATATGCAACAGACGTGGCCTGACAGTTTATGCCAGCGGTAGTCAAAGGATATTGTGTTACAGTTTCAGGGAACGGATTTCAGCTCTTGTAATAACTTTCGCACATGACAAATCTATAAAATGTCACTCAAGAAAGATTCTAAATACAATCATCTAACTTCTGTCTGTGGTGTCACTTGGTGCACATGTTTTAACTTTTAAACACGTTGGTAGTTGATCATCTTGCCTTGGTGTGATCCTAGGCTCAGATATGCATAGAAACACCCTCCCCCCTCCCTACCAAAGATATGCCTGATCTGCACATGTAGCGCTTATTAGGATTGATTAAGTTCTAGCGTGTGTATTTTTTTGACCACTTTCAGTGAACTATGTTACATCACAACACTATAGATTTCGGTTATCACAATATCCACAATTATAATGATGAATTGTTTTGTAGATTGAGTGTTTTGAACAACTACTCAACTATTTTTGGAGGCAAGATAAAGTGTCACATTGTAGTGAGTATAAATAAAACTGTGTTAAATTTATACACTATACAATCTATTTTTACTGTCTCGTTTTAGGTTTTCCTCTCAATCAAGCTGACAGGCTGTTGGTGAAGTCTCCAAATCTCTACTGATCGGATATGTAAGTAGTTTCCTATGATGGTCTCAGACTTCAATGCCACGCTAGTTATGACCACCCTACACCATTACAGTCTGCCACTGATTCCCAGCCATCCAACCCCTAAAAGGAGAGGTCAGTCTAATCCATGCGTTATAAATGACATCCAGAGCCTGCTGTTGTTATAAAAAGGCTGCTAATTGCTGTCAGGATTTGAAATAATTTGCTGCCGTAAGGATGGAAACATAAATTCATGTTTGCGATTAGCGTTACTACTGACAACAAGCAGCCGAATATAGCTGGGTCGGTTGACATATAAAATTTACATTATTCAATGTCCTGCAATCTGTTTTCGATGACAAGTGTAGATTGTTTGATAATCTACTGCTTTATGTCCAACTCCCACTGAAAACTCTACTCCGAGTTCTTAGCCGTTTTATTCTCATAGGGACACCCAGATACTAATTACAATCAATGCATTGATCTAGAGAACCTCCCACCACCTTTGTGAAACCTGTGGGCTTAAATACAATACGGCAACCGATCAATGCCTGTCAAATTATACTGCGCACAAGGATGTTTATATTACCGTGTCTTCCACCAGCTAAAATTGAACTGAAAAGAACACAAATATGGTACAGTATTCATCTTTATAATATATTTTGTTTCCGATGAGCTTTCCTCCTATCGCTGGCCTCTTTTGACACATAGTTCACAGCAAACTGGACAAAAATCTTTCAAATTTTCACCCCAGATTTGCTGCTGGAACTTGGTAGAGCTATTTACATCTTTTATTCTACCATGCAACTCTACAAGCTAGCAACAGGATTGCTTTAAAACATTGGCTATGTGTCATTCCTCATGGATGGTTTGATATATCTAAACTTACCCTTGATAGCAATAAAGACATCTTGAATTTTCATGAATCGATTCAAGTATGTCCAAGGGCTGGTTAAAATATAGAAATTTTGTCTTCTGTCTTCTGCCTTCCTCTCTGTCTGTTAATTCATATCACCCTCCTTGTCACTCTACGATAATATTATACTATGTGTGGTGTCCATTAACCATTAACCATTAACCACCACTTAGCCACCACTTAACCACCACTTAACCACCACCATGGTATCAACAATATTGTTTTTATTACCAAACTTGAAGCTTGAAAAAATATCATCAATGAACTTTTCTATGTCGTTTTAGCTTCTCCAAACTGCTGTTGAATCCTAATCATGGCTACCATCATCAGCTACCAAAGCGGTTCGAATCCAAAAAAATATTTGACGAGGATATAACTGAGCTTATCACTGGTGCAGAACATCATGCATGCTTTTTTGCACCTACACTTGGATACTTGATCGACATTGAGAATTTACTCAATTAGGGATAATGGCAAAATCTGTTCCTCAGCTTCGACTGTTCAGCAACAAAATAATAAAGGTATGTTGCGTAATATTTAGGGATCAGCTCTTAGGATCAGTTACTTCTTTGATAGAAAAGAGGAATGCTAGGGATTATGTAGTCATTTAATTATCATAGTTTGATATTGTGGGTACAGAAAAAACACAAAGTGGAGGTTGAGTTTTGCTGCCCCAATAGTTTGGACTCTTAGCTTTAGCCAAGCACATTGAGCTGTTTTGTCCAATCTATCCGTCATATAGGGTTGTCCTTTAACATGTGATTATCTTCCACTTCAACTTGACCTAGGCAAATTTAGACGTAGATGTCTCAGTTCTTGATTTACTGTTTTGATTTGTTTAGGGTTTGCTGCAGGTGTCATGTCATGGATACCAGTTACCAGATATACCATTCACAATAATAAACACGAGATCCAGTAAGGTAAGCACTCTGACAACCAACTTGTGTCAAAGCTATATTGGCTGTACTGTTCTGCAAACTAGATAATACATCGAAATCGATGCTTCTCAAGCCAAAACACATATTGTTATCATAAACATGGAGATATGAATGTTAAGAATGAACTCATACGGATAGGGCAGGAGTAACACGTATGCGGTCAAATGATAGCATTGGTACCTCAAGTGTTAACCCTGTCGTTGATAAATAAATTGTTGGTTCATACTTCATCAAGTTATATCTACAGAAAAACGTTGATGATCTTAATATCAACCTTGCTGTTAATTTTGTAGCTTGCTCATCATATTGCTATGACAATTCAGACTTCAATGCCTAAATACTCAAGCAGCGTAACTCTTCTTAGACTGACAGCCTTATAAGGTTATCGACATCAGGACAAAATATTTAAGTCAATGATATTTCTCTCCTTCCTTCATAGCTGATATGCGGTGTGCAGCATCAAGTTTTTCTTTTACCGTGTTCAGTTGTTGATACCACTTTTTCTCTGATTGGATCTATGACCGATACTACTTTTGTATCTTTGCGTTATTGTGTAGGTTTAAAATGGGAGTTGTCTGTACTTGTAAAAATTAAGACTGGACGTATTTTTGTAGTGGATTGCTATCAAATCATTTTTCACTTCTGCTCACATTTTCAATTTTCAGTTTAAGTGGTGATGATGTTGCAATACAGTTGCATTGTGCTATTGAAGTTATAAAATCTTATTAATTTTTACACAAGAATATATCAAGAACAAATCACTATCCCTATATTTATTACAAGAAAAATATTTATTAACATCTTATAATAAGAGGTCGTTTAGTATGATAGCTCTCGTAGAGCGCAATCGAATAAAAATAATCATGACGTTGAGTTAGCACCTACTGCTATCAATTACTGAAATGCGCCTCAGCAAAACCAGCAAGTATAGATCATTTTATCTGGAGTCTTATTATCTGACAGATCATGTAGTGGAGCATCAATTAAAAAGTTAAGTGTGATTGTGAGTTCTGAACGATTGCCAGCATTATGTAAAGATCAGATGATACATGTCCTCTCTCAAGGATATAACTCCAGGAGTACCATAAGACAGTTCTTAGGCCTTCTCCCTGGAATGTGTTCACAAATGACTTCTGTCCATCTATTCGTCAAATATGCAGATTATATCGCTATGTACCACAAAATAAACAAAGGGGAATGTATATTGCATGATTCTACACCACACCAAGCAAGTATACTATTCACTGGCCCAAGTTCTCTTCATCAAGCCTGGAATCACACTTCAACCTACTTCGAGAAACCCGCCTACATCTCAATGTAAAAAAATTAACATCCATAAGCCTCTATCCCGCCGTTCTCAGTGGCCATCGAAAGGCAAATATTGAGTTCTGCAGCTTATCATGAACAGCAAGATGTGTTTGGAGTGGGCCCCCAACTACTGGTCAAGCCCCATCATTTTTGCCTGCAGTGTGAACAGTGTAGGGAGGGGGGGGGGTGCAACCAATGAACTATTTTAGCAAATGAATCAAGCTTGATCTCGTGTTTAGCTTATTATTAGGTTACAAATTCAACCCCAGATATGTTTGGGGGAACTCTCTACGCCCCTGTACAGAACCACAATCCAGTGCTGTCAACGCTTGAAAACCGTTAGCGCCAGGTTGAAAACACACCTGTGGCTGGGAGGAAAAGCCAGCCAACAGTATTGCATCAGAGGCTCGATAACTCTTTAGTCCTACAAAAGTTCTGCAAGCAATTATGAATTAATTGTTCAGACAATTTAGCACAAGGTATTATTCATGATGTCTTTTTTCTGGTGGACAGCACAGCTCGTGAAATTGCGAAAAAATTGATGTCCTTTGCAAACAAGATAAAAGAGAGTGATAGGCCTACCTCATAATTGGAGGATCTTCTGCTATACTGTAGTTTTTATGTTGTAAAACAGGGAAACAAAAACCACTACACTGGCAGAAGACTTCAATCTGAGCACAGCCAGCCCTTAAAAGCATTCGGGATGGCGATCGCCATCCCGGACGCTTTTAAGGGCTGGCTGTGAATCTGAGCAGGAAAAATTTTCCATTCTCCCTGATCTGAGCCAGACTTTTGTCAGTCGCTTTCGATTCTAAATGAATCAATTGATCGCTTGAACCAGCGCCAGAGCCACACAAGGCATATCAGAGAGAGGATTTATCACAGAAACAGAGTTACTCAATAATTGGCTCAGTCTGTCCTTACACCCATCAGATCAATATTGTTTGTTGTCGGAATAACACTTGTTGAGAGCTCACAACATCATGCAAAACCTTTCCAGATAAAGAGATGAACTCAGGGGTTGGCTTCCATTCTACATGCATAATTTTATGAAATTTTGAGTTCTGAAGCCTGATCCAATAAACATTCATAATATAGCTGTCTTCTAATCGCCAAGGCTTCCCATATAATTATATACCCTTATGAATTAACTCTGTACTGACATCATAAGCAATAAATAATGAAAGCTTTGAAATAAGATTTTATTCAATTTCTTATAAATTAAAATAAGACAGTTAAAATTAAATTAGACATATTGGTTTTTCACATGGAAAGAAAGTTCATGAATAATAAGTTTCATAATACTCAAAAAAATAAACAGCATAATCCAAATAATATTCCACACCATCTGTGGTTGCATTGTAAGCTGATTCAGTTAAAGCCATTAATTTGAAATTGAACTAAAAAAAATTAAAAATCATCATCATCATAATACTCATGTACTCTCATAAAAAGATACCACATCATTCTCGGTTGATTTGTAAGCTGATTCAGGAAAAGGCATTAATTGGAAATCGAACTCAATCATAAAACCGCTATATTGGTTGTTAGTTACAGCCAAAAAACTTATCTGTATGAATCCCTCAACTACCGCTGATACATCAAAGTATAGTACTAAATCAACAATTGCAGTGCCACAGTGCTTAAAGTTCTTTCTAGATACGGATATATGGAGAAAATCTGAATCGCAATCGTCGTTAGTTGGAGGGTTTGACTATAAAAGAGAATGTGTAACAATATAACGCAAAATGCATCAAAAAAAAAATCAACTCAACAAAATCAATATGACACTCATTCTCTCACAATTAAATCACGGTGAAATTCATACCACTATTTCCCATTCAAGCAAATAATCATTGTGGGGTTATAGCACAACAAATTAATGTGTGCTTTGGTAGGGATGCTTTGTTCACCATATGAACTGCGCTACAAATTCTCCTATATTCTAACATATGCAGGCGTAGCACAGGTTAGATTTTAATAGTCAAAATATATTGAATACGTAAATAATTGGGAACAATTTGTGTATTTATCAACAGTAGAAACTTTCTAATTGATCAGAATGTCCCTTATTTATCTGGAATTATATTAAACTGAGCTAAGACTCAAATATGTGGATAACTATTAACAAGTGCATCTGGTGGAATGGACTTAGAATGGTATGAATTATGACGAGACAATCAGTTTCTACCAGAATATCAACTATATATCATACACAGAGCAGCAGCGTGTATATAAATACTCAACTAACATCAAACTGGCGAAGTGTAATCTTGAGTCCTTTAAATCCCGGATTATTCAGATTTGTTCTAATATCACCAAAGGAGGTGTATGAACTTCCAACATCTAAGCCATCATGAGACTTAAGAAAGCCCCTCTGGCAGGTGAGTTCTGAAAAGTCTCCAAGGGTGCAAGCGCTTGACTCATCGGTACAACTACCACCTGCAATCAACAATATAATATGTATGTATGTGTGGTATTCATAATTTGATGTTGTAAGAAAGCAATACAGGTTAACCAATTTCACAGGAAGGCGTATTGGCAATGAGCATCAACATGAAGGATCATAATGGAGGCCACATAAATGAAAGTGCCTGACAATAGCACAAAAGAGGTACGGTGCCCTACCTCAGTGATGAGATCATAATGTCCAACAATAAAATTATATCGGCAAGGAGTTTAGCAAACAACCATAGGTCTATGAAAGGTTTTTTCTGACTATTAGTTCTGTCTTTTAACTAAAGGTCATAGCTATGGCACCAAATATTGGACGTTATCAATATAGTATTGATTGCATTGCATGAGCAGAAAAACGCGCTAAGTTCCCAGTGTATTTCTAGCACAATGAAAATCATTCCTCTTTCTTACCATTATAATCTTTTCCTAGATAGACTGCTAGAAGATGATTGATTTGATATCGTGGCATAATACCATAAACCAATGACACACTTTGGAAGCGCAACCGGGTGTGTCACAGAACTACTTGGGGCCATCAATGCATGAAAAAAGCTTTTGAATGACCAAAGGACTTGTTTTGGTTTACAGACACTCTTCCTGCCACATTTGTCGGAAAAAAGAATGAAATACCTGCGCCTATATGTGAGCTATGGTTGCTCTATAAAATGTATAACCAAAGAATCATCAGAGAAATCTTAAGCATTCTTTCATATCAGGAGCGGACAACTTGTTAGATGCCTTTGTTTCGAAACATGGGATCAAAGTATATGAATGACGTAATTGACTCACAGAAGTGGGATTGTACCATAGGAGTTGCCAGGTCGTTGAAGTGTACATGCGATCCATTCATTGATGCTATCATTGCAGATTGGTCGGTTAGTTTTGAGTCGGTGTTTTCTAATGTATGGTTCAAGATGGTTGAGACGTTTTGCAATGTTTCAGTCATTGCTCTGGTTGTGGACCTTTCGATGTCCTTCAACTGTATGTACAAGGAGTTCCTCTCAGCTGAGGCAGAATCATTCATTGAGGCCATCATCTCAATCTGTTGGTTCATCTTTGATTCAATGTCTTCTAGCGTATGGTTCAAGATGGTTGAGACGTTTTGCAAGTTATCAGCCATTGCCATGGTAGTGGACTGATCCAGGTTTTCTAACTGTGTGTACAAGGAGTTCCTCTCAGCCGAGGCCGAATCGTTCATTGAGGCCATCATCTCGCTGTGTTGGTTCATCTTTGATTCAATTTCATCTAGCGTATGGTTCGAGATAGTTGAGAACTTTTGCAAGTTTTCAGCCATTGCTATTGTTGTTGACTTTTCCAGGTCGTTAAACTGTATGTGCAAGGAGTTCCTCTCAGCCGAGGCCGTGTCATTTATTGACGCCATCATCTCAATGTGTTGGTTCATCTTTGATTCAATGTCTTCAAGCGTATGATTGAAGCTATCCGAGAAGTTTTGCAAGCTTTCATCCATTGCCGTAGGTGTGGATTTTTCCAGGTTATCTAACTGTGTGTACAAGGAGTTGATGTTTTCTCGCATATTCTGCTGATCGCGGCTTGTACCATTTAGATGATTTTCTAAGTTGTTTAGTTGTGTATACAATAGATTTCTGTCCGTTGAACCCAATTCATTGATTGATGTCATGAGTGCTGTAGCATTATGGAGGAAGTCTTGAACCTCAACTATTGCAGTGCTCATATTCTCAACCTTGGTATGTAGTAGGTCAATCATCTCCATCGAGGGTGTGATAGGATGTACCTTAGATTTGAGGAGCAACATGCTATCAGAGGCGTTGTCCATTCCGTCCAACATGCTGTGTAGTACTGAGATCTCTAAATTAAGAGATTCATTTAGCAATGCGAAGTCTTCGATCATTGAAGCGTTGGCTGCTCTTAAATCTGTTCTGAGATTGGCAATGTCAGTTGCTTGGCGTCCAAATTCTGTTGTGAGTTCAGTGATCTTGGTTCCCAAACTGTCAAGCGACATTGCTGCAATCCAAAAAAGTTAGTTCAATAGTGATCATATTTCTCTCTGTTCTCTATTACTTACACCATGAATCATAAAAACAAGACAACCCCTATAGTATTGGTGAATAAAAATACATTCCCTTAAAGTGACTGTGAAGGAATCAGGTTTTTGGTATCATTCTAGCCTTCTCAGTCTAATTTATAAAACTGCTATAAGGTTTATTAACAGCCAGCAAGTGGCCCAGTTTCAACTGATTTTCACTCAAGGTTGGGATGTGAAGGTACTGAAAAGGTACTATTTTAATGACAGTATATACACGTTAATACCTTTTTAGTACCTTCCAATCTCAACGTTGAGTTACAATAAGTTGGAACTGGGCCCCTTGTTGTTAATAAACATTATAGCAGTTTTCTAAATTAGACTGAGAAATCCAGAATGATACCAAAAATCCAATTCCTTCACACTTCCTTACTCACTTACTGTCAATAATGGCCATACTTACTTGACCGAACTTAAGATTGGAAGGTACTAAAAAGGTACTATTTTGTATAAACTGTTATTAAAATAGTACCTTTTTCCTTTCTTATAATGTAACATATTTTAGAGGAAAAAATATGGGGTGCTTCATTTGTAACCGAAAGTGACGATTTGAGCAGACTTTTTTCTTTCAATAATGGCATGCTGACAGGATATCAGATTGAAGGAAAGAAGATGTGAATAACATAAAAGCCTATCAATGGCTGTGAACAGGAGTTCTAAGTTTTCCATACCAATAAGTTTTCCTTAGTTGGTTGAGGGAGGGCAACTTCTCATTCAGTTGACGTTTTTTATTTGTCATGTCTTGGGACTGATTGCCAAGACAAGGAGAGTGTTATAAGGGCAGAAAAAAATCTTTTTTTTGTACCAAAAACTTTATTTTTAGAACCTTCAAATCTCACCTTTGAGGTGACATGGGCATTATGTTGTAAATAAACTTTATGGCAGTTTTATAAATTAGACTGAGAACTCCAGAATGATACCAAAAAGCCTTCACTGTAATACTTCTTGTCCCCGTGAAAGTTGGATCCATCCAAATTGCTCAATTTCGAGTTGCCTCCTATGATAGTACACAATCCTAGGAAGCTCACCAATAGAATGGTTCTGACCAAGGGGGGATTCCAGTTAAAAACAGCCAAAATCGCTATCCACTGAATTAAATTCTTCTCGTGGAACGGAAATAGTATCGTAACATCATAAAGAAGAACACTCAGCACAGGGACTTGTCTGATGTTGTTTTTATTGGCTGTCCCTACTCGCAAAAATAATTTAGCCTGGGAAATTGACTTGATTAAAAAGTTGCGAACAGCAATGAAATCCCTTCAGTATCGCTGATTTGGGCTTTCTTAGAATGCTACTAGGGACTGGTTATTTTTTGCAAACCCATTGTTTGGCAAAAGATAGCTAATGGTGAGGATATGGAATTGAATGTCGCTATCTAGGGTCTAGCTCACAAATAGCTTAGCCATTGGAAGGAAGGAAGGAACTATAACTTTCAGAGTTCTCATTTGTCTAATTGAAAGACCAAGTGGGTGATAATTTTCGGCGATGTGATAGTGATGACTTGCTTTAGTAGCGCATCGCTCATTCAAACTAAAGGACCCCCTCCTAAACTATCCAATTATGATTGGTTTCAAGGATTGAGATATGTGCAGGATTTTAAGAGTTTATGAGCTCTCACCGAGTTGCTGGGACATTTGATGATTCACTCCTTGAGGTCCTTGAACAGTCGTGTCTCCTACTGGTTGTTTGGTTGGGTATCCTTCAAAAATATAAGTAAAATACAACACATAAAATATAATATATATATTTCGCAGTAGGACTGAGAAGTTAAAGTGAAGTTTCTTTTTCCAATATGCTAATTGCTAGCATAGTTCTGTCTTACTTTTTGAGATAATTTTTTTTGCCTCACTTTCATGTAGAGCTCCAGTCTAATTTTTCTTTTCAATTTATTTCTAATCGTAATTCATTTACAATTTTTTCACTCAAGGCATCATACTTTCTGATATATGGAGCGACAAATAAAGCCCATCCTATTCTATCATTAGCAAGTGATACCTGCTGGGGCTGGGGGTCTCGCTCAGAAATCGCTCACTCACTGATGGTACTATATACATTATGAGTTAGCGATTTGGGAGTGATTTTGTCTAGTTGAAAGACCAAGTGAGTGATAATTTTCAGCGGGTGATAGTTATAGTTTTTTTTTAAAAAGTGCGACGCTCATTCTTATTGAAAGATCCCCCAGAAAGCAGGAAAACTGAATCAAGCGGTATTAATCTAGACTCTAGAAAACTGATACCATATTTTCTTATACACCATTGAAGTTTTTCTGCTTCCTATCGATATATGCTAATCTATGTTTAACTACCCAATCATAAATGGTTTCTAGAACTGAGATATGTGCAGAATCTTATTAGTTTGTGAGCTCTCACCGAGTTGCTGGGACATTTGATGTTTCACTCCTTGAGGTCCTTGAACGGTCGTGTCTTCTACTGGTTGCTTGGTTGGGTACCCTTCAAAAATATAAGTAATTACAACATTTAAAATATAATATAGATATTTCGCAGCAGGACTGAGAAGTTAAACAGAAGTTTCTTTTTCCAATATGCTAATTGCTAGCAAATAGTTCTACTTTTTGAGATAATTTGTTTTGCCTCACTTTCATGTAGAGCTCCAGTCTAATTTTTCTTTTCAATTTATTTTCTAATCGTAATTAATTTTTTACAATTGTTTTCACACAAGGCATCATACTTTCTGATATATGGAGGAACAAATAAAACCGAGCCTATCCTATCCTATCATATCATTAGCTCACCGTCAATCGTGCATTTTTTCACAATTACTATAGTTAGTGATAGCAATAAAATTGATCATTCAAATTTTGACTTTCGTTCAGATTGTGGATAAACCTGAACCATGGAGCAGGGCTTTCAATGGCTACCTGGCCCATAGCTTACAATGTTTACAGTTTTTCTGCTACATTACACTACATTACAACACTACTGCATGGTTGGCAATAATGTATTATTCAAAGATTCTATCAAGTCAACTTTTGGCCTGACACTACAACAGTATTGAACTTGTTGCTATGGAATTGAGGAACTGTTGATGTCATGAGAGTGGGGATGATATAGCAAACCCTCACTGATATTTTGAATTTCATCGTCATTCTCCTTTTGTCTCTTCATAATTTCTGCCAAACTCTGATTCATGTAACGTTCTACAAACAAAATAAAAAATTTAATCTTTTCAATTGTCCAACTAAATCTATAAAGCCTCCAGCCTTGTCACGCGGCCACTTAAACAAAATAAGTGGGGGCGTTACAAGGCTTCTGTGGCTCAAATACGGCTGCAATATCTACAATCCTTGGTATCTCACAATGTTTTCTGCCCACCTGAAAAAGAAGGTAAAGAAAGATAAAGCATGGGACTGGGCCTGTAGTGCCTAAAAATATTCCCGATTGTTTTGCTACTGGACTTCAGCAGGCTTTCTATCAATTTTTGCATATCCTGTGATTTACGAGACCCTCGCGTTTCAGCTCTTATCAATGTACAAAGGAAATTTACATACTTGAAACCATACATTATTGAATTCGTTGGTGTTGAAAAAATCCTGTTATTACGGACACAACCCAATAATGATTGAATTCAATAACTGAGATATGTGCAGAGTTTTATGAGTTAACAAGCTCTCACCAAATCGTTGTAGCATCTGATAGTTTTCCTTTTGGGCTCGGGACAGGGTGTCAATGCGAGCATTCACATCAAAAGTGCCTCCGTGTGGCTCATTGGTGGTACCACCTTCAATAAATATGATAATGATAGTCATTTCACCAACTTGACAAACTTCCAGCCCTTGGTAAATATTGAGCTGTTATTAATGGGTTGCCGACTAATTGTCCCGACAATTGTTCTCATTTAATTTTAGTCGGGGGGGGGGGGGGGGGGGGGGGGAAGCGATGCAAATTTGCTTGATTGAGAACCACTAACTACCTGAGTAATGGGATTCTAACATGAATGAACTTGACAACAATAACATAATATTATATTTAACTTAGTTCAAAGCATGCATGTTAACATGATGTGATACACAGAGATGTCAACAATTGAAAATGTTTGAGAAGCTAATAACGATCTGGATGCAAGAGAGGACACAATCCTATCTGCAGGAAGCTCACCAATAGAATGGGACCAACCAATCATTTTTGATATCATGGGCATCAGTATTTAACACCTTTTTTTCACAACATATATCATGTTGGTGATAGAAATAAATTCAATCAATCAATCAATCAATCAATCAATCAAACAATCAATCAAGGGGGATTTCAGTCAGCAAAAATTGCTATCTTATCCCGAGGGTCTGGCCCACAAAAAGCTAATTGAAGGAACTATAATTTTCAGCGGGTGATAGTGATAATTTTTATTAAAAAGCCAATGCTCATTCTTATTGAAAGACCCCCAGAATGCAGGAACACTGAACCAAACGTTATTTATCTAGACTCTAGAATACTTTTACCATATTTTCTGATACACCATTGAAGTTTTATTGATTCCTATTGTTCTATGCTAATCTATGTTTAACTACCCAATCATGATTGGTTTCTAGAACTGAGATATGTGTAGAATTTTATGAGTTTGAGAGCTCTCACCGAGTTGCTGGGACATTTGATGATTCACTCCTTGAGGTCCTTGAACGGTCATGTCTCCTACTGGTTGCTTGGTTGGGTATTCTTCAAAAATATAAATAAAATACAGCATATAAAATATAATATACATATTTCGCAGTAGGACTGAGAAGTTGAAGAGAAGTTTCTTTTTCAAATATGCTTATTGATAGCAAATAGTTCTGTCTTTCTTTGTGAGATAATTTTTTTTGCCTCACTTTCATGTCGAGCTCCAGTCTAATTTTTTTTTCAATTTGTTCCTAATCGTAATGCATTTTTTACAAGTATTTTCACTCAAAGCATCATACTTTCTGATACATGGAGGAACAAATGAAGCCTATCCTATCCTATCATTAGCTAACCCTCAATTGAACATTTTTTCACAATTACTATAGTCAGTGATAACAATAAAATTGATCATTCAAATTTTGACTTTCGTTCAGATTGTAGATAAACCTGAACCATGGAGCAGGGCTGTCCCTGGCTACCTTGCCTATAGACTACAATGTTTACAGTTTTTCTGCTAAATTACACTACATTACAACACTGCTGCTTGATTGCTGATAATGCATTATTCAATGATTCATGTAGACTTTTGGCCTGACACTACAACAGTATTGAACTTGTTGCTATGGAATTCAGGAACTGATGATGTCCTGAGAGTGGAATGATATAGCAAACACTCACTGAGATTTTGAATTTCATCGTCATTCTTCTTTTGCCTCTTTGTAATTGCGGCCAAACTCTGCTCTACAAACAAAATAAAAAATTTAATTTTTAATTGTCTAAAATCAAGCTCTCTAGCCTTGTCAAGTGGCAACTTAACAAAAAAAAAATCGCCGTGTGACAAGGCTTCTGTGGCTCAATTATTGCTGCAACATCTACAATCCTCAGTATCCCACAATGTTTTCTGTCCCTCTGAAAAAGAAGGTAAAGAAATTAAAGCACGGGACTGGGCCTGTGGTGCCTGAATAAATTCCCAATTATTTTGCTACTTGACTGTAGCTTGCTTCCAATCAATTTTTGCATAACCTGAGATTTACGAGACCCTATTGTTCCAGCTCTTTTCAATGTACAAAGGCAATTATATACTTTAAACCATACATTATTGCATTTTTTGGTATTGAAACTACCCTGTTATTACGGACACTACCCAATAATGATTGAATTTAAGAACTGAGATAGGTGCAGACTTTTATGAGTAAATAAGCAATCACCGAATCGTTGTAGCATCTGATAATTTTCATTCTGTCTCATGGACAGGGTGTCAATGGGAGCATTCACATTAAAAGTGCCTCCGTGTGGCTCGTTGGTGGTACCACCTTCAATAAATATAATATTGATAGTCATTTCATCAACTCAGCAAACTTCCAACTGGTTGCGGACTATTGAACTCAACAATTGTACTTATTAAATTTTAATCTGGAAGCGATGCAAATTTGTTTTTTTGAGAACACATAATATCTTCCTGAGTAATATTTAACGTAGTTCAAAGCATGCATGTTAACATGATGTGATACGCAGAGATGTCAACAATTGAAAATGAGAAGCTTATAATGAACTGGATGCATTTCTTTTGAAATGAAAGCTGATAGCAATACAACAATACCTTTGTTGCTTGTATGGCGCATGACTGAATGGACCCACAACTCCTGTGGCATGAATCGTACGGCAACCAATAACCGATGGCGCCATCTCACCATTCCTGCAAGTTGAGATGGTGCCATCGGTCGTGGCTTCATGTCCCACTGGGGGAGCTTTCACGATCCCTTGCCTAAGCCCCAAGCACCACTGGGTGTATTTACCTACTGTGTTGGCCTAGTCTAGGATTGAATGAAATCTATGTTGACTTGTACCAAGTTGGGCCTGGAAAAAGTTGTCATGGCTTGGCCATGATGTGGCGCTTCCCCTCCAAGTACTATGCATATACATAACATACGAATGGATGAAATTTGAAGCTCCAATGTAACAAAGTTGAGAGGTCAATTTCATCCCTGTTTATACCATCGCAAGCACTCATAATGAAAATCATGAATGTATCAACATTATTACAATCTTCAATCATTTTTGTTTCATATTTTAGCATTGACAATTGTTTAAATTTGAAATAAATACCATTCAATGCACTATAACACCCAGCAGTCACAAGATCAGAAGAAATCTGCCCTGGAGTGGTCAATTATTATTCTATATAAGCTACCACCTAGATGACAGTTGGTGCAAACCTGCATGAGTTAAACGAACATATCTTCATTCAAGTCCTAATATTAACTCCCCCATGAGGGTATTTGATGAACTTTGGACTGTCATTGTGGTATTATCTTACCTAGGTCGTTGATTGTGTCAGTAATTTGACGAATTTCTCCATTCATGTCCCTCATCTTCAATTTAAGCTCTTTATACTGGGTGAGTACAAGCCCATAGCATGCTCCCAGAAGGATGAAACCAGATACAACAAGCAGTGTCAACCCAGCGATTAACAGCTTATTCTTGTTGAGAGAGCTTTCTTGACCTTGTCTAGGCATCTTTCTTTCATCTGTTTGTTTGATTGTTGGATTCTCTTCGTGTCAAGCATAACTCTATGTAGCCTGTTCTTCTTCCTGTAGCTTTGTTCGGTAGAGGAGGGGGGGGGGAACCCCCGACCGAACAAAGCTTGTCAAGACAGGATAAACTCTATGGTTTCAACAGAATAAAAGTGCATGTAGTCCTTTGTGAGCTGTTCATGAAAACTAATTAATGCTAGTTACTACGTGCTATTGTCTTAATAATACCAAATTCCACCTAGCACACTTTGCTTTCATTTTTTGAGTCAAGCTTGTTATTTAGGAATTTTTTTGCTTTGCATATTTTTAAAACTTACAATAGAGAGCGCAGCTTAGTCTATGAAATTAAAGTTGATGAATTCTACATTGGATAAACTTGACCTATTGCTTCATAGGATTATTTGCTTTTACTGCAACAGTCATGTTTCAGAATCAAGGCGGGATGCTTTATTCAACTGTCAATCTCAAATAAGAGCTAAAAACGCTTAAAGAGGGGTGTAGGCCAGATAGAGCTGCTAAACAAGACGTACTCTAAAAACGACGTAACAGGCAATTTTGAAGGCAGGAAAACACAGAATGACTCAGTGATACTAAAATGTGCTGAATCAAAGAATGAGGGTGTACCCAGTTGTAGCAGTAAAGGCAGCATATCCCAAGTCAGCAGAGTTGAAGACAATAGTTGGGTTTTAATACTATTCTACGTGATAATAATCATTTCATTAGTGATCATCGATAGCACTATTGTTTTATCTCAAAACATCATGCCATGCTTCACCATGGCAGGAAATGAAGCAAATCAGATTCATAAAAGTTGAAATGGTTTTTCTTGTGTCAATCAGATAGTATTGCACAGCCAATTCCAATTTAATGCAAGTGGCAGTAATTCTGTACAAGGTATGTGCACAGTCAAGTCATGATAGTGACGTCTCTTGCCAAAAATTTGGTAGACTTTGAACTCACTCTCAGAAGGTAATGGCTGGTGCACATTGTCCCAGTCAATCATCCCAGTCAATGTGAACATGAAAATGATGCAATCCCAGTCTGTCTGGGTCCGTCTGGGACTGTATCTGGAAAGTTTGTAAGCGTTAAACTTTCCCGATACTGTCCAAGACGGACCCGGACTCCTTTTACATCTGGGTGCTATGTGAACCGCACATTGGGATGATCTGGGACGATCAGGGACGATCCTAAACAATGTGAACAGCACTATCCCAGCACTATCCCAAACAAAAACCTAATTGCTAGTCTGGGATGGATTTTATAATGTGAACATAAGACTGTGACCAGGGGTGTATATACTAAAAAATTTCACTCACTGACTTTTTAGAGATGAGCATAATGATCGGGCGCAGCCCGATCCACAGGCCGTAGGCGTGGCGGGGAGGGTGTGGAAGCGCCCTCCCACCACGGAAATTTTTGCATATCGGTAGCAAAATAGTGCAAGCAGAGAGGTATTTCAATAGCTCACAGAGCTGTTGGGTACTTTCAGAAAACAACTCAATAGCAGTAGAAGATTACGGTAGAAATGCTCCAGTTATAAAGCACCCATTTGAAAAAAAACTGACCTAGATGGGATTTGAACCCACAACAATTTGATTAACAGTGATTATGAGGCAGACGCTCTACACACTGAGCTATTCAGCCATTCACAGGTTACCGTGGGCCGTGAGTGCTAATATACGCCACTGACTGTGACTATCTGGGATAAGCATCTGGGATGGCATCCTAATGTCATCTGGGACAATGTCATCTGGGACAATGTGAACCACGCCCAACAAAACAAAAAGATTTTCAGCTAATCAAGAGTAAAAGTTGCTATTGAAACAGTGAACATGTAGTTGGTAGTTTCACTGAGACAGTAGTCATATAGCTTCAAACTCAAAAGGTTTGACATAATTTCAATGTTTTCTTTCACATCATGCTGACCTGACACAGCGCAGACATCTACAAACTGAGTTTAAACTAGAAATAACGGGCATATTAACACCACTCCTCAATGCTATTCAAACCCAAAATCTCCAGTAAATGCCAGGGAAATCTCAGGTGTTATTATTTTTCTGATCTTGTTGAATATTCAAGGTTAGTGCATTGTGGAATACCAATTCATTGATTCAAATCATCCTCCAAAACTGCCGGCATAACCTCCCCTGTTCGTATTGTCCCAATTTTTGCTACTGTATATTTTTATACAGATAAAACTACCAGCCCCATTGTGTGATGTCTGCTCCGTATAAATTGGATCTTGCCAGCTCTGCAAGATCGCTCAGTGATAGCGTACGGTTAAGACCTAAACAAAGATACAAACTAATAACCCTTTAACAATATTTTCACGTAAAGTTATGGTTTATATGTGGTCTCAGAAGACATTGACTTATCAAGGAGAATTATTTTTATTTTTTGTGCTGTTTTTCAAGGCATGGTGGTGCATGGCATATTATTTGAAAGTTCAGTAACATTATCAAAATAATATCACGCTGTTGCGTCATATATATGCCGTTTTTATCCCGATGAATCATGGTCATGGGTAATGCGTTGCCGCCAACCACTGTGTCATCATTGTGTTGCCACTAGGATGACATTTTACGTAAATTTTCAGCACTGTTCCATGGTAAAATGGCCCGGAACTTTTATAGAAACTCATTCTCGGTGCTAGGTTCCAGGTGATATTTAATTCTGTTATCACACTGCCCTCTGTGTAGTGTATACCAACACCTTATAATGCCAGCTTAGATTTCTCTTGGTTTATGACAATGTCTCCAATAGCAAGGTTTGAAGGACCACATTTTTCATGGTCAAACCAGTTGCTCCGCTGTCATTCTGAAACACAGAGGCAGAACAATATATGAATGGGATGATGATTAGAAATCACCGTGTTTCCATGGGACAGCCTTGAGCAAATTTCCAGCTGTTCCTTGCATGGAAATACCTACACTCAAAGAACTCAAATGGTATCATATCGAAGTTCTCAGTCTATTTAAGAGCACCATGAACAACCTTTTGAATAGCCTATGGATAAAGTTGAAATCTTTAGCTTTACTGAAATGATAATTTTTGGGTTTTCTCAACCACTAAGGTTGTCCACACTTCATCTTTTTATGTAAAAGAGCGACAACCTTAGTGGTGGAGACAAGTTGAAAAGCAGTTTCATTTTAATAAAATGATTCCAGCTGTGTCCATAGGCTATTCAAAAGGTTGCCGTTGTGTTCGTAAATAGACAATGACCTTCACTATGATACCAAATATGGGGAGGCGCTACTATAGCTTTAAGTTTAGCTAACTTTTATTCCCGTGTTATATATCAGATGATTATAATTTCATTGAGTTTGTATTGGAAATAAATACCTCTTGAGCAAAAGTTATCCAGAGTTCATCTTAACTGGTTTTGAATTGATTCAATGTCAGCTAGCACTATTTGTAGCTAGTTAAGATGGGAGATTATATTAATTAATGAGGTAGATTATATGTAGTCTGAGCCCCCCAGACTTTGCCCCCCCCCCGTCCGACGGCCCCCCCCGGAGATTATATGTTGTCCTCCTAGGAATTAAGCTATTTGAAGCATTTATGATATGTAAAAGGATTCATTATTGCAGGGCTGTAGTTTAAGAAAAATCTTAGGGGAGGCGAAAAAACTTAAGAGGGTGTGCTATGGCCCCAGGTTGGATTGTAAGACCCTCCTCTTGGGCCTGGGGTTAGACCCCAGCCTACGAAGCATTTCAATGATATAAATAGCAAATGGGAGTCCCAAATGAGCTGATTCGCACATGGAATATGTTATAGCATTTGTCGGCCATTCTATTGAGCATTCTTGAGGAGGCAGAGCGTCCCTACCTCCCCTAAAACTATTGGCCTGTATTGCCCCATTAGTGATCTCCTACTAGATATGAGAGAAGCTAACTCCCACCCACCTCTTCATAGTCATCTTCTTCTTCTTCCTTAGTTTAGGAGGCAGAGTTTTAAACACACTACCATCAGAGAGAGCTACTGTCCGACTGTCTGAGCTAACCGGTACAAGAGACTTCTCAGCTGACATATTGATGTTACTCATGCTAAGTCGGATGTTACTCAAGCTAACAATCACATCATTGGCGGGTCTTAGAGTCTAACCACTTGGCTGATTTAGGTTGTGCACTGCAGGGGGCGGACGCCGGTAAGATGTAAGATGTATTTAGTAAGATTTGACAATGATGATTTTATCTTGTTTCTTTGAACTGCAGGTTCACTCTCACTGAAGTAACTACAAAAAAAATGCAAATGATCGGATACAACAATGCTCAGTTTAAAAGTTCATCTAGGTAGAAACACACAACACTAGTAACAAATGCACACACTGATCACGTGATATACTATTGCATGTATATCTCTGATCGATAGAGAGTGAATTATTTCACTTAGTGAGAGTACAATCACAAGGAATTTGGTGTGACAACCTTGTTCAAATTTATTAATTAGGGGTGGGTACATGTTAGGTACTGCTACTAAATTTACTAAAACGATCAGAGATACACATGTTAATAGTGTAGTCTCAATGTAACATATACATTAACAGAACCTGTAGGGCTGAGGTAGGCAACTCCAAAATGGATTAAAGTGGACATAAGGGTTTGAACGCTCAGTGCCAGTACAGTGCCGTAGTTTAAGAAAAATAATAGGGGAGGCGGAAATCCTTGAGGATGTGAAGTAACACCAGGTTGGGTATTGTATTCTCCTCCTGAATCCCCAGTCTCCAAAGTGTCTTAGTATATAAATAGCATATGGAAGTCCCGAATGAGCTGAGTCTGACATTGAACACTTAATTATAGCATTTTTAGGAGCTTTTTATGGAGCTTTCTAGAGGAGGCAGAGCGTTCCTACTGCCTCTCCCAGAACTACGGGCCTGCAGTACAACAATTCAGCTGTTTTGTATTCTAGGTTGATGAAATGAAGTTCTTCAACTGTAATAAACAGAATTTGCCTTCCGTATTCCCCAAAAGACCTGGCCATTGCCCTCGAGGGAATAACAAGCAAGCTAACTCCGAAAATTACGAATAACTAGCACCTTGCATTTTCAGCTCGAATAAGCGGATCGGATTCGAGCTGAAAATGCAAGGTACCACTAGGTGCAGATGGTCAAGTAAATCCATAAAGTTATTTATTAGTATTGTGAAACATGATGATTCGCACATAAAGTTAAACCATAAAGGTAACCGCCCTGTTGACCAGAAAGGCGTCTTAATTATAATTATGCAGCGGATTAACTTTGCACCGGACAGAGAGAGGTAATCCTCTCGGAAAACCCACAAATAAGGGCATTTATGGGTTTGGAAATGGACTTTTTTGACAAATGGGCATGACAATTGGTAAAAACAAGAACAAAAACAAGAGCTAGCGAGGAGCAAAGGGTGAAACTTAGGTCACAGAAAAACTTGGAAAAATTAGCTTGGGGTGAAAATTGTTTCAAATGAATGTTGCTGTCCATGATGTTTACAGTTATGTTTACACAACCATGATGTTGTACTAATATGTTCTAAGCTGTCCTCACCAGTGACAGTGAACAATACAAATAAAATCAGCTGAGTCAAAAGATTATCGTGCAGACTAACATGTCCACAATAGTACAAAGAACATGTGGTAAGTTGTGGGTTACAAGGGAATAAGTGGCCACAGTGCAGGCTTCTTGTAATCTATAAAAGATCTGTGACAGGTCAAGCTGGATCAGCAATACGCAGGCTAATTAGGCTCAAGTGTCATGGCGTACATACATAATCGCTAGCCAAGTTTTATCAGGCTAGGATAGTGCCTATTCTCGAATGATCTGCGCCTACGTGGTACTGTTTCCTACAGCAGTATGGGAAAGACCCCATTGATAGTTTATGTCAATTTAAGTCATGTCAGTCAAATGAGAAAGCCAAAAAGAATTAGAGGTGAACCATACATACTACAAGGTTTAATGTTATAAGCACCGAATGTCTCCCAGCTTTGACTTTGAGCAAAATCAAGTTGTTCTTTTAACTCGGTTGAATTCAACATTGTGCATGTGATTCACATCGTGCATTAGGGGACCGGTTACTGTTTTAATGTGATGCAAGATAGGATAAGACATTAATAATTCAACGCTAGTTGTGCATGTATATACAGTGAGTTGTAGTACAAACTCATAT
Organism: Membranipora membranacea; assembly: GCA_914767715.1. NCBI lineage: Eukaryota > Metazoa > Bryozoa > Gymnolaemata > Cheilostomatida > Membraniporidae > Membranipora > Membranipora membranacea. The sequence goes on from OU612071.1 coordinate 12,491,544, forward strand.
ATTTGTAACCATACTAACCACCAACGTATTGTTCTCACAGCAGCACAGCTCTATAACCTCTTCTTGAAAAGCCATCACACATCCTTGCATCTCTTTCATACATCTGCATTAAAATAAAATAAATGATAAATGTTAAGTGGCAATTTAGGGTATTGAGAATGCAATTTTTTACAGACATGGGTAGCCTCTGCGTTACTCAGGATATTTCAGTATTAATGATGCCTTTCTAGATCATTCCTAAGACCTCCGTCCTATAGAAGTTGTTGCTAATTCAGTAACAAGCGACCTGCTGATGACTGTTCTGATTGAAACCTCTCCATCAGGGGACTTTCCTGTTAGATAGTCAACATAGATGTATTATTTGAAATCCCTAATACTCTAATACAAAAAATAATACTCTAATACTCTAATAATACAAAAAATAATACTCTCCCTAATTTGTTACTTTTTGACGCTCACACACAAATTATTTCATTTTAAATAAATTTTGATGATTTTTGTGTTATTTGTAAGCCAATATTCATGGCTGTCCAAAGCTTCCAAACATTGTTCAGGTTTAAAATATGGTCATCTTGAATGGAACAAATGCCCTATGTTATGTATTTCCTCCCCTATTAAAATAATAACCAGTGTAGAACCAACAACTATACGGTTAGCCCAGACAGGGTATAACCATAGAGTTATTATATATATATATAATAACTCTATGGGTTATGTACCTCTTGAGTGAAAGATTTCAATACAGATTGTCTACTCTTTTTATCTAGCATGTTGCTTAGTACCACTTAGAGGAACTGGTAGAATGGCAAGAAGAAGAGAACTCAACTGACAAGTACAAGTGAATGTGAATACAAAGTTAGGAATTGCTTGGTACTCCTTATTATCTAAACTAAACTTAACATGGACGTAGGCAAATTTACATGTTTGCAAGAAGATATAAAAAGTCACGGACAGTGGAAAGTTAAGTGCGGACAAGCAATTGGCGGGCACGAGGGTACACATAAAAATGTCATATGCAAGAAATGAGATGCGAATGAATGTACACCAGAATAGATAGTACTTCCATTTTTATGATGCTGATCACTACAATCACAACGAAATCCCTCCAGGTCCAGTCCAGTTCATTGATCACTACTACTCCAGACCCTAATTTTGTGCTCAATTAATTACTATTAGCCAATATCACCCTTCCAACTTTTTCTCATTTGATTTGCCACTTGTAGGTTACTTTTTAGTTAAATTAATTTATACTATTGTTGTAACTGCTAACTTATCAATATCAACTTGAAAATAAATAACACATAGGTTTGATTCTAGTAGGATATTTTAGTTTATATAGTCACCAAGGAGTAACACACTGACTGAGTGACTCAGTAGTGTGTTACTTAACTATATAATTATATATATAATAACTTACTCACCACTGACTCAGTCGAACCATTTTATGCATTCTTCTGCTGCCTTGCTTTACTGAGTAACTCTTCTCCCTCTTGGATTTGAGTTTGAACTGCTGATCAGACCATTGCTTCCTCAGAACATCACTCTACTGCTGCTTGGAGTTGGTACAAAAATCATCAATGCACAGCAAGTTTTTTTTTATCTGGTCTGCACATGATTTGGTGTACCTTTGCAACAGCTATGAAAAGTTGCAACTATTTCACAATTTCCTGTTAGAACAAGAGGACAACTCTTGTTGAGTGATACTTTGAGCAGTTTAGAGAAAGTGCTATAAGGGATTTTGGGACTCCCTTGTGCAATTACCTCTTACAAAACATAAAGGTGATTGGGAATTTCAGTTCAATGCGGGTAGATTTGTGTATCTAAGTGACTATATAACTATGTTACAAAGGTAATTCGAACATTTTACTATTTTTCAGCAGCATTTTTCAGGAAACCCCAATACCTAGATACTAGGGTTTCCTGGAAAGAGAAGAAGGAATAAGATGCAGAATGAGATTTTAGCGCTGATCCACGAGCTCATATCAGTATATGTACATTCGCTGCCAAAGGTTAATCATGTAAATTCGGGACTGTTTTGACATCTTCAAAATTCAATTGTGCCTTATGTGAAAAACTTATACATTGATATATAGATGTATATCGCACCCGCCAAATCAGTAGTGAGAAAAGGTATAAATTGGAGTTGCCAAGAAGCGCCATGAAGCTTTAGGCAGTCTGGCTGTAAACGAACCTAAAATCGATAACATGATGAGACAGGTCCACAAGGTCAACAAAATTGTATAATTACAAAATTATTGCTCATCTTGATGGGCACTGTAACAGCGCTGGGAATGGGTGTTGTAGGACGTGTGCTATATGGGACATTTCTTACTAAAGACCTGTACAGTACAGCAGTGTTGTAGGTATTCTAACCATTGCAGTAATATACTACGGCCCATTTCACATACCTTAAACTTTGCAAAGCAAAAGTAAAGCGATTGGAACTTACTGTACAATAAATGTCTAAATTGTAGTAATGACAATGATAAGCCCTGAGTAGACTATGATCTTCTCAACTCATACATATTCACAATGACAGTGTACAGAATGATCTCCCACACAATCAGTTAAAATTATACTTGAGCAATTCTAAGGCTAGAAAGATCAGTCATAGTCCTTGCCACTAACATATTTTCCTCAGTCTTTTTTGTCTTTGTCGGTTTTTTACCCACTTAGAGTCAGCGTGTGATCGTCTACATGAGATATTATTCCAGGAACCTTGTGGTTCCCTGATGAGTCTTACACTGTAGGTTGTTTCATGGTGTTAAAACTGATACATGCATCAAGATATATATTTTTCTCTCGGAATTGATAATGTAGGTTGTTCCGCGGTGTGAAAAGTGATACCCTGATATCAATCTATATAATTTATCAATTGGAAAGTATCATGTCATTATGAAACATTGCAACACTAGGAAAATGGTCAAAAATAATCGGCGGCTTTAGATTTTCGCTTCATAGGGAGATTCAGTAAGTTATCAGTCAAGTCTGGAGACTGTGTGGAGTTGGTAATGTTAGGAGTGTTAGCCCGAGATCTGGCTGATTTAGGTGTACAAGATGAGGGCGTTGATGAAGCCGACTTGAGTAGATGCTGCGGTGTTTTATAATCTCCAGTCTGAGGCCGGTGTAGTGGCGATGGGGTATAACTGGCTTGCAAAGCTTTGTCTGAAAATAAAACAAATTATAAACAATTATAAAAACAATCATCAAGATTCAAATCAACAGAAAGGGAAGAGAGAGAGAGATCCTTGATGAGTAATTTTTTGCTGTAATTTCTTTGGCGCTTTATGGCAAACATCCATCGTGTATGATATAATCTACCAAATAAAATAGTGTATATATATATATATACACATATATATATAAAGATAGCCTTGATTGGGCTCGGACAGGGCCAGGGTGCGATCTCACGGTTGGGCTGGCAGTGTGTCTTCGGTTGTGTGGTGGATAGTTGGTGCTATACTTTGCCATACTTAGTACTGATTGATTGATTGATTTATTACATATCAATATTACATTACTTTCTTTGCTAACTCTGACACTCATAAACCGAACAGTCAAATTGAGGAGGGCATTCAATAGTTTAAATCAACATTACCTTTACCCAAAAAAATCACCAACAATTACTAAGAGTCTCAGACTTTACATATAAGCTAAGATGGGTGACACATCTTGCCCGTTTGTTAAGACATGCAACTCTGTACTTGACCTGTTTCGGCATAAGTAGGAGGTGGGATATCTCGTCCCAAATACAAGGGTTATATATACAGATATATATATATATACACACACACACATATATATGTATATATATATCACAGCGGGTCAATCGCATCTACACAAATGTATTTGCAAGCAAATATTCCCTTCTTTTGTAAAGGTTTTTAGCAACTTTCTTTCCTTGGTTTGATATCAGTAATGTAGCATAAAGTCCTACTGATGAATCCTTTCTGTGTTTAGGATGGACTCACACTGATGATGATGTATATCTACATATTGAGTGAGCTAATTCACTTAGAAGGAGTACCATAAGGGGCGGGTAGTATGAAAAGTACTCGCTCTAAATTGATTCTAACTATCAGAGATACACATCATTATAGTGAAGTCTCGATGTCAGTGTGGGATAGATAGAATTAGCCAATGTGTTAGCTCTGATCTGATTGGCTAATTTGAGCAAACACATTGGATAGAGATTATTCTACATAAATACCTGTGCTGATGTGAATACCGCGAGTTGCTGCCAGTTTTTTTGCTGCTGGTGACAATGTAGCTAATCTCTCACTCCGGGACAGTCCGCTCAAAGGGCTGTAATCATAAACAATTCATCACCTTTATAGAGCATAGCAGTATAGCTGGGTATGAGTAACAGAGGGTTCATTTGACTAAAAACTTTTTTACTCAAATCAATTTCAACTTGTGAAAGGGATATACGCGTGTCAAAGGTAAAAATGGTAGAACTAATGTACTCTGGCGAATACAGAGCTATAATTCATGTTCAGGTTTGATGCTGACTCTAAAAGATTTGAGGTTTGGGCGAATCAACTAGTTATTGTTCTAGTGAAACAATTCAATAATGATACAAAAAATAAGTATGTCTAGTATTTATCCTCTCAATATGGCAAATGCTCAGAGAGTACACAACTCTACTTAATATATCACTTTTTTCTGTTGCACAAAATAGGTGTCAAATAAAGCCACACATGAATGTAGGATCTTGATTGTTAGAAAAGATTTTGATAAGAGTTACAGGTTGTCTTTATAAGGGAGTAACCCATATCTTTGCCAGTCTCCTTTCAAAAGTGTTGATAGTGATAAAATTGAATGCGACAATGTCAGGAGGGACTACATTAATGATATCAAGCTGTTGGCGGAAAGTCTGAGCGAACCCGTTTGGCACAAACAAATACAAGTAGTGAGTGCACTGCAGCAGCATGTGAATCCGGGCCTAAATCATTGTGAAGGGCAGGCTGAGGCAATCCAACAGAGCCACTCTAAATCCAAAATCCCTATATGTTTTGGCCGGACACGGTCAATCTGTACCAGGCTAGAATAACTATACATGGAAACATACGTGTTGAGACGTTTAATCCTCTCAACAGCCTGAGCTTTTTTATCTCTGTGTTGTTTAGCCACTTTTTCAGCTAACTCTCTCCCGATCCTGTCTCTCTTAGGCTCGTCCTTCAGCTAATAAAATACGCAACTAAAGTATTATTAAGAACAAAGATATGACAGGAAGGGGTGAAGTGGTAATTTGATAACGATTGTTCTGTTATTGCACACAATATTGTCAGCAAAAGAATCTGCTATCTACTCATTTCATATGACTGTCAGGTACAAAACTATGATCTAGGTTTTGTCTGGCCAAAGCCGACAAGGTTTGTCATAATATCCAACACAAATCAATACGAGGATATTCGGTAGCTGCCCATACATTAACATAAGATTAGATATGAGTCACACATGAAAAACACACAAGTCCGGGTTAACTTTTCTCTAAAATACTCATATACTAAAATAAAATACTACAGGGGATCCTAATTGTCAGTTTTAGTCCTCGGGCTCGTTTGGCTAGTATTTTTCAAATATTTCTCACTTGCAAGATTGATAATTCCATCAAGCAGTGAATGATTATGATTAAGGATCTGAGGTAGTTTTGGTTCCCTCAGCATGAATGATCACATAATTTTTTGGGCACTTTTCAATTGAAGGACCACACTGTCATTTAACCCACAAATTGAACAAAAAACAATGCTAGTTGGTTTGCAGCCACATTACAATACCTTAAACACTGGCCCTGATGTGACAGGTTTGATCGGTTTGTCACTGGCATCTAACAGGAATGGAGTACCCTCAATCTCTCCCCATGTCATCATCGGCGACTCTGAGCCCGCTGCGCTGGGGTTCGGTGTAGGGGTTGATACAAAATTATAACCCCCTACCCGAGGGGTTGAGGGTCCGATTTCTTTACCATCCACATCCACACGTCCTAACAAAAGGGGAGAAAATCAAAGACATCGATACAATAGACGCCTAACCAGTTTTTGCGGGTTTTGTTATTACTGGTTAACTACCATCGGTGGTAGGGATAGCCTGTTATCTTGATGAATTTCAATGTCAATAATAATAGTGTGTAGAAAAAATCCTGTTACACCCAGATAGTAGTAAGGATATGTGGGTTCGTTTTTCAGCTTGTCAATCTAATTTCATTCTTGAAAAAACTCTACCACTGATTTCTTATATATAGGCAATTGGCGAAAAGTGGGAAGACTCACAAGAGTGGCCTAGGTTTCTAACTAGCTCTATTTCTATCGAGAAAACACAGATACAAATGAGACGCAAATTAAGATATGAGCAATCAATCAATGTTTCATTACTTGTTATATCTTGATGACCAAGAGTGGACATATCAAAGTATATTTATTACAATTAAATTTATTTTCAAGAGGGAACACACGCCACTTCATCGCATCCATGTCCTATGACCTAAGAGGTGCACTTAAATATAGTCTCCCAAATTAAGATACTGATTAAGGCTTTTTCTTTTTGCAGGAGCAATCGGAAATAATTTTATTTCTTTAGAGAACACATACACGGCCATATGGACAAACTTCTTAACATACTATTATTTTCATACAAGTCTGTATATTGTCGAGTGTAAATGTTGTATTCTTGTACTCGAGATGGCCATTGCTAGACTAACCAAGATGGCTGACAAAGACATGTGACATGGGAGTTGTCTTCCACAAGATCCAAGACAACACAATTCTATAACACATACCAGGCACTCCCTTGAAGAACTTCGTGTTTTGGCTGGTTGATGCCGCTGGATCTTTAAATGGATTCTCATTAAGTCGAGTAGCAGTGGGATTTATGACCTTGACCTTACTGGCCAACTCTATCTTCTCCTCAGCTGTTAGCTCCGCCCCTGCTACATTGTACCTGTCAGGAACAGTACAAAAAGTTTCTTTTTTGATAGGATGACAACCCATCAGCCAGTCAAAACTGAGGACAAACAGCCAATGACAAGCCAGAACAGAAACCAAAACACATTTCATTCAGTGCTACACTACACAGATAGTAATGCAAACGATGTCGATAGCACCCTGCAAACCAGTTTGTCTTGACAAGGTGATCAAGACCGGCTTCATGAAACCAATAACAAACATGGCAATGATGAGTTGCATTGCAATACCAGAGATTGCAATACCCGTGGATTGCAATAACACGTTGCAATTCCAGGGAATGCAATTTGCATTGCAATAGCAGATATTACAATACATTAGATTGCAATAGCAGATTGAAATGCCAGGGGATGCAGTAGTTGCGTTGCAGTTCCAATGTTGCTCTACCAATAGCAACATTGCAATACATTTGATTGCAGTACCAGGGGATACAATAGTTGCATTGCAATAACAATTGCAAGTTGCAATACCAGAGTATACAGAAATATTCTGTCACAGACATTACCTCCAATATTTGGCCCGGAGCCAAGGCTAGCACTGTTTACACCTTCTTTGTATCGTATTCAATAATGGATACCAACAAAATTGTTAGGACATTTTTTTTAAGGCGACTGACCTAAACAGTTTATTGGCATAGTCTTATTTTTTGTTTAATTTTTGTTAGTATTATGTTTGCTATTTTGCCATTGATGGTCTTGTCACTTCATGAAAAACATTAGAAATGATGAATTGTTCCTGACAATAAAATCATTATATATACATAGTCATTGTGTATCACCAAGGTTAAACTAAAGCAATTGTGGAAGTTCTATGTTTAAGTGATGCGCCAACCTTAAATTTTTAACAACCTTTCAATTAAATTTTTTTTATAAAGCATTAAATAAAAGAAGAAAAAAACAAAATCAACACCAAGCATGATAATAATACTCACATGACAGCATTAGCAGGTACATAAGTCCATGTCTGTAGTTTAGTTGGGTTACCTTCGATAGCTGCCTGCTCTTCCATACTTGGTAAGGCTAGCTGTGCATCTTCTAACTATAATAATAAATATTATGAAGATTCAAAGGCTTAATTAGACTTAATTGATACAAAAAACTTCATACCTGAGTCTTTCATAAAACTACCCAAAGACCAAAGCATGTTAACCTGAGAACTCTAGTATCGATACAAACTTAACGATTCTATCACTATAATTGTGATTGAATCATATAATTCAAATACACAATCTTGTATCAACATTGTATGTCTATGTCTATTGCTACAACCTTAGAAGGAAAATGCAACTTGCCGAGGGACTAACCAATATCCCTTCCCCACCTCCCAATTATAATAAGGTTGTTACCATATGAATGGACATTGACATCAAGATTACACTATTAAGATATGTATCATTGATTGTTACAGTCATTTGATGTGATGATGTAGTTAAATAATGATTATTTTGGTTGCTGACCAGTAATTGAGATAAACACCTCACCTAATGGCCCATATATTGATTGTAGATTACTTGAGTGTTACTTGAGCTTATTTAATAATGTTGATTTTGCATGTTTGATTATTGAGTGGATTTACTGTAGCAGACATATTATGTAATAATTTTGAATTAACCTAGATTGTGCAGCCACTTGGTCTGCCTTGATATACATACAATAGTATATCACATACATAGACAGGGCATCACAGTATATCACAGTATATCACATACATAGACATATCACATACCCTTAGCCAATTTGTTGGCTCTGATTGGCTAATGGGTGGGAAAGAGTCATAGTGAGTGTTAAATAGTTCACTGTGGCTTTCATTATAAATCAATAGGTGTTGTCTGTGACCTGGCATTGGCTCTTTTTCCATCTCAACAGCCAATCACATCAGAGCCAACAAATTGGCTAACCAATCAGAGCCAACACATTGGCTAATTACCCTCTGTTGCTCGCCCTGTTTGACGTACAACCAGGCTTGTTTCTCCCTCCTTTTCCTCTCAGATTCTTCCATCAGCTCAACAAAAGACTCATTATCCTCACTGCTATGTACGTGAAGGAACTTATCTAGCCTCAGCTCTGTGTTAGGCTGTACAGGCTTCTTTTCAGAGCCCCCATCTCCTAAAATATTATAGAGTGTAGATAAGCAGGCAAATGTTCATGGAAATTGCAAAGCTCACTGCTGTGTACAATATAGGGAGCTTATCAACCTTCAGCTCTGTGTTAGGCTGCAGATCGGGCTTCTTCTCAGAGCCCCCATCTCCTAAAATATTATAGAATGTAGATAAGCAGGCTAATATCCATCGAAATTACAAAGCTCACTGCTGTGGAAATTATCTAGCCTCAGCTCTGTGTTAGGCTGTACGGGCGTCTTTTCACCGCCCCATCTCCTGATATAAAATAGAACGAAGATAAGCAGGCTAATGTTCATCAAAATTGCAAAGCCGCGGTAAAATATACAGTGCCAGGCAGCTCCCTCTCCAGTTGCAATTACAATAAAAGATACAGATATACCGGGGGTTCTTTCAATTAGAAATAGCGATGCATTACTATCACCATCACTATCACCATTGCTCAAAATGATTGTTCAATTAGACAAATTTATTCCCAGATCGCTCACTCCTAATGTACATGGTTCAATCAATGGGTGACCGATCTATGAGCAAGACCCCCAGCAGGTCTCAATCACTCACAGAGTGAGACCTGCTGGGGTTCATAGAGAGTGTGAGTGAGTGAGTGAGTGAGTGAGTGAGTGAGTGAGTGAGTGAGTGAGTGAGTGAGTAAGTGAGCAATGAGATTGCCATTTTGGCTGAAAGACCCCCCTGAATTGTGTTATTGAATTGGTCGGCCTGTTGGACAAATGGACCAATGAGGACACGCCTGTTTGACAATGTGAAAAATGGGAGTCAAACTTTACTCAGAGCTTCAGCTAATTTCCCAATGAGGCAATAATAAAGCAACCTGTGAATATGAGTAAGCTCAGTTCTGTATATACGTGGCGCACATTGGTAGTAAACAAAAGGCGATCTGATTCTTGCCGTAGGCAAAAAAACATTGATAAGAAGGAATAATCATCTTTAAGATAAAAAATGATTTTCGTTGTGTGCCAAGAGGAAAAAGGAAAAAAAAAAGAATTTTTTACCCACCCAATTATCACAATCTCTAAAGCTCTACTATAGAGAAATTATCTGTGCTTCGGTTCATTATGATATTAATATTATCATTGAACTCCATATCTGGAATGGAATAATTAGCTTTCTAAGTCCAACAAAAGGTTAGAAAAAATAGCAGTTGCAGTTTGGTAAATGAGACAATTTCCAAGGCTATGTTATTCCTGCTAGTTGGACCGACCAATCAAATCAATGTTGGATCATTCCCTGTGTTGGGTGTTCTTACTATATAGTCGCGCCTCCCCATATTTTTTATCATATTGAAGGTCTCAGTCTAAATAAGAGCACCATGACAACCTTTTGGATAGCCTATGGACACAGTTGAAACCATTTGCTTTACTAAAATCTAAAATGAGAATTTTTTGTCAACTTTTCTCAACCATAAAGGTTGTCCCCTCCTGATCCACTATAACATAAGATTTAATGGTTGAGAAAAACTTTCATTTTTGTAAAGCTAATGTTTTCAACTGTGTCCATCGGCTATCCAAAAGGTTTCTATGGTGCTCTTAATTAGACCGAGACTTTTAATATGATACCAAATATGGGGAGGCGCAACTATAACTTTAATATTTCCGTTCCATGACAACAATTTCATTCAGTAGATATTACATACCACTGGATAAGTTATCAGCAGACCGGGCAGATGTTCTGTCAACTTTAGCGCCTTCGGGTTTAGGAGTTGGAAGCTGATTTGTCGATGTGTTTGGTGTCTCAAAGCTAGCCGGTGTAGTATCTAAAATTTAAAAATTATTTCATTTATATAAAATATAACACAATATATCATATAATGTATGACATATATATAATATAATAAAATACATAACATAATATATAATAATTTATAATAAATATTATAAATAAATTGAACAGCTGACAAACTTGCTGGCGGTAGTTTGCTGTGCTCAGGGGTTTCGGACATGTATTTCTAAGACAAATCCAGCTGCAGTATTTACTAAAGCAAATCATCACTATCACATCGCTCATTTTATCACTTACTTGGTCTTAAATTAGACAAAATTGCTCCCAAATTGCTGACCAAGAATGAATATTACAGTTCCATCAATGAGTGAGACCCTGGCGATTTCTGAGCGATAACCCTAGCAGGTATCACTCACTGATATACTGAGCAATCAGATTGAAAATTTTGCTGTTACTAATTAAAAAGCCCCTCTGGTAACTTGATAATGAGGTATGACGGTAAGACAAGCAAAAAAAGGAAATCAATTCACAAGTCAAGCACATAATAACTATTATGTACATACTAGTCTGTATATTGTGGAGAGTAATTGTATTTTTATATTCAAGATAGCCATTGATAGACTGACCAAGATGGCAAAATGGCCGACATATAACATGTGGCTTGGGAGTTGTCTCCTCAACAGTAACACAACTCTTAACTATATAACTCACAGATATCTCCTTCAGAATCAGCAGAGCCGCCTGCATGAGATCCTGCCCTCTTAGGTCCGTACTTGATGTGCAACTCTCTCAACTTCTCTACATCATTCCTAGACTTAGCTTCCAAATACTCGCTCTGTGCCTTCAGTTTAGGGAGGTCAGGGTAATAGTCCCTCTCTATAATCTTTGTAATACTCTGTCCAAGAGAAGATAAAGGATGAGTTAATATTATATTGCAATATTATTGATGGAAAAAGGATCCAAAATGTGGATGCATAACGGATGGGGGAGTTATAGTAGCGCCTCCTCATATTTGTTATCATATCGAAGGTCTCAGTCTTATGAAGAGCACCATGACAACCCTTTGACTAGCCTATGGCCACAGTTGAAACCATAAGCTCTACTCATAGACAGGACATTGTATGGAGCATAAGCATTGAGGCACTAAACCCATAAACAAGACTGAAACATCGCTGGAACCTTGATGAGAAGAAGCGATTACCTCCAAGTATCAAGTAAGTAAGGCTAACTGGTTTTGGAATGTCAGCTAGCTAAGGTGAGAGATCATATAAATTAATGTGGTAGCTTCATAGATATCGATACATAGATGCCTAACCAGTATTTGCAGTTTTTGTTATTACTGGTTGACCACAATCAGTGGTAGGGATAGCCTGTTATGTTGATGAATTTCAATGTCCAGATATAAAATCCTGTTACACCCAGATAGTAGTAAGGATAGTGGGGTAGTTTTTCAGCTAGTCCATCTAATTTCATTCTTGAAAGAAACCCAATCACTGATTTCTTATATACAGGCAATTGACGAAAAGTGGGACGACTCCCAAGAGCGGTCTAGGTTTCGGTTTAGCTGTAATTCTATGGGTAGATTATATTTTGACTTCCTATGAATCAAACTACTGCTGCTACTCAGGCAAATTTGTGCTCATCAAAATCAGTACAGCTCCAAGCTAACTAAATGAGGCTTTGATCTCAGAATTACGATAGTCATAAGTGTCCACTAGTAAGCGGGTAACTACGTAGACAAAGATAATCGATGTCATACCCTCATTTTGTCGATCAGTTTGTATAAATTATTTCCCCATAAGGTGACAATGCTGAGATTGCCGCTTCAAAATATTAGCTTTGAGCTATACAGAATTCAAAAAGTACACATTTGCATGTGTGGCAGCAGAGGTTAAAGCTATTTGAGGCACTTATGAAAAAAGAAAGATTTATTATTGCCTAATGTGATGTCATTCTAGCCCTGTTCACACGGCCACGGGTTTTGGTGGTTTTGTAGGTGGCCATGCATTGTTCGGTATAGTATCGGTAGTTGTCTTCTGCTGTTTTAGCTCTAATCTTCACCACTTTGAGCTTTGACTTTTTCTCTGTTCCATGAGCAAATAAATTAACTTTGTCATTTATCATATTCAAAATAGATATAAATAAGCTGATTGCACTAAATATTGCAGTTATAATATGAAAACATGGCTAAGTTAAGAAAATTTAAAACACCCATGAGTAAGGCCATGATGAAGGTCAAGGTCATAGTCTTACTCATGGGTGTTTTAAACATCAGTGTGCTACTTCCCATCTAATTAAATTAAAGGTTGATTAAATTAAAATTGATTAAAATCAGATCATATCACACGCCACATCCTGAAGCATTGGCGGCGAAATACTAGTTGCCTTATGGGCTAGGCTGCAATATCTGCGCCCATTTGCTCTCAGTTTGCAGGCAGGTCGGAGCACACCTGGGGGTCCAACCAAACCCCAGTAGTCAGTAGACTGCAGTGGGATTCGAACCCACGACCTTCAACATTTGCATGCTGAAGGGACGGCGCTCTAACCAACTGACCTACCTCTTCATAGTCATCTTCCTCTAGTATCTTCTTCTTCCTTAGTTTAGGAAGCGGAGTTTTAAACACACTACCATCAGAGAGAGCTACAGTTTGACTATCCGAGCTAACCGGTACAAGAGACCTCTCCTCAGCTGACATATTGATGTAACTCGGGCTAACAATCACATCATTGTGGGTCTGAGAATCTAACCACTAGGCTTATTTAGGTTGTGCACTGCTAAGGGCTGGTGCGGGCGGCAGATATGTAAGGTATATATCATAGGATTTGACGAGGTTGTTTTTATCTTGTTTTGTTGAACTGCAGGTTCACTCTCACTGAAGTAGCTACAAAAGACAACACTTAATTATAATAATAACAAAGTTTATTTATAAAACGCTTAATAAAATTGATTTGATTTGAAATTTTAAATATATGAAATAAGCCTGTGGCTGGTAAATAACTAAAATGGATTAAGAATGTTTATCATAAATTTATTAATGAGATGAGAAAATATGATGATAAGATAAGATAGTTAACACCTACAAGTGGCAACTACCCTGCACCTAAAAATTCACTATGAAACCAACAGAAAGATTAACAGAACCTGTAGGGTTGAGGTAGGCAACTCTGTATGATGCATTACAAAATTTATGCAGTTCTGAATGGGCACTAAAAACCAGCGCTGGCGACGGATGTTGTAAGACATGTTGTAGGACAGGTCATACAGCGCTCAAAGCCTCTACAGCGTCGTTCTTAGATACAATACAGAATTGTTAGACAGCCTATATCGTTAAAAATCTATTGTTTTGAGTGCTGTAAGACACGTTGTACAACATGTCTTACAATACTCCATGTTGGATCAGACTAAGTACCTTAACTTTGTCATACATTGCAACATGGGCTGCACCAACAAACCCTCTACTATGATTTTCTCATAAACTGGCTATTTCCCATACAGAACTGGACTTTTTGTGGACTATAGTGGACATAAGCATACTGACTCTCGTGATCTGACTGGGCATGTAGATCACTGATAAACTATGTTATCATTACCACAAAGCAGGTGTCGTAAGGCTAAGTATGCATCATGCGTGACTTGAATTCGCGCATGTGCAAGAACAATGAGTTTAGTTTGGGTTCTGATTGCAACTTTGGAAAGGGGAAATGGGACATCCCCTGCATAAACTGTCAATCAAAATCAGTTTATAATGACAAGAGAGGATAACTATTAATAACAAATCCGCAAGCTTTGGGGAGTATGTCACCAGAGCAGGTAGCCAATCAGATGGCTTCGGAATTCCGAGACTCAATTTTGCAGAGATCAGCTCATGTTTGAACGCTCAGTGCCAGTTAGAGGGCTGTAGTTTAGGCAAAAGGTAGGGGAGGTGGAAATCCTCGAGGGTGTGAGGTAACACCAGGTTGGGTAGTGTAATCTCTGTATTGTAACATTATCTATTATAAACTGGAGATGTAGAATATAGGATATCGCATATCTTTAAATAAAATATAATTAAACAACAAATTATAAGAAAACATCGGATATGCCAGAGTTGCACACAGGAACTTCATGTCGAGCAGGTGTTTTAAAAATGAAAAATAATAAAAAATGGAATCGTGAGGGCCTTAAAGACGGGCCTTAGTGGTTGTGGGCCTTATCGACTGGTATCCGAAAACATTTAGTAGCTTTGGGCTTATTAATACTTTACATATATGCATGGATGTTAATTTCCGGTCAAACCACAGACAGCAGGTCACTGACAGTTGTTTTGATGAGTTGCAGCCTTGTGTGTGTGTGGTTTGTGTTTGTTGTGGTGAAGATGGGAAGCTTGCATGAACCAAGTTATCGCGGCTGTGGAGCTTCTGTACCCGCCAATTACGTTGCTCGGATGAGTCACTTCTCTCTCATTGGTCAGAATATTAACTTCTAACCAATGAGAGAGAAGTGAGTCATCTGAGCAACGTAATTGGCGGGTACAGAAGCTCCACAGCCGCGATAACTTGGTTCATGCAAGCTTCCCATCTTCACCACAACAAACACAAACCACACACACACACAAGGCTGCAACTCATCAAATCAACTGTCAGTAACCTGCTGTCTGTGGTCAAACACCAACTTGTAAAAATAAACCAGTGCATGAGAAAAGTTTCTCCCATGTTTTTTATATCTGCTCACTGAAATCAATTTCCACACCATCGTTATCAATCCTAACTGTGCCTGCGTCCACAACTGAATATTTATATATTTTTGCAAAACCACAAAAACCCAATCTCACACCAAACCACGACGCACTGAAGGTATAGTCATTCATATGCGCTCTTATGGCTACGCCTTGAACTCCGTTCAATAATAATCACTAGTGAATCAGTCATGAGTCAATGCTGGGTGCCTTGTCAAGACATGCCGACCCACAGGTCTACTCCAAAACCTGGGAGGGCTTTGGAAATGTTTGGCTGCCCCTCTTGAGTTTTTGTGGTTTTGTTGTTTGAAGGTAATTCATAGTTGCGCAGACACATCCAACTTTCATGGTCTCTGGCCCAGGCTAGGTTTTTAAATATCCGGTCCGCACATGATTCTAAAAATATTTTTGAACAGAAATTGTTTGCTGAAAGAGCCACAGGTGACTAAACCCATCAAACGAATGAGGTATGTATGTGTAGCTTAGGAGGTAGTCTTTCAAACAGAATACTCAGGGAAGTTTCATGGTCTCTGCAGTAAACAGAAATTTGGGACAGTGCTTCCCGAAAGTACTGTCCAAATTTCTGTTTACTGCAGAGACCATGAAAGTTGGATGTGTCAGGTGTCTTCTCAACTATGAATTACCTTCAAACAACAAAACAACAAAAACTCAAGGGTGGCAATCAAACATTGCCAAAGTCCTCTCAGTGGGTTTTGGCATAGATACGATAGAGAGTAGACTGTGTTCTGACCACTGCTTAGGGTACTTTATGTCCTACTCTTAGCTTACCAGGTAAATGCTGGGTGACTGAGCAATCCTCTTGTTTTCTAATCTTTCATTGATTTGAAATGTTAAAAAAATAACAGGGCTTACAACTCATGATTTATCATCCAATAACAATAAAATGAAATTATTTATAAATTTTCGTTTTTGGAAACTTATAAGTAACTAAAGTTGGGGAGCTGTATCTTATAGTACAAGTCAGCGTTCTGCAGGTATTTCGAGAAAAAATATGGAATGTCATGTATTTTACCTGTAAGCTATTTGTTTGAACAATACCATAGACATCAGTTTTTATTCAGTATCATGTTATGGAAACAGTGAAGTGTCTGTGACAACACAAGAAAGAAAGCTAGGGAAATTCGGGGTTTGTGAATTTGCGTAATTGCCGTATTACGCGTAATATTTTGCGTAATTATGTTAGTTTAGAATTTGCGTAATTTTAGGAGTTGTCTTCTATTGTTATGGTGATAGAGTATACTGAAAAGGAAAAGCAATTCCTTGTCAAGGTCAAAGGGAGGCCATTTCCAAATAGCTTGTGTTTCATCATCCAATAAGTGAGTGGAATGTTGGGGTGATACTGCAGAGTCCTTCTTCATTCCAAAGTAAACTGATCTTAATAAGCAAAAGAAAAGGTAAATTTTATCCATGCACAAACTCAAAGACAGATGAGATGGAAAGAGAGAGAAGAGAGAGAGAGCCACATCACTCTACTGAGACACTCCTTGTACAGGACAGCTCAAGAAGAAGTGTGTGTCCATTTGCACTGACAGAATTAAGAGATTAAGTTATCCAAAAAAAACAGGTAATACAGGGAAAATTCTGATTTGTTATTATTGGTACTGGAACTGGTACTAGCTAGGTTATTATTTCTGACCCAGTTCTGTATATAAATATGTATACAGGCTAGTATTTTGTTGTTGGAATAGTATAGTGATGTGAAGTGTAGGTTCAGGTACTGAAGTATTATCTCATATATCTGGCTGTGTGGTTATGTGCTTCTTATGTACTCTAACCAAGGAGTAAAAGACTCCTTGCTCTAACTAACCACTGTCTCCCCAAAACATTCACACATAATCCAGGATCAACTTATAATTCATAGTGACCGTGACTGTTAGTGTTAGTATAACTTCTGTAGGCCTATTTTCTACCTGAGTCCTAGCTAGCTTGTTTGTACAGGGAGTTATATAGACTGGAATTTGGAAGCGCCTCGTGCATACTTTCGAGGCAGGTATATGATTTTGGATCGCCTTCCAGGACCTAGAAATAACTTGTCGATCTGCGGTACGTTCCAAGACCTATCAAAACTCAAGAAGTAGCTTACACTCTGTAATTCAGCACAAGAAGTTTGTCTGTTAGTGCGCAAACCGAGCTGCACACATACTATTGGTTACATGAGTTGTTTCATATTCTCGCTTGAGAATTGGAAAGCTAGAAACTGAATTAAGTTATTAAAAGATGTAGATCTAATTTTTTCTGTACCACACAGTTCACCTCATACCATGGACATCATTGATTTCAGCTGTCATTAATCAGGCTGTCATCATAGATATCTGCGGAAACAAAGAATCCCAATTACATGTGTCAAATTGAGAGTGTTATGAATGACAATAGTTTTGAATAAGTCATAATATTGAATTTGCCATCTGGAGTTTTGAATCTGTCATAAGTAATGAGTCATTCTGAGCTTGGAGTACATCATGATTAATGAATTCACCCAAGCTCAAGATCTTCTCTCTCTCTATGATCACTTTCAACCCACCTGATTGTTCCATCATTTATTGATAGAGAGCAGTTAGTTTTGATGGTTTGGAGGTGCCTCAATATTTCTAGCCGACGTGAGTTAAGGTATACTTATGAGGTAGGGTAAATGTTGGCTAGCCATAAACGACGATGCTTAATGAAAACCTTTCCTCATGAGTATTTTATACTCCTCTGGGGGAGTTTCATACCATGTGTGACAAGGAGTGCAGCTCTCCTTTTGACTGTTTCTCATCTTGAACATCTGTGATAAACAGGGTTCTTCATCTTCGTTCTTGTTATATGTTTGGGGCAAGTGGTAATATAAAAATAAGCTGTTGCCGGCGTTTTAGTGTAGAAGTTGGTAATGGAATTGAACATTGTGAGTATCAAGTTTTATTGGTAGTAATAAAGATGGGAACTGATCGCGGCCTTGTTATTATTACTGCTATCATCATTTTGGAAACGGCAAAATTTCTTTTCAGTGCTACAAATTGCCGATTGTTGATTCCTCGTGGTACTGTATTACTGCTATCATAATTATTGTGATGGTCAATTCTCATTCTGGTGATTCTCCTCGCTGTTGTTGTATGATAGTGATGTCATTGATTACTGTAAGTTGTCATATTGTTTAGTGAACTGCTCAAAAGCATTGGTGTAGCAATGCCAGGTGCACCACATATTAGGTTGCTGATGGTTGTTACATGCTATTTTTATTCAACGAACATGGTTGATTGAAGCAAAATTTTCTGTTTGTTGGTTCTACGCTTAAGTGACCACACCCTTACGTCTGCTGAATAAACATTAATAGGGTGATAGGGTAATAGGGTGATCATTTGAAGAAAAATAAAGCTGTGGATAGTCATGTAACCACTAAATACGGAGGTGTCCTCTAGCCTGGGTTTCAAATGGTGATTTATAAACGATAGCCAGAGTAACCAGAAGACTGAAAAAGATCCAGTAAAATCATTTTATTTTTTCAACAGTTGAAATAGAACCAGCTTGTATAATAAATGTTCTCACCTAGGCTGAGAGCTGGACATCGTTCCTACAGGGCATGATACATACCAGTGACTAAAAAAACTTGTCTTGCTCTTGCAGACTAGTTTTACCAATGCACGATTCATCAACTCGCTTTAAGACATCAGCTTTGTGAGTGCTGACGTGCTTTCTTTTGGATACTTTTTAATGGCAATTCTATATCATTTCTTCTCAACACGATTAATGTACAGTTCCAATGGAGTCCGTATAGATCCACACAAGTTAAGATTTTGGAATTGATCGATCAAGGTTGTAGATTAGAACACTGAAGCTGAGAACTTTCTATAGTAGTGGCAATAGGGAGAGCTTAACTTGCGTTACGTCTCTTCGGATTCAATAGACATTACCAAGAAAACTAAAAGTTGTCTTGCCCATAAGCATATAAATAAAGTATTTATGTATATAAAGTATTTATATATATATAAATAAAGTATTTATATGTTTATGGTCTCGTCTAAAGGCAAGAGAGGACAACTCCCCCTCTTTGCATTTCTCTGTTACAATGACCAATAAGCCTACATACATAAATGTGATATTCTGTATAGATTGAAAAAGTGTCAAATATTTTCAAGTTTTAGATGGCTAAGTAATTGGTCCAACTCACAAGGGCTTGAAGGTCAGAATTAATTTTTCCTGGGTAGATTTCATTTTTGAAGAGTTTGCAAATAATGGCAGATTTATGTTGATAAAAGATTTTGGACAATCTCATAATTTAGCAAGCTCCTCTACGTACAGCCTCGCACACTTTTTTGTTGTTTTCCAGTTTTTTTATAGAGTATTATTTCTAACAACTACTACATAGATAAATTACAAGCGAACTAAAGAAAAGTATAAAAATATAAATTACATGTAGGTTGAATGCAATTGAAATATATAATAAGCTAAGGGGTTTTCGTACAAGCTGTGGTTAGAGTGTACACTGACCAACTGTATAGATTATAGGTCAAATGCACTGCACACCAGCAACGAAATATAGCACCGGTATTTCCAGAGATGAAATCAGGTCTGCATGAACGCAACCATTAGAAAACATCCAACTTCCTTTATGAATTGCACAGTTACAGCCCAATTGTTGCTGGCCACTTATTTGACTTTCAAATCATCATTTTGAGTGTTGTAAAGGGTTTTAGATTCCAACTCCAACTCAGTAAGAAATGTTTTAATAGGATTTTCTTTTTTAGAGAACTGCAGAATTCAAACGACATTTGGATGGGTACAATTCCTAGGGTTATATAAAAATGATGTGGTATGTAATCTGTAATCTTGGCCTCTGCTCAGAGTAAGAAGCACATATCCTTTTCGCCATAGTCTGTGTCTTCGGCATAACCCAAGAATTAATTCGGGAAGGTGAATGCGGGTTAAAATAACAGTCTATCATATTTTTGTAATCAACATAAAAGTGGGCTTCCCTCAATATAGTGAAATTTGTATTAGGTTTATTTTTTTTTTTTCTCATGTCAATTATTGCTGCATAATCAATCAACGGGCTGCAACTTCATCATTTGATTCAGGTATTTATTTGTACAACACATCAAAACATTCCAGTAAAAGGTCATCATTTTTGAATAAAAATAATTCTGAGTAAGGTATTTTGGCGAAGAATAGGACGCCGACATTTTGGTGAATACCGATTAACCCCAGCTGTGACAATCTTAGTGATTGTTAGTCACTACTGTTGATCTCTAGATCGTGGGGATGATCAGCCTTCAAACAGGATAAGTAGTAGTCTCTAAATCATTCAAATGAATCTGACTCCCATATGGTGTCAAAAGAGACTTTACTAGGGGAAAATCCGGCCATAAAATCTCAGGCAATTTTAGTGGTAACGAAGAAATTTCCTTCGATTTTCCCCCATAACTTTGCACTATGTCACAGTGGCATTGATAAGTTTCCATTAGTTTTCAACGTTATATCATCTTTTGTCATCAACAAATTGTGCCAGTCAAAACCAATGTCGTACTGGAAAGTAACCAGCTTCCTAGAGTGGAAATCATTTGGCTTAAATGATCTTTTTGGGCCAAAGTTTACTGCGTAAGAAAACCAGACCAGCCAATTTGAGGTGGTGAAAGTTTCAAAATTTTCCAACAGATATTCTGTTAGATGAACAACCTTGTCTGTTGAATCATCGATAGGCACCATAGACATGATGCCATAGTCAGCCTCTTCTGTTTGAAAGCTCAAGTGCATGCTGTTTCGATGAACTGTCTTGATCTTTCATGTAAATGTCAACTTAGACACAATAGTCGATTTTTATAAATTGTCAAATTTGACATCAAAATACAGGCACTCTGGTTTGTAGTGCAGCACCAATAGGTGGCAATTGCTCCATCTAGCGAGAGGAACATGGCTCAGTATCATGGTGTACAAAACACATCCCAAGTGGGTTTGTTTGGTGAAGAGTAGAAATAAATTTTTTTTCTTCTTATTCAATGGCACATTTGACCCCTTGTACCCCTCAAATTGAGACAAGGACTGTGTGCATGTGTTTAATTTTATAATTTCATCACTGTGAAACAGGTATTGTGGGAAACTTGTTTGTCAAATAGCATGATCATGTACGTGATATCGAAACTTTTGATCTCACAAGGAGATGAGCCGCAAATTTTGATTCAACTATGACATTAAGCAATCGGGATTTATGATCAAGAGTCATGACGAACTGTTCCGCATGAAAAGCTATAATGAAAGGAAATCAGATTTCCAAAGTGTACACCCACTTAAGAACAATTTGCAAAATTATCTTATCGAATTACTATCCACATTGCTATGTTGGTTTTGCAGTGAGAACATCACGAGCTCACTCCTCTGTCTGTATAAAGATGCCAGCGATTCTGGCCTTTCACCTTTCTCCTCATATCAGTTCCCTGTTGGTGTGCATTACGCAATACTTCAAATTTTAAAATCATTTGTAAAGGCTTTATTTTTCCTTCTTCTTTAGTACATGCTTGATTAAAATCACGTTACGAGGAAAGGACCCGATATTTGATGCTCATAGGCACCTTACCTGGAATCTGTACTGATCCAAAAAATAAATCATTCAAATCACTGGCTGTCAAAGTCTAAAACAATATACTAACATATGGAGTACAATTTAAAGACTTGACAGGTAAAAATTAAGGTTTTCGCAGTACATGTGAAGAAAAGCATCCTGCAATTGGGTCTTTCGAAAATTGTTCACTATCACTGCCATTTGTGCCCAGAATTAGCTTCTCAGACGCCATTCCATGCAAAAATTTATTTTATGTACCATTGTTAATGACCACCTTAATGTTAATCTTAATGATGTACTTATGCAAGGAATCCAACCATCACGCAATAAGCAATAAATTCCATAAACATTGGAAAATGTTGCCATAAAAAGAAGTCAAAGTCAGCCACCTATGAGTGCTGGCCAATAACGATAAAAAATTGCTACAAAATCCCTTTTAAACGTACATGGTTAGTGGCATTTGCATGGTACAAATTCATTTGTGTAGGACATGGCAAACTTTCACACCAACTTTGCACCGGGAAGGCTATCGTACTTGGCAAGCTATTGTACCTAGCAAGCTTTCCAACCTGGCACACTTTTTTTCCAACTCGGCAAACTTATCAGCTTTGGTCAAGACTCCAACAGCTTGCTGATGCTAAAATTTGTAAATGACCCATGCTCCACAGATTCACCTTTATTATACATCCAATTGTTTGCAATGATGGTGACTTAACTTCAAATTGGCCAGTTTTTTTCACATCCTATCGAATTTTTTTTTTATGGCTCTCTGCGCCGTCTTCACAGCTTTCATGAGCTGTTTTGTTAATTCTATACCTTTAAACCGAAAGCCTTCTAATTCAAATAAAGAGAATAAACAGCACTTATGCTCATGCTATCGAGAATTTATGTGCTGGCCCCTAGATATTTTGTAACCAGCGGAAAAAGGGGGGAATGTGCCACTCCATAGTTCATTTGGTATGCATTGCTATCACACTAGGTTTGCTTGTACAGAGGATAGAAAGCACTTGTGCTACAGGGATCTTTGAGCCAATTTCATAGCTTACACAAGTTGTTTAACAAGCTTGGTAGTTCTACCTTCAAACCGAAAGCCTTTCAACTCAATTTAGCAAGCTATATAGGTCTCTAGGCTCAGCTACAAACATCCAAGTTCATAGCAGGCCAATGTATGCAACAATTGGACAAAGCTTCAAAATGATCTAAACTTTGTTGGGAGGATCACTTAAACATGGCTGTAAAAAGTAGCAATACATGATATTTAACTTAGATTTGTGGTGTTCCTTTGTAAATGTTCATATCTTACCTCAATCGTCTGCTTGCGGCCTTGTATGCAGCCCCAATTGCCTATAGCATTACGTCCTATCATACAATTGTTATAGCCTCCATCACCATATACCAGTGCTGTCAAACTCTTGTGTCGTCCTGGTTGACTCACACCAAGTCAACGGGCAGTCAATTGCGCTGAAATAAAAACTGGAAAGCAGCAGCAAGGCATCCACTTTTGGTGGTGACAATAAATTGGAAGCTTGAGAAAATGCTAAATATAGGCCTATTGTGTTCATGGATTATCAGCCACCGGGTAAGGCAGACAAATTAGCCGATTGTGGTTGATATGAAGACGCCTCAAGATGCACCGGATCTTGCCAAACTATGGTTTTATCCTGAAATAATCCTAACAGCACTTCAATTAAAGCTACTCAGGGTGGTAAATTAAATGTTACTAATTTATCAACAGAGATAAAGACCATACTATCATTATTCCCAAAAGATAAAAAAGAAACACCAACACACTTTAAAAAAAAATTTAAACCAAAAATCGAATGCTAATGTAATGAAACTAAACACGGATATTCATAATAGAGACCGCAGGGGTATTTTTTTTGCCCAGGCATACCACATGCCATGTTTGCTTTGAGACTAGCATCCAAACCAACATGCAGATCCCAAATCACTAACAAGCAGCATTCTAACAGCTTTGTCTGTGCATCATTTTATAATGATATAATTTGAAATTTCAAGCAACCATTCAAGACAGTTAAATCAAGGAGTGGTTAAATGTTTGAGTCAAAATTTTAGCTAGTTTCCCCTGAAGTGACCTCTAAATGGCACACAAAGCATCTTTGAAAAGTATAGCTAAAGTATCATGATCACCACAAACCATCAAAGGCAGATTGTTTTCCGTAAATATTACATGACATCAAACATGCTGTTGGAAGGACCATTACTGTGGCCACACAACCCGTTTTTGGAAGTTCTCACATGCGAAGCCGCTTTCATGAAGCATAGTACATACAGTACAAGTTTTCCTCGATTTTTAAGTTGTTTTTGAGTATTCTGTGGTGCGCAATTCAGGAAAACCTGCTACGCAGTGCCAAAGTCTGTTGGCATTTCCTGTATGTATGACGCTTAATCGGTGCGGCTTCGTATGTGAGAATTTACAAATAAAAATTCTGTGGCCATAGTTATGATCCTTTTGACAGCATAGTTGGTGTCATGGAGAAATAAGGCCAAATGTATACCTTTGATGGTCTGTGCTGATCTTGACACATTAGCTGTATATTGCTGAAAATTAGGTTGTGCTTCAAATACACATTACTCTAGAGGAAATTACTAATTTGATCTGTCTCATATTGTTGCATGAAATTTCAAATTGTATCATCAAATTTTACAAAAATCACACACATTATGACATGACGTAAAAAAAGTCACTTCAGGCTTATCTTGTATCATCTAAACCTAAGATTATGATGAAATATAGCGCTTTCTCACACTTGTTTGTTTTGTTATGTTAGGCTCTAACCAACTAAGCTACCTCATACATATGAATTGTTATATGAAAGATCTGTTTTATAGTCTGACAGATCAATTTGTTTCTTGGACAATTAGAAAATAAGTTGAAACATTTTTTAAATACTTTATAAGTAAGAAAGCCGTACAGCATATTCAACTTTTTGCGTTTTAATACATTCTTGTACTTATACTTATTGTTTTCAGTAAAATAGACTGAAAATTCCAAATCCAAACACAAGAAATGGAAATATATTTCCGTCTCATCAATGCAATTAGAACAACCAGAAGATTTTAGCGATTCGTTGAAATAAAATTTGTGTGTTAACACTGAACAGTTTGGGACTCCCTGCACCACCCTCCCACCCTCCCTGCACTGAATAACAGAAAACCAACAAGTTGGTTAGTTGTCTTCACTTACTTTAAAAGGGGGCAACTCCTTAGACACAATAGTAATCTTGATCAGCTGTTATGAGAGACGTATGATGATATCTGACCATTTGCAGAGTAAGAGGCAATGAAAGTATTTCAACTGTTTTGCAGCCTCGAAGTTATCGAAGAATTAATTTAAGTCCTCTTTGCAACGGCTAAGTATGACTGTAAAGCAGCAAGGCGACAGACTCTCTCATGAATATATGGCCTGGTACAATATGTGGGTTACCCCAAAACAAAACGCGAAGCGTAAAAGTAATCGCAACCTGGATATTGTCATATCACAATGCATTGCTTATTTAAATTTGTTTGATATAGTATATCAGTTCACGCAGCTATGCTACACCATCCCACAAGTTTGTTTTCATAACAAGAAAAGTTCTGTGAACATGAGCTGATAATTTGTTCGATACGTCTAGAAATCTTGTGATCTTTGCTGCAACAGCACAGTCTCTTTAGAATGAAAAAAGCGAACAGGGATTTTCACTTCAAACAATGTCGATCATAATGAGCAGGTAATTTTACAAAAAGACAACAGCAATCAATGACATCCATGGAATATAATAATTGGCAATTTGGATCACTGAACAGATATACATCGGGAACGGAAGATAAAAAGCACTGTTTGCCACATATGTTCAAGAGAAGAATCTGACATACGGTGAGCTGCACCTTGACACCAATGGTATGAAACTCCCCAGAGGAGTAAAAAATACTCAGGAGGAAAGGTTATCATTACGTATCGTCGTTTATGGCTAGCCCACATTTACCCTACCTCATAACTTAACATAACATTAACTCCCACGTCAGCTAAAAATATTGACTCACCTCCAAACCATAAAAACTAACTATAGATTATATTTACTCGTCTAAGGTAAGCGCTCTCTATCAATAAATGATGACACAACCAGCTTGGGTTGAAAGTGAACAGAGATATAAGAAGATTGTGAGCTTGGGTGAATTCATTGATTATGATGTATTCGAAACGGAGTAGCCTATGGCGGATTCAATACTTATGACAGATTCAAAACTCCAGATGGCTAATTCAATAAATTATGACTAATTCAAAGCGTACATTATTGTTCACAACACTCTCAATTTGGCGCATATAATTGGAATTCTTTGTTTGCCGCAGATATCAATGATGACAGCCTGATTAATAACAGCTGAAATCAATGACGTCCATGGTATGAGGTGAACTGTGCGGTACAGAAAAAATTAGATCCAGCTTTCCACTCTTCCCAAGTGAGAATATGAGACAACTCGTCTAATCAATAGTATGTGAGCAGGGAGAATTCTCCCTGATGTGAGCAGCTCGGTTTTTGCACTAGCAGATAGACTTTTTGAGCTAAATCACATAGTGTAGGCTACTTCTTGAATCTTGATAGGTCTTGGAACGTACCACAGATTGACAAGTTATTTCTAGGTCCTAAAAGACGATCCAAAATCATGAACATGCCTCTAAAGTATGCACAGGTGCTTCCAAATTCCAGTCTATGTCTATGTCTATGTCCCGGTACGAACAAGCAAGCTAGGACTCAGGTAGAAAATAGGCCTACTCATGCTATACTTACTAACAGTAACACTAACAGTAACACTAACAGTAACACTAACAGTCACTGTCACTATGAATTTTTTTGGGGAGACATTGTGGTTCGAGTACATAAGAAGCACATAACCACACAGCCAGATATATGAGATGATACTTCAGTACCTGAGCCTACACTTCACATCAATATTCCAACAACAAAAACACTAGCCTGTACACATATTTATATTATATACAGAACTGGGTCAGCAATAATAATAACTTACCAATAACAACAGAACAAGTCAGTATTTTCCCTGTATTTTTGATAACTTAATCTCTTGTCAGTGCAAATGGACACACATTCATCTTGAACTGTCCTGCAGAAGGAATGTCTCAGTAGAGTGATGTGGCTCTCTCCCTCTTCTCTCTCTTTCCACCTCGTTTGTCTTTGAGTTGGTGTATGGAAAAATTTACCTTTTCTTTTGCCTATTTAGATCAGTTTACTTTGGAATGAAGAAGGACTCTGCAGTATCACCCCAACATTTCACTTACTTATTGGATGATAAAACACAAGCTATTTTGAAATGGCCTCCCTTTGACCTTGACAAGGAATTGCTTTTCCTTTTCAGTATACTTTATTATCATAATAGTAGAAGACAACTCCTGAAATTACGCAAATTCGAAATTAATATAATTACGCAAATTATTACGCGTAATACGGCAATTACGCAAATTCACAAACCCCAGGGAAATTCCCATGCATGAATGACACCTATCTAGACAGACAATCTTGCCAAGAAGTGCTACACTGACCCAGCAGGGCAATACAGACTTGATCCAGGAATACGTATTACACCTTTGACATGCAATGAGCTTGGCCAAGTCTGCAGTGTGCTTGAATTGGATGTTTATTGTGGTCACATGATGATCCAATGAATGAATGAAGAAATGAATTTTATTTTGTTTTGAGATGGATGACTGAACACAGCAATCGTGTATTGCTTCCGAGTTTCTTCAATGTAATTGTTGTTTCAACTGCTAGGCTATTGTCCGGATAGCTCACCTCCTCCAGCAGCAAGGGTAGTGACCGGGATTCAAACCTGCAATTCTCAGATTGAGAAGCTTGAATCCTTACCACTACGCCACCCTGCCTGCATGGGGCAAATAATTTTCACAAACTGATCGTCAATATCTGGGTATGAAATTAACGCACTAGGTGATGACGTCATAAGTGTCCACTAGTAAGCCAGTAACTGCGTAGATAATTACGGAGATGATTAATTTTATACCCAGATATTGACGATCAGTCTGTACAAATTATTTGCCCTTTGCAGGCAGGGTGGCGTAGTGGCAAGGATTCAAGCTTCTCAATCTGAGAGTTGCAGGTTTAAATCCCGTTCACTACCCTTGCTGCTGGAGGAGGTCCGCTATCCGGACAATAGCCTAGCTTGCCCACTCCTACCTCATACAGGAGTGCGCTAAATAGATGTGATAATTCTTATTCTACTGTAGGCCCTAAGCATATTCTCATTTGCCCCGAAAGGGGTCTTGGATAGCAATAGAGTTGATATTATTATATTATTATTATAGGTGACAACGCTGAGATCTAAGCCTCAATTAGTTATCTTGGAGCTATACTGAATTTAATGAGCACAAATTTGCCTGAGTGGCAGCAGTAGTTTAAATTTTATATAAAGCTACAGACGTGTTGTTGAATCTTTTTGTAGGTGTTTTGTAAGATGGCTGATGAACAGACAGAGAATAAGGAGGGTTTGGGGAGTACTGTGGCGTCCCATTACAATCAGTTGAAAGAAGTGGGAATTGAGGCTAGGAAAGATTCAAGGATCTTCCATATGAGGGGCTTTAATAACTGGTTCAAATCAGTACTGATCAGTAAGTTCATTGATTGTTTGATTGATTGATCAGTAAGTTCATAGATTGGTTGATCGATCAATCGATTGATCTTGATTGATTGGTTTGTTTCTCACTCACATACAAGTATGTTGCGAAATTCGTTGTTTAATACACTGCTGTTCACAAAGTCAAAATAAAAATGTACATTAGAAAAGCTGACATCTCATCGTGGATTTGGTTTGAATAATATTATTGAGGGATAAAATAATGTTGCGTAAAGACCTGTATTTTATTGTCCTGTATCTTCCTGGAAGCTTTGGTAAAAAGTCATTTATAAAAGATTGTCATCATGTTTGTAGTTCAGTATCAGGTTTGATAACTACTTGTAATTTGTTATCAAGGTAATCCTCGATTTTGATTAAATTTCCGTTATTGAAGTAACTCAAGTTAAAATTTGGCTCAAGTGGGTCTCGATGCTGTGCCCTCAGGATCATCCTGCAGGTTGGGCTCAGACCAAGTTAAATCCATTTTGCCAGCGTTTGAATCCCCCCCCCCCCCTCTGCGCTAACTTCATGGTTGAAGGTTCTCACAACATGACATATTATATTCCGTAAGTCTTTCCAGGTTGGCTAGGGTGAATGGTCCGCCACAAACAGTGTACTTATAGGTAGTATATGTGTATATATATATAGTAAATCATAACTCTATAGTTGTACTAGACTAGACAAACAGTGCACCCGGTGGGGCTCGATCCCAGGAACTATTGATCCTGAGTCCGACGCCTTTAACACTGAGCTATCCCTCTTCCATGCCCTGTTGAAGGTATTTCTATCACCGTTTTAGATGAGTTTAGCGGTAAGATTAAGGAGAGACGAGGACGTAATGTAGATATAAATGTCCTTGACCTCGGGTCAGGTAAAGGAGGCGATCAGAAAAAATGGAAGATCGCTGGCGCTAAGAAGGTCATACACGCTGGTTAGTAGTACACTGATGACGTGATATACAATTGCATGTAAATCTCTGATCGATAGAGAGTGAATTAATTCACTTAGCATGAGTTCCATCACAAGGAATTTGGTGTGACGACCCGTGTTCAAATTTACTAATAAGGGGTGGGTACATGTAAGGTACTCGTACTAAATTGACCTTAACGATCAGAGATACACATGATAATAGTGTAGTCTAGATGTCAGTATTGGTTAGTAGTACAGTGCAGTTCACTTGATTCAAACCTCTGGGGAACACAAAAAATTTGTTCTAATTAAGCAGAGTCTGAATTTAAAGTGACATTGCATTGAGATCTGGCTGAAGGGACCAATTTTTCTTGTCTGAATTAGCAGCAGATTTATAAAACTTAAACGTATGTGTAATGATAATAATAATATACACTTCATTTGCTATTCAGTCCCCTTTCGGGGGCCAATGAGAATATGCTTACATAAGACATGATACAGCTGATCCATTTAGTTCACCCTTGTTTTATAACAATTTTTTTGGACCTTGTGATATAAAAATAGACTGGGATTGAGTACAACAATTAGGAGTTATCTACACAGGTTGGGTGTTGGTGGGTTGCACAGACAACTCCGCACAATAGCAAAGCCAAACCCATCAGCCAAACAAAACCACAACGCAAGCACAAGGCACAACAGTGATACTTGAGTAGATAATACCACAGAAGCATAATCCATCACAATACATACAAAGCCCAATTGTTGGCCTGAATCATAGGCTAATATAAGATTAAAAAGTGATATCAATATTTGGCACTGGGAACTACAATCATATGGATATGGTGATTATTTCACTTTCAATATACTAAGTAGGAGTTGTTTTCAGTTGCAGAAACTAGGAAAGGAAGACTCTTCGATAAAAAAAAACTATTTGAAATAGATATTGGCCATGTCTTAAGCACTGCAGTTAAAATTGACCAGTCACTTAGATTGAAATATGACATACCAGGGCCATAGTAAAGGAAAAATGGTGGGGGAGGCAAAAGTCCGAGGCGAGTCAGAAGCATCACCAGTAGGGGTGCAGTAAACTCCCCCCCCCCCTAGCAAATTAAGGCAAATAACTGGCAAATCCACATCCCGGCCGAGCTGATTCTGACATAGATTATTCAGTTACAGTGATTTTAGGCCACTGTATTTACCTTTCTAGGGGAGTCAGTGCCTCCCTGTCCTCCCCTAGAACTACGGGCCAGCATACAGTAAATCTGAGCAGTAGTATGTTGGACATCCGGAGGTTCTTGCAATTTCAGCTTCATCAATTTGAGTCCATCTCTCTTCTCTAAAGCAATTTTAGGCACCCAATAAAAAGTTTTTTATTTTATATCTCTAGAGAGAGGCTTTTGAAATTAAACAAACAACATTCTTATCATATTATTATTATGATTATGTATTATTATTAAGTATTATTATTATTAAGTATTATTATTAGGTATTTTTATGTATTAGTATTATGTTTTATTAAGTATTATAATCATTATGCATTACATTACTATTAAGTAATATTATCAAGTATTATTATTTTGTATTATTATTAGGCTTATGTATTATTATTATGTATTATTATTATGTATTATTATTAAGTATCATCATTATGTATTATTATGTATTATTATTAAGTATCATCATTATTTATTATTATTATGTATTATTATTGTGTATTATTGTGTATTATTATTATGTATTATTACTAAGTATTATTATGCGTTATTATCATATTTCAGACATAGCGGCCACCTCGGTGGAGCAGAGTAAAGAGAGGTACAGACAGATTAAGGAGAAGGAGAATCCCAGATATCCTACATTTGACGCTGAGTTTCACGCCGTCGACTGCTCTAAGGTAAGTCTAGATCAAGCCTGAAAAGCCATGAAAATAAACAAAGTGATTATAGACATTTGTCACAGAAAGCAGTGTCATAATTAAGATGCGTATAACAATGGACATCGACAACCATAGTGCGACTGCAAAAATAGGGCTTCATAATATAATACATAAATGAAACATTATTACACAGAATTATCACCAAAAATTACTTACAAATATTAGATTAATCCACTTTTTAAATTGACCGGTATAGTATATAAATCGTAGTAGTAGTATTAATAAACCAGCGTCAGCTGAAAGAATAATGCAAAAAGTTAGGCTCATTGCTGGATATCAGATAATAGCAGATTACATCCATATACGGCAGCAAATTCATACCACAAATCACGGCAGCAAAATAGTACAACAAAGATATCATTTTATATTATAATTCCAATAAGGCAGACAAAATTTAACATTAACTTACTGATAAATTATTAGCAACCAGCTTACTGACGTGGTTGATGACCTGTGTAGCTAGTGTTACTATGGGCTGTTACTGTGGTTAACTGTTCCATTTAATTATACATTTGACATTACTATCGTGCAAATGTGAAGTTACAATATAGATAATAATGAAATAAGGATATGATGGTTACATTAAAGTTTTACAAGTTCTTGTGTGATACAACGATATCGTTCTAGTAAAAATAACTTACATTTTTAGTATAGTTGGTTCAGCTGATAGTTTAAAGAGTGATATACATCGTCGTAGTAGTAATGACGGTAAGCAAAAATGACGGAGTCTTAACAATCTCCTTGTAATGCAGATTAAGAGTCCACAACTTGCCACACTGGCTTTCAAATGCTAAGTGAGGTTAATTGGCTCAAATCGCTCATGTGGAGATAATTTAGGGAAAACAACTCCGAATACATTACCTTTGAGGCACTGAGACATTTAATTATGGGAGGTTTAACCATTCCCTATCGTTAGACTTTCAGCTTAGCGGATTTTTGACTTGGGATTTTACTGACGTAACTCAGAATATTGTCGATCAATATATAACTTTATTGATGAGCTTTTACTGAGATTACAACCGTGAAATCTAAAAAGATTAACACAAACAATGACTACATGACTATATATAAATGCATTACACAGTTCTCAAAAACTTAACTTTATACTTACCAACTTTTAAAATAAACTTTTACTTGCAAAACGTAAAATTAATAAGGTGTCAAATACATCAATCCTGATGCCAAATTAAGCCTTTGCACAATTCAAGGTATATAATACAGTTAATCCTTGAATGAGGAATGCAGGTTGCAATAAAATGATAAGGTTAATATTCCTACCTTTTGCCTTCTTTCCTCTAAACTGATTTTGTAAAATAGACTTTGATATACTTTCAAAACTGTCTGAGTTCATTTGCTAATCAACTGAGTGCACTGACTCATAAAAAAACACTGAAACAGGCAAAGGTTTTACCGGGTATACAGGAAACACACCAACACAAAGACCAGGGCGGGCCCAAATCCCCCCAGACCAATCACGGACAGCCAACGCCCCATAAAGATGTTGGGAGGTGGCCTGAAGCTGCAACAAATACACTCCTCGACACAATACTGCACCCTGGATCCCCTGTTTGAAGAGTAAATCACGCTGTTGTTCCCCGAAATTGGACTGAACCTAATCCTGCAGATGAGAGCAGTGACAACTAGTTTGGAGTTGAAACGAGTCTGGAGGTGTTCAATTGTGTTGCAGCAATGGTTTTAAAATTGCAATAGACCAATGAACTCCCTCTTCCTCAGGAATAACAACACATAGGAATTGTGGGTGTGGCCTAGTGTGATGTCCTAGACAATTGGCCTATTTAGTGTCCCTTATAATATAGGCTTAATAGATTAGGGAGTTCATTGAATAGACTGTAGCTGTATATGATTGACTGTCTAGGTTTAGAGGAGTGAATATTTGGTGTCGCTTCATTTAATGTTAGCTAGCAGTAATTTCATTGGTCAAGCTGGAGTTTATGTTATGACGTTGAGTAAATGGAAGCCAGCCAAAAATGTTACCAGAGATGGCATATTTGGTACGATATTGAAGTTCTCAGTCTAATTAAGAGCACCATGGTAAACTTTTGAATAGCTTTTGGACACCATAAGCATAAGCTTTACTAAAATGATGGCGTTCTTAATTAGACTGAGCCCTTCAATATGATACCAAATGTGGGAGGCGCTACTGCAATACCCGCTCTATTTACAGGAGAGGATTAAGGATCGCCTTGCTGACCCTGAGGCGTTATTGGACATCACAAGCTGCCAGTTTGTGTTCCACTATTCGTTTGAGACGTTAGAGCAGGCGGATATGATGATGAGGAACGCCTGTGAGCTCCTCAGACCAGGCGGCTACTTCTTTGGGACAACTCCAGACGCCAGGGAGCTCATGTAAGTCTATATAAATATAATATATACCCTAAAGGAGTTTAGTTTTCGCGGAATTTTAGGATTAGCTTTTCGGGTTTTTGCCTAAGTAGCGAAATTGTATGATAGCGGAAATTACTTCCTAAGCAATAAACACCACTTAGTTTCATAAACAATGTACAATTATACAGGAATACACCTTACCTACTCATGCAAGGCAGTGTGGTGGATTGGTCCAATTGTCTGCCTTGCAATCAGATTGGGGGTTATGCCCTGGGTTCAAATCCCTGCTTGGACATCTGTTGAATTTTCGCTAGCAAGCCTAATTAAACTCTAGCTAAATTAAACTCCTATAGGGTATATATTTATTTATTGAAGTTTTCTAAAAGTTTATACCGTAATCCCTCACCTATAGATCGCGCGACGTATAAGTGAAGGCGGCTATAAGAGAGTAGTATATAGACGCTACTATCATTTGAAGCATTATTATATTTAGTTTGGACCAAAACCTCTTACAATCAC
Source organism: Membranipora membranacea (assembly GCA_914767715.1). Lineage (NCBI taxonomy): Eukaryota > Metazoa > Bryozoa > Gymnolaemata > Cheilostomatida > Membraniporidae > Membranipora > Membranipora membranacea. The sequence continues at coordinate 12,525,982 of OU612071.1, forward strand.
CGAAGATGAATAGCTCAGTGGTAGAGCGTTCGTTCGACTTGTAAACATGGAGTTGTGAGTTCGAAACCCACTGAGGGCAGTTTTTTTCCCAAAACTACTTAGTTCATTTGTAGTGAGTGTAGTGAAGTGAGTGTCTTAGAGCAGTGGGGTGTCTTATAGCTGTGGGGTGTCTTATAGCTGGAGCATTTTTTATTTTTTCTGAGGGGGGTGATTCACTTATAAGTCCGGTGACTTATAGGTGAGGGATTACGGTAATTAAAATAAATTGAAAATAACTTGTTGACTTCATAAACCCCCTAGAGGAGTAAATATTAGCTACAGTATAACTTAGAGGAGTTTTTATTAGGAAGCTCGTGTGAGTAAATACTCCCCCTAGGGGTGAATATACTCCCTAGGGGAGTATATACACCCCCTAGGGGAGTAAATACACCCCCTAGGGGGAGTATATACACCCCCTAGGGGAGTATATACACCCCCTAGGGGAGTAAATACACCCCCTAGGGGAGTAAATACACTCCCTAGGGGAGTAAATACAGCCCCTAGGGGAGTATATACACCCCCTAGTGGAGTAAATACACCCCATAGGGGAGTAAATACTACCCCTTAGGGAGTATATACTCCCCTAGGGGGTGTATATACTCCCCTAGGGGAGTAAATACAAGTTTTTAAAGGTGTGTGACTCATCATGTTATACTAGGGAGTCATCTTCTCACATGGTTAGTTTTTTTATGTTTTTATGTTCCACTTATTTTGGGAAATATATATATAAAACTTTATTTTGGATAATACCATAGACTTCATAATAAACCTAGGCAGGACACCATATACAGCTGAAGTAAGGCACTTAATTGTGGGGCAAAGTAACGTCATTGGAAGGTGTAGTAGCATTGATGTTATCATTGATTTACTGTTTACAATCCAGGTTTTTTGTTCATAACTCAATCAATTTCGATCGAATTTTGAGTTTGAAAACTGCTTTACAATCAGCAGCATCTTGTTAACAACGTGGTGCTATTTCTTCTTAAAAAATGCCTAAATTTTGTATCAAACTGTTCACAACAAGCTGCTAAATCTTTTGTAATTTTCAAACTCAAGATCCAATCAAAACTAATCGAGTTATCAACAAAAAACCTGGCATATGAGGTGCAAGTCAATGATAAAACTAATGCTATTACACCTTCCAATTGTTATGACGCCAACAATTAAATGCCTAATGTCTAAATGCTAATGCTCCATATAGTGTCCTGTCTAGGTCTATGATATATACCCATTATCTTCATCATCTTTGAGAGAGTTCTCTTGGGTACAGGTGCTGGAACCCATAGTATACCCATGCTGCACCCTTTACCAATGCTCGCCAGAAATCTGGCTACTCTTTATGTCAAAGAGGACGAGGGGATTATTTTTACTGCGCGTGGGGTGTGCAAACCTGCAGTGGACCTCCTGTATTTTAGTCCCTTTCCCCAACGCCATGGCTAAGATGAATGGTGTGCCGGTACAAAATCAGAAATTACTGCCGGCGCTAAATACTTGATGGAAATAGAGGGGGTGGGACATCCCACCCGCCCTGATGGAAATAAGGAACTCACCTTCTCGTCGTTTTTTTTAGTGCCAATCCATACATGGGATTAGCATTTAGGTTTACTACCGTACGCACTGGTACGCACTTCTTAATTCGAATCCAGGAACCGTTTTGATTCACAAGGATGGTACAAGTCGGCATAGATGACGGATAGGAACTATATATTCTGTGCGGGGCCTCCAAGGATAATTTGTTTCATGTTTTTTTCATCATAGAAATCTTTTAGCATTCATCATTCAACATGGGAGTAGGCCACTCATTCGAAGCATAGTGTTTGTAATACTAGGGAGTTATCTTCTCAGCATTGCTAACTTTTTATGTTCCACTGGGGGAAACAGATTCATGAGTTCAAAACACAGTCTGGTGAAATCCAACTTTCACGACCTTCTGATTGATGGCGAGTGAAAATGTTTTGTGATGCTCATTTACTTAAATGGAACCATCCTCTCCAGAGATCAGATGATTGACATCCATAGACTTAATAATAAACCTAGACAGGACACTATATGGAGCATTACCATTGAGGCACTCAGGCATTTGACGTAACAGCATTGGAAGGTGTAGAAGCAATGATGCTATCATTGATTTACTGTCCAAAATCCAGGTTTTTTGTCGATAACTCAATTTTGATCGGATTATTAAGTCTATGTTGACACCTTATCGTCCTCAAAGGCCCCTGGACAATTTCGATTAAACGTTTAGAACACATCCTTGATGTTAGAAGGCTGAGTATATCCCATCAGTCAGTGTTGTTATTATGAGATTTGTCTGAGATTTGAGATATGGGTGACTTGTGAGAGTTGTTGGTTCAAGTTGTTTGTGGGTAGAGAGAATTCAGGGTAAATCACTCTAGACGAAAAGCGGGAATTGAACCTGGGGCCTCTCGCTTGATATCCAAGAATATAATAATTTGCGCTATCAAAGCTTCATTATTATCTTTATTATTATTATTGTTCCTGTATTTACAGATCGAGATTAAAGAAGTCCGACTCAAACTCTTTTGGTAATGAGATATACAGAGTAACATTTGACAGTAAGACAGACTTTCCTCTGTTCGGCTGTAAATATAACTTCCATCTAGATGGAGTGGTTGACTGTCCCGAGTTTCTAGTTCACTTCCCTATGCTGGAAAAGTAAGTAGGGCGGATGGATTGATTTTTATTGCTATCACCAAGGAGTTATAAACTTTTTATGAAACCATATTAATAATTATAGCCTCATTTCCATATTAAATTTATGATGGGGAGATACTGTGGCTCAGTTTAGGGGGAGCAACTTCAAAATACAAGTCACATTGGAACCAAGAATATTGGATGACATATCCCGTATCAAAAATGTTTCCAATATCCAGAAATTGTGCCATATACTAACAAACCTCAAACAACAGATACTGGAAGAAAAACGGCACCACTCGTTGATTGATTTTTATATATACTTTTATTGGCAACCGAAGTCATCTCATTGGAAATTTTTTGCTCGACAAAACAGGTAGAAACCAAAAAAGAAACAGAACGAAAATTGAGTAGAATACGTGACGTGACGTTAAAAGCCATTTTGGGATCATCAAATATTATTTTCAACCAAAAATTAGGATGAACTATGTCTCTAAGAATGAATGTAATTGTAGCAATTGTAGCAATCAATGTAGCGCAGCCATCCACTTTGCTAAAAACAGCCTTTTCGGCCTCATTTCGCCGATAAAATGACGCAACGTCATCCAATCACGTTTTTGATGAGCTATTAGCGATCAGTAGCTCAGCAGCTTTCCAACGGTATATAAAATGTCCAAATCGGTCAACACTGGTATCATAACCTTAGAGGGTAGCAACCTGAATTTGTAAGGGTCACTGTCGAAAAGTTTTCTCCTTAGTTTTCTTGTTTATGTCTGTTTTGCATTGTCTCAAGAAGAGAAATAACATGTTTAGGTGGGTGCTCTCTAAAAATATTATCTAAACAAGCTCAGCTTAAATGTAAAGTAAATGTGATATTTGGAATAAAATGGTTATAAAAGTTATATGAAAATGCATTCATTAAGAAAAACTGTGTTCAGATATCTGATGGAGTGGGTCCTTAGTTTTTTTATATTCTTATTGTTTATGAATCACTGTCAAAAACTTTTCTCCTTAGTTTTCTCATCCTTAGTTTTTTTTATCGTTATTGTTTATGAATCTCTGTCAAAAGGATTTCTCCTTAGTTTTCTCATCCTTAGTTGTTTATATTGTTCCAGGCTTGCTGAGAAATACGGTATGATACCAGTGTATAAAGAGAACTTTGCAAATCTCTACGAGCAAAAAGTCAAAGATCACAGACATTCTAGCCTTCTTCGCAAGATGGGAGCTTTAGAGGTAACAAACGGACTGATCACAGATATACTATGGTGGTCGTATATAGGTGGTCCTGAAATGCATGGGTGGTCCTGAAATGCATGGGTGGTCCTGTGATGCATGGGAGATGTCAAAATGCATGGGTGTGGTCTAATGGTGCATGGGTGGTCCTGTAGAACTTGGGCACACTGACGACGTGATATACTATTGCATGTATATCTCTGATCGATTGAGAGTGAATTAATTCACTTGGCATGAGAACCATCATAGGGAATTTGGTGTGACGACCCGAGTTCAATTTGAGTTATTAGGGGTGGGTACATGTTAGGTACTCGTACTAAATTGACTCTAACAATCAGAGATACCCATGATAATAGTGTAGTCTCGATGTCAGTGTGGGTAACAAGTGGATTTGTATCGAAAAATATTAGTTTGCATGTCACATTTGAACCAAGGATCATTGGATGATATATCCAGTATCACAAATATTTCCAATGCCGAGAAATTGTTCCATACTGATCCTAAAACAGCAGATACTGTAACAAACACAGGGCACCACTCATGCATGAAATATTTCTGCGTTGGAAAAAACTGATTAACAACTCTTCTCAAGTGCCTTCATTGGATCGATGCTAAATGTTTAGCGTTGGGTTCGGGAGCCAAATATACATTGAGAGAAAGTGTTTTCTGTTACTTTGGAAAGGCACACCACAAGGAGTTAAACTGGAGTGAATGGAGCACTCATTTATGCCAAGTTGTTGGTACCAAGAAATAATGATTAGTGTGTATTAAAATGAGTATTCACTATGTTTCCATATGTCGATGTGACAATGATTTGAAGGCCAATCGATACATGGAACTAGCATTTAGGTAAATTTCGCATTGGTTCGCGTTTATTCATTCAAATTGGGGAACCACATTCAATCAAAGCAACGGCATAGAGGAGTGAATAGCACGCTTAGTCACAATGATTTCAATGTGGGAGACTGCTGCAGTTCTTTTTTGATGATTTTTCATCATGGAAATTGTAAGCATTCTTCATTAGGTATGGGGGGGGGGTGTGGTTGGACCACTCATTCGAAGCATGGGACATTAGTGCTTGTCTCCTCTCTTATTTGCGAGTTTCTTACAAAATTGCTCTATTTTAGACCTGAGCCCTGGCTTCTTTCTCATCACTATACAATTGATTTGACAGTATTAAAAATAAAGTTAAGTTTGTTATTATAAGTGGTATTGTTTTCACAGGAAATAAACATTTTAATGAGCTCATGGTTTTGAAAATAAAAAGTGTTGTTCTAGTCCATGGACTATCTAGCTGTTCCATGCTTTTTTTATACTATATTTTTTAATTTCTTTCAATTACAAGCTTCTTTAATAACCGTCCTTTTAGCAAAAAAATACCAAAAAATTTGACAAAAATAAAATGTGTTGCTTGCTTTTTTCTTATAGGAGTATCCAGCCGCTGAAGGTAAGGAGTTATCTTTCTCAAACCCCGACTCTTATAAACATGCCGAGAAGAAACTGGAGGATATGAAGTCCGCTCATCCAAACACAAGATGTAAACTGGTGAGTGAGAGGGCAAGGTCAAGAAAAGGTCAAGGTCAAAGTACCAGGCTTCTATCAAACCAAGCAGTTAGTCTCTAACTCCTTGATCACACTGACATCAAGACTACACTATTGACAATATGTATCTCTGATCGTAATAGTCAATTTAGTGCGAGTACCTAACATGAACCCGCCCCTAATTAGAAAACTTGACATCGGGTCGTACCACCAAATTCCTTGTGACGGTACTCATGCTAAGTTAATTTGTTTACTCTCTATCGATCAGAGATATACATGCAATAGTATATCACGTCGTCAGTGTGATCCTCTATCACATTTCATCACAAAACCCGTTTTTTTAAATATGTCATCATTTTTTCAACGAAATGGTTATTTTTATTAGTTTTCCATTGTTTTAAAAGTATTAGGTATCTCTAGTTGACGGATGAAAGAAAATGGGTATGATGCAAAAATTACTGGTTTAGGAGACTGAATATTGCTTAGATTTCAAGTTCAGCATTTAGAGTAATATGCCTTAACTCCTAAAGATTAAGTCCTTAGTGAAGAGAAAAGAAAAAAATGTCTGAGCACGGACAGATTAAGTCTACGACAATTGTAAAAGGACACTTTCCTTGGGTCCATTCTAGTTTTTGCCTATTACATGACTGGTACAGTTAACAACGGTAATGGCAGGTAGCATAAGAAAGTACCGCCAAAGCAAACTGATAACTTGATATATTATTACATGTATATCTCTGATCGATAGAGAGTGAATTAATTAATTAGCATGAGTACGATCACATTAATTTTTTGTGACAACCCGAGTTAAACTTTACTAATTAGGGGTGGGAACATTTTGAATAGTTGTTCTAAATTCACTCTAACGATCAGAGATACAATTATGATCCCAATGTCAGTGTACCTCCAGAGCATAAATCGAAGGGCAAGCAGAGCCTGGGCACCCTGGCTTAGTGCTCTCACTCTCCAGTCTAGCTTGGTAGACTCTTTACAAACCTTCTTGTACAAAGAACGATGAGAGTTTCTATACTAAGAAAAAATTCGTCTCTCACTCGGGTTGGAATTCAAACAAAAATGTGCTTACCTCACAGACAAAAATATGCTAACCTCTCAGACAAAAATGTACTTACCTCTCAGACAAAAATGTACTTACCACTCAGACAAAAATGTACTTACCTCACAGACAAAAATGTGCTTACCTCTCAGACAAAAATGTACTTACCTCACAGACAAAAATGTGCTTACCTCTCAGACAAAAATGTGCTTACCTCTCAGACAAAAATGTACTTACCTCTCAGACAAAAATGTACTTACCTCACAGACAAAAATGTACTTACCTCTCAGACAAAAATGACAATCCTTCCCTAGTATATACACAAATATGTACATAGGCAGGAGTCAGGAGTGGTTTAATGATTAAGGGTGCGGACTTGTGATCAGTGAGGTCCAGGTTGGATTCCCGGCTCCGGCAGTCATTTGTGATTTGCTGCTGGCACGCCATTCATCCTAGCCAGGTCCTTGCATAACGGGACTAAAAATACCGGAGATCAACTGTGTGTTTGCACACCCCACACGCAGTGAAAAGAACCCCCTCTGCCTTTTCGATATAAAGAGTATTTATTTTATATAGTTATTTTTGCTACCTGTTCAATCTGGTGAATATTTCTAGCTGCCATCACTAACTCCACTAGGACACTCGACGGAAACATGATTAAATTAAAATGTTTTTTTATTTTGTAGTTGACAATAGCCAAAGAAGAATGGGAGGCTATCAGTAAGTTGATATGATTCAGAGCTATAGTAGCACCTCCCCCATTGAATTCCATATCTGGAATAGCATCATTAGCTTTCTTTTGCAAAACAAAGGGCTTGCAAAAATAGCCAGTCCCTAGTAACAATCTAGAAATGCCCTAATCATCGACACTGTAGGGGTATAATTACTGTTTGCAATTTTGTAAACAAGACAATTTCTCAGGCTAATTATTCATGCTACTAGGGACAGCCAATCAGATAACAGTCAGATGGGTCCCTGTGTTTAGTGTCCTAACCGTATAACGCTATGATACTATTTCCATTCTAAGAGAAGAATCTAATTCAGTGGCCTCCCCATATTTGGTATCAAATTGAAGGTCTCAGTCTGGTTAAGAGCACCACAGCAACCTTTTAAATAGGCTATGGTCACAGTCAAACCATAAGCTGAAATGAAAACTCTTCTCAACTTTTCTCAACCACCAAGGTTGTCCCCCCCCCGCGCCCTATAACATATAAATATGTATGAAATGCTCAATTTTCTGTCCATGGTGCCATGAAGTTGGGGAATTTTTTTAAATTATGATGATTTGCATGTGCTTCCACATAATTTTTCACCCAAGCAGTTATCACAATCCCAAAAGCGCTATTATAGAGAACTCCTCTGTATGTATCACATTGCATGAAGATATCCTATACAAGGCATTGAAACTGTCACCATGAGTGATATGAATTTATGGATCAGTGGTACAATACATAGTAAGGCTATTTGTGGAGATATGCCATCAGTATAAAGCTTTGTGTCAGGATCTAAATAAAGCTATAAATCTGGCAGCTTTCTTGTTATGCATTGAACGATGTCCCTTCAAAAACACTCAGGCAAGCTGCTTGGACTTGTGCATCAATCAAAGAGGAGAAATACGGCATACATGAATAGCCATACTCTTGGTCAGGGTCAGATATGTTCCCCTCATCCATATAGAATATATCAGTGTCTCACTATGAGTGATGTTTTGCCCGTTGTTAGAAAACTGTTAGAATTGATCCCAACGCTCAGATTGCTGGCTTTTGAAAGTCGTCAAATTGTTACAATGTTTGTTATTTAATTAGTTTTTTTATTTGTCCCTGGCAAATAGTAGTATCTTATTCCAGCTGTATATGATTGCCTTCCACACCAGGGACGTAGTTTAGAAAAATGGTAGGGGAGGCAAAACTCCGAGGCGGGTCCAAAGCATCACCAGTAACCTCTTCCCCATACAATTTAAGCCATACTTTAAGCAAAAGGAAATCCCAGAGGAGATGATTCTGACATGAATTATTCAATTAGAGCGTTTTTAGGCCACTGCATTTAGCTCTCTAGTTGAGGCAGTGCCTCCCTGCCTCACCTCTTACTACAGCCCTGGATTGGCTTCCACACCAGGGGCTATGGATTCTAGTTAAATGTTGTATTGGAAGATAATCATATTGGCATTTATGAATACCGGCCATGTGATCATTATATTTTCCGGCGATTTTCTGACACTTTTATCTAAAATCCAATTTGGCCTCACTTGAAAATTTGCACAGCGTAGGTTTTCAAATGCGTCATTTTTATTGGGAAATAGTGATGTTTATTAGTTTTCCTTTGTTTTAAATGTATAAGACATCTTCTCATGGCATGGGTGTCATGAATGAATGTATTTTTATGAACATACAATATCATGACAGAGATGATAAAAATTGTATGCTGGTGATAAGGTTGTCTTATACAGAAAATTGTTGTAATAAAAATTCATAAAATAGTTGATAAAGCTTGGCTGCCGCATGTTTGTTCGGCAACATTTTGGTCTAAGCGTTTCGAGGGGGAATCCTTGGACTTTAGTTGAAAACAATCCTGTGTTGTTATGTCATGAAGGACTTTTTATATTTCAGCCGTCTATCTGGCGTTCGCATTCCAAAAACTTGGTACACCTGTCCCTGATGAGGAGGATTTCAGTTTGACCAATCAAAAGACTGAAGACACCCAGGCATCCAATCAAGAAACGGAGGATTCACCAAAACCATCCAATCAGGATGAGGCACAAAATGCACTCAAGCGGAAACATTCTGACAGTGATGGTGATGATGATGATGAAAGTGAAAGTAAAGCTGCGCGACGTTCAGTGTCTCCGCCCACATTGGTCACATGATCAGTAAGATCATGATAAACCGTCTTTCACCTGTACAGATATGTATCACTTTATTATCTTTGACTATGAAATTTACTTAGAAGAGCGGCAAGCTTTAAAATCTCTTATAAACGGACCGTTAGTCATTGCTATGAAGAGTCCATGTTACACAATCAAATAGGATGTATTCATATGATATCGTGAAGAGCTGCTCTGCATTCAACAGTGATCTATGACTTTTTGACCAATCTCGCTCAGCTAAACCACTGCCTGGTTATTTTGACTTTACATGTATTAATTGCATCATGATTTAGATGCATTATTTCTCCCTATCCGGTAGTACAGCAAGAGGTGCAGGCTTGAATATGTTTCATGATTTAGATGCATTATTTCTCCCTATGCGGTAGTACAGCAGCACAGGGTGCAGGCTTGATTGTGTTTCCGTTTTATAGTAGTTCATGCTTTGTTGAATAACTCAAATAGAGCAGCAATTGACATATGACTTTGCTGGAGTAATCAAAACAAACCGCTGGACTTTAGTGAAAGCTGGTATCGGAAGTGAATTGTTCTGCTTGCCCTTTGTCAACAGACAGCGCAGACTAATTAATTCAAAGTCTTTAAGAAATCAACACAATAAAACAATGACTGAAACTATCAATTAGCCTGGCCACAATAAACAATTTAGACACAATATAAAAAGTTGAATACAAATTTCGAAGCGGGTCAACATTAATGGGCATTGCTACTGTGGAAAGCCAGTGAGCAATTATAGCTGTGACGTTTAATGAATGAAAGCTTTGGCAGTGTGCGTGACTTGGTTGTTTTATGAATGGAAGCTTTGGCGGAGCGTGTGAGAGTTAGTATCGGGCTTATTGTTACAGCAGCGTTCCTTTGTGCTGCCCCTGGGCTCCAGGGGTTTGCATTGTTCATTCATAAAAAACATTACAGCGAGATATTGATAGACTTTTTCTTGCAAGAGGATCTATCGGTAATAGTCTCGTGCTTTTCAAAGTACTCTTATTTTATACTCCTACTGTGTAAATAAGAGATGCCAGTGCTAATTCTGGTAAATGGCAATTGGGACTAAGTTTCCTATACCTTGCAGTCGACTCTTTAATCTTAGTTCAGCTGTACCAACAAGAAACAGGTCACTGATATATATCATATGGATGAGGGGAACATAGCTGACCCTAACAAGCTTATGGCTATTTATGTATGGTTGCTGGACCGCATTTCTCATCTCGGATTGGTCCATGAAGTTATCTACCGATGGCATATCTCCACGTGAAGCCATGCTATGTTTTTTACCACTGATCCATAAATTCATATCAATGTAACAGGCTTGATAGATGCGACTATGTCTTGTTTTTCTGGTCCCATTCAACTGTACTTAACTTAGGCCCAACTGTTTTTGAAAATCTTGTAGTCGTCATTATTTGTAATTGATCGTGATCCTATACTCGGCTATTCAATGACTGCCATAATTGTTTTTGTTTGTGTTGTTGTATGTATAGTTATATAAGATACTCGGCCGTAGCACGAAGTCGTAGGAGTTGTAGAGTTAAATTTAGCTTGCTGACGAGGACGTCAGCCAGTAACTTTGTGACGTGATGCATTTCCCAATTGCTTTCTCGTAAAGTATTTTAAAATTGTAACAAGATTAACATCACTCGAATTGGCCGGCCAGTTTAAGCATATTACCTTACCTTGAAAGCAATAATATGCCTGCTACTGGTCACATGACCTATTGGGCTGCACCCATTGGCCAATGTGAGTGGCTCTAATATCTGATTGGCTATTGTATAATCAATTAAATACATGCTGCGTTTGACAGATAATTAAGCTATACAATGTTGATCAATCTTGTTATAAACTGATAAAGCTATATTTTATTATAGAGCTCTTATTGAGCTTTGTTCTGATATAGTATTGCAGGGCCGTAGCTTAGCAAATAATGGTGGGGGAGGCAAAAATCTGAGGCAGGTTCACAACATCACTAGAAGGGGAGCTTCAACCTCCCCAAAGCAAATTAGGTTATAAAGATAGCAAAAAGAAATTCCAAAGGAGCCGGATCTTTCAATTAAATTGTTTTTAGCCCACCTTATTAAGCTTTCTGGGGAGGCAATGCCTCTCTGACTCCCCTAAAATTACGGGCCTGTATTGCTGCTATAGCTCGTTTATTATATTGATACATGAGAGATCTTTTAGGTGTATGTTGTAACGAGCTTATATTAAAATAGTCAACATCGGAAATAGCCAGTGAGGGGAATGACTTCATTTCATTGACATTCTCTTGGCTGACATTGAAGGACGGAGACACTTACTCTTTTCTTCACCACACTGCTAAGTCAGTTCTTTTGGAGAACAAGCAGGTGCTTTGTTGCCGTCAGACCTTTACTTACAGCTGTCAGGCGTTTTGTCAAATCTAAGCAGGTGCTCTAGCTCTACACGGGAAAACTGACACTGCCGATTTCTGGTGTTTCAGCGCATAGGTCTGGTGAAACCAACTTTCTACTAAGCATGTGAGTTTTAAAACTTATTATACTGTCTTAAACTTCTTAGTTTTGCAGGGGTCATGTAGGGCCAAGGTCATGGATAGTATACGGCTGAGCAGACCGTGCACATGTCCCCTTTGTGGATTTTCCCTTATTTGGTTCCAGCAGTTTGACTTGCTCCTGTATATTCAAGATTTATTAACTGACACCCTTGTATCTAGATCTTGTTTGTATTGAAACTTGGCAGCCCCTTATCCTTCAGTTTTGTGACTTAGTTGTTACTGTTTTAGGGTATTGAGTAACTGTATTTTGCCTGGTGTATTTAAAACAAAATGAACCTGGAATAAGTTTCTTTCATTGAAGCTGCCTTTGAATGCATTGTTACATAATAATTATTAACTTCTCTTAAAAGCCCATGTTAATAATAGTTATGTAACTTTGCACTGTGATGCACTGCAGTGTATCATGTAGTTAATTAAGTGTTTTCACACAGGGAATATTTCTTAAAACAATTATCGCAATTTAGAAAGAATTATGGGAAAATAGTTGTATAAATAGTAAGGTAGCATCTCTAATATATAAAATGCACTATAATGGGAATTAATTTAGGCAAATTAATTACTGAGCGTTTAGATATGAAACATGTTGATGTATCTAGTCAGTATGCATATTATTGCATTGCGTGTATTAGCTATTACTATGGGAAAAAACTAGGTTCCCATAGATAGCAACCATTGATCATTTCCACTATTTGTAAATTCAGAGGCGGGACGGATTGTGTTCTGTAATACCTAAATTTAAGATTAGGAAAAGTACTCAATAGCGTGTGTCTAGAACAACTAAATTTTATCTTCGATTTCCGGAATTTTAGTCTAGCCATGATAAAATTGCATATCAGGACTTCAGAATGGACTGCTGTAACAGTGAATTATAAAATTGTTACAATTTTATTGAGTTTACTATGTATATTGGCCCGCTGTAATACTTGATTATAAAATTGTTACAATTTCAATTAATTTACTATGTATTTTGTCAATATTGTTGACTACAGATCGAAACACACAACCCAACTTGCTACCGGTCCCTTGCTATCACATTCCAAATATTCGATAAGTTCATTTCCTTCAGTCAACGATCTTAATTGCCCAATAACCTACTGAAGATGGAGCAACAGCGACTTTACGTCTGGTAGCTAGCTTAGAGGAGACGGACATTATATAAAATTGGTAAACTCATTCTTTAAGTCCCAGTTCAGCCCAAAATCTTGCTAAAGGATGAAGTTAAATCCTACTTATAGATTTATTTGTGCATGGTTGTTAGTTAAGTGGAGGCGGATGTTATCAAAACCCACTGTATAAATGGTAAACTCATGCTCGTTGAGCCCAAAATTTTGCTATGAAATGCCGTTAAATCCTACTTATAAGTTATTTGAACCGATAAACAATGGAAAGAGCTTTAAATGAGCTCCTGCCTCCATTGACCCCCTGCAGCTGTTTGACTTAAACAAAACATCTGGTCAGAAACAGGGCCGTAGTGTAGAGATAAATGGTAGGGAAGGCAAAAGTCTGAGGCGAGTCCAAAGCATCACCAGAAAGCTCCTCCACGAGCATTTTAAGGCATATAATAAGCAAATGGTAATTTCAGTGGAGGATATTCTGACATGGATTATTCAATTATAGTGTTTTTAGGGCACTGTATGTAGCTCTGTATTATCCACAGATCCGCTCAGCCTTGTGACGCCGCTACTCCCCAAAACAAAATAAAGTAGCCATGTGACATGGCTAGTAAGAGATAATTTAAAATCATAGACATCACAGACATCATAGACATCATAGGCATCATAGGCATCATAGGCATCATAGGCATCATAGACATCATAGGCATCATAGACATCATAGGCATCATAGGCATCACAGACATCATAGACATCATAGGCATCATAGACATCATAGGCATCACAGACATCATAGGCATCATAGGCATCATAGGCATCACAGACATCATAGACATCATAGGCATCATAGGCATCATAGGCATCATAGGCATCATAGACATCATAGGCATCATAGGCATCATAGGCATCACAGACATCACAGACATCATAGGCATCATAGGCATCATAGACATCATAGGCATCATAGACATCATAGGCATCATAGGCATCATTGACATCATAGGCATCATAGTTTCTGCGTTATCCACAGATCCTCTACAGTTTCCGCTGACTGGACGACGTGATGTATATACAGACTGTACTCTGCTGTGTCGTTGCGCTGTGTGGTGAGATAGCATTGGGAGGTAAGACACAACGATACAGAGACTTACGTTATCATACACAGATCACATCTACACCTCATGAGCTCAAGTGGGACTTCACTGACAAGTAAGTTTGGCCATTATTGACAGTAAGTGAGTAAGGAAGTGTGAAGGAATTGGATTTCTGGTATCATTCTGGATTTCTCAGTCTAATTTAGAAAACTGCTATAATGTTTATTAACAGCAAGGGGCCCAGTTTCAACTTATTTTAACTCAAAGTTGAGATTGGAAGGTACTAAAAAGGTATTGACGTGATATACTGTCATTAAAATAGTACCTTTTCAGTACCTTCACATCCCAAATATGAGTAAAAATGAGTTGGGACTGGGCCATGTGTTGTTAATAAACCTTATAGCAGTTTTCTAATTTAGACTGAGAACTCCAGAATGATACCAAAAACCTCATTCCTTTAAAATCACTGTAAGATGTGAGTCGATGTTGGGTGAACACGTTAATGTTGATACCATGTCTTTTGTGAAACGAAATCTTCTGTTCTGACGATGTTTTATAGTCAGTGTTTGCATTCAGGTAAGACCCACCAGTACAGATGTGACAAAAGAGATGAAAGCCGCCTGACAGCAAAAATAGGAATTCACTAACAATGTGATATTATATTTTACTGAAATTGCTTTGTTACCTGGCTACATCTAGTGTACTTTATGCTGCAGACCTTTTCCAAATTCTTTCAAATGATATGAAATGATAATGAAGAGCAATCAAATGATAGCTTTCATCATTATATCTAGTCCTGTTGTTTGGCAGTTGAAATTTATCAGTTTTTTTTCAACGCAGCTTCATATTGTGCAAGGGAGGCAGTGTTAAAAGTTGTCATGTTGTTACTATATTTTCAGCGTTTTAGCTGAAATTTCTGTGATAGCCTCCTATCTCATCTGATCATAATTTGTAAATGTTATCCCCCCCCTGCACTTGGCCCTACCGCTTTCAAAGTCGCAGATACAACCCTGCCAACATTCTCAGTCTCAAAACTAAGATACTCACAGTAGATCCACCATGTCATGTCTTTAATGCAAGGAAGGCAGTGGTATGAGAACAGGCCATTGCCACCCAATAGCTCTCTTCAATCAGTCACTTATTTATTTGATGTGTTTTCTCGTTACAGAATGTTCTTCTTTGAGCTGACGGTCAGGTCACATGACCCCGTCGTTGGGATGGGGTTCTCAGACCACGGGGAGACGGAGAATGCTGACTTCATGATTACATGGGTCGATTCTAACGGCAAACGTCATGTGCAGGTACTCAATGTGTCTTCTCTTCACTTCAAATCTCTCCCTGTCCAACGAACCATGTGTTATCTTTTTACCATCTTGGGGCTGAGAATTCTACACCATCACTTTCTATACATAGATATTTGTGAGGGTACAAAGCACTAATGGAGTGCACACACATCAAGTGCCCTTATGAACATTTACAATTGTTTATTATCATATAAAACAGAAATGAATTGGAATTGCTTTCAATGTCATCATTTGAGACAAATTGATTTCCATCAGCACATTTTCTCCTCATAAATTAAAAGTAATAGCTGATTGTTTTGAGTGAAATCTGATTGGAAAACTTTATAACCCTTTCTGCTGCACATGTTTTATTTAAAATTTTATAAAATAACTCCTATTTTTACAATAATGAATATGTCAAAATATAATGAGATAAGATGAGAATTTATTGCAACTCTCACAGAAACCATGGGGTTTATCATGGAGTAGTTTTAAATGAATTTATTGAAAAAATTCAAAAATGTAGTTTGACTCAGTAACTAGATAGCATATTATAGGTATATGGCTCTTGCGATTGATAATGACATGAATCCAGCTATCTCGCTCACAACCAAGCAAGATCAAGGTTTCTCACACGGTATCAAGACTATAAATGGATGTGAGGGAATTTTTTAATGACATATGAAATCTAACTTTCTCACTATATTTCCCAGGACACATGGACGGATAGTTACAGTATAATGCACGCTGACGTCCATCAGAGTTACACAGTAGACGGAGTTAAATCTCTCAAGGACTCAGAGGATGGGGACGGGATGATTATCAGGTTCTCTCGTGAGAGAAAGAGCTGTGATCTGCAGGATTATCATATAGATGTGAGTTTGGCCAGCTGTCATATTTGGAATAGGGCGTGTCAATGAGTATCCCACAATGCAGTTTTCTGGAATTCCCAGTTTCGAAATGACATAGAATTGCATTGTGGGAACATCTAAGAGATTGGTCTTTTATTCGAGTTTCAGGTTAATGTTCCATTATGGAATTTTTGAAGATGAGTAACCCACAATGCAATTTTCTGGAATTCCCACCAAGTTCAGGTGGACTATAGCTAATGAAAACGTTGTCTTATCTTTATGGGAATTCCATAATAAAGTTGCATTATGGAGATGTTTTTGATGATTATCCCACCAAGGAGTTAACTCCTTGATACCACAATGCAAATTTCTGGAATGATAACACAAAAAGATTGAACAGTTTCCTATGAGAATTCCAGTCCGATGGTACATTATTGTGGGAACGTTGTTTCCATCTTTACTATCAAATTTGGTAACCTTTCACTGCCGTGGTCCTGCGCGGATGGCGGGTTTCTGCTTTTCTACCAGACTCCTCCATCGCACTCAGTCTTCAGCTTCTGGATCATCTAGATCAAGCCATCCAAGATCTCAGTTTACGGTATCACATCATCTTTGTTTTGGTCTACCCCTAGGTCGCACTCCTTCGACTGTCATCTCTGACACCCTCCGGATGTCGTCCTCACTTTCTCTCCGTCTAACAAAGTGAGGACAACATCCAGAGAGTGTCAGAGATTCTAGTTTGAGATACCTAAAACAAGTGGATCGCTCAATCGATTTCCCTTCATGCACCGGCATCAAGAACAAGACAAGACCATGAAATGTCCTCAAAAGGATGTAAAATAGTATCACAGAGTAAGGGCATCCTTACTCTTAGTTTAAGCGCTTAGACTGTGGCGGGATAGCTGGTAGTAACATTACATTATCAACCACTTTCCCAACCAAAGGGTTGGTTGATAATGAAATGCTACTATCAGCTATCCCGACAAAGTTTAAGCGCTTAAACTACATTACTCTGTGATGGTATCTATGGTTTCAAAACCATTGGGTTGATTGTCAGGAAAACTTTGATGTTTTGAGTGTGTAACTGACATGGAAATAATCAATTAAATAGCTTATGGCATATCTATGCTTGATTTATTAGTATATAAAAGTTGGTAGGTAAATTCGCGCCCTTGGTATCTATATTAAATTATCAATGGAAATCCCATTTTCATGGGGAAATCCAACTGAATTCAAGTTGTCTCCCTATTACCAATGAGGAGATAATTCTAAGTTTCATGTCAATATTGGTATTAGGGAGACAACTTAAATTCAAGTTGGATTCAGTTGGATTTCCCCATGAAAACGATTATGATTAATGATTGTTTAATATAGATACCAAGGGCGCGAATTTACCTAATATCACAGAGAACGTAAATTTATCCTTTTTCTTTGATAATATGCAGTTGTTTTATGTCTTCATAACTCACCTCATATTCCTGATATGACTTTGTCACTTCAGCACCGCATCTTTTGAAGTACTTTCAGAAGTTCAACTTGCAAAGTTAAAATAGTCTTCTTTAAGAGTTTACATCTTACTTTTGATCTGACTGTCTCTCATATGTGATTATATACCATAGAATGATGTCTATATTATATGTGGAATTTGTAATGAACCATTTCACCAACCTTCTCCAATCTACTGCAGTGCAGTTTACTTAACTCAAACCTCTGGGGACCACAAAAATTTGTTCTAATTACGCAGAGTCTGAATTGAGTGACATTAAAATGCATTGAGATCTGGCTGAAGTAACCAATTTTCCTTGTCTGAAGTTTGGAATTATAAAGTTTGATTTAACCAGCTTACACTGCAGTCTATACCTTCACTTTTTAGACTGGAACTACTAATATTATGATGTTTACCGCTCCGTATATAATGGCCGCCCCGGCCATGGTTAATACCTCGGAGTTTAATCTGACTCTTACAAGGGTACAACTGTTGAAGAGTCAGATGCCGTCTGGAAACTTACCACCAGACACGCAACAGATTGAGTTCAGGAATGCCGAGGTAAGCAGGCTCGTAGTGCTAGGGGAATACCTCCCTGCCTTCCTTAGAAAGCTCAATACAGTGGTCTAAAGATGCTGTAACTGAATAAGCCATGTTTGAATCAGCTCCTCTTGGATTTCCATTTGCTTATTATATGCCTCAAATTTCTCGGGAAGGAGCCTACTGGTGATGCTTCTGACTCACCTCGGACTTTTGCCCCCCCTACCATTTTTTCTAAACTACGGCCCTGTAGTAAGTCACACTCTTTGTGATCACTGATATATTTGATATGGAGGAGGTGTAAATAGCTGACCCTGAACAAGCATATGGCTATTCATGTGTGGTTGCTGGACCACATTTCTCATATCTGATTGGTCCACAAGTTCAGAATCTAGAATAGCTGACACTTGTAAACTTTTGTCAAGCAGCTTGCCTGAGTTTGTCACTGGAACGTCAGTCAATGCGTAACGTTAAAGATGCCAGATTTATAGCTTCATTTAGATCCTGACAAAGTTTTATACCGATGGCGTATCTCCACAATTAGCCACGCTATGTGTTTAACCCTCATCCATATAATATATATCAGTGATTATGATGGTAAAACAACATACTCAATATTTAATCTAATTATGCCCTGGCTGCTGTTAGCGCTATTTGCTTATCACCTTATCCCAACCAACGGATGTGGGTATTAATGGAATGTCTCAACCATCAACTCACCCTTATATTTTAGCCCTGTTCACACGGCCACGGGTTTCGGGTTTTTTTTGGGTGGCCATGTATTACTTGGTATAGTATCAGTAGTTGTCTTCTGCTGTTTTAGCTCTAATCTTCACCACTTTGAGCTTTGACTTTTTCTCTGTTCCATAGGCAAATAAATTAACTTTGTCATTTATCATATGCACTGATGGTATGCACCAGGCAAATAGCATGTGCATACCACCACATGTTAGGTGTCTGAATATTGGTTTTTTTTATATATCACCAATATTCTGGTGATGGGGAACATACCCACAATACCTGTGGCTGTATGATCACGCATGCTTTAAGATCCTCTTAAGAAAAACAGCTATTTATTTGGCACTGACTGTTGTTAACATAAGCATTTTAAATTAGCACGACATTTTATCTCTGATGACAGTCATATTTTACGCAATCGTTAAAAAACCAATTGCAGATATTTTATCATGCCGAAAACTAGAACCTCAAGGTTTTTGACAAGCTCTGTGCCTTTTAGTATCCGTCTTCTTAATAGCTGAGAGATATGGTTCACACCTAGATCAAGGCAAAAAAGGCGTGTCAGTAGATGGGGGGGCAATTCCAATGCGGGCAAAATGGATCAAACATGATCTAGTTCACTTCGATATTGTAACGTTTTTTTAACCAAAATATACTCAATTCAATTCACTCAATTCAATCAATATGGCTTATTATCCTGTAATTCTAGGTTCTGATACCGAGTGTAGGGACCACATACTGGTGCTCCATACATAAGATGCCTATGATGAGAGTGAAGAAGCATATCATCAAGGTGACTATACCACGCTGACATCCAGACTACACTATAATCATGTGTATCTCAAGGGGGGGGGTCATTCAATTAGAAGCAGCAAAAATTCGCTCACTCTCAGTGAGTGAGTGAGAGAGACCAGCTAGGGCATCGCATCATAAATCACTCACTCAATGATGGAACTATATACATTCTTAGTGAGTGATTTCGGAGCGAGTTTGTCTAATTCAAAGAACAAGTGAGTGTGATTATTTTGAGCGATGTGATAGTGATCATTCGCTTTAGTAACGCATCGCTCATTCTAAGTGAAAGACCCCCCCCCTGATTGTTAGATACAACATACAGTGGTGCGCGTACCACTGCACAACACACAGGTCTTCAGCTAGAAACCATGAGTCAAACGCTGTTTCGAGGCCTCCTCTAGTACAACCTCCTCATGGCAATTTAGTACAAGTACCTAACATGTACCCACCACTCATTAATAAAACTGATCACGGGTCATCGCACCAAATTCCTTGTGATGGTACTCATGCTAAATGAATTAGTTCACTCTCTACTATCGATCAGATATACATGCAATAGTATAACAAGGGATCAGTGTGGTTAAATACTTTGTCTAGTGTGTAGTTATAGTATGATACAGTATGACTGGATTTGTGTTCGCTCCCCTTCCACTGATCAGTGGGGGGGGGTGGAATCCCGAAATTAGGCGAACTGAATCAAACTTAGTCTAAGATAGCCCACGTTGACTGTCTTGACAAACAGACTTGTCAAAACAGGCAAAGCCTTCATCTTTACTTTACTTGGTACTTTGTGAGTGAAGTGCTTACCTTAGTTGTAGAGGTCCTGTTTAGAAGAGAGGACAACTCTCAAACTGATCAGGTTGAATATTGACTTATTTATTAGCTTGTGATGTCCTTTCATAAAATGGTCTATTCATATTTGTGTCTCCTGATAACAGCCATTTGGAATATATCACATCGTCCATCATTACAACATTGCCCACCCCCTCCTCACTCAAACTAAGCTAAGTAGAGGCTAGACCATATATTCAAACATTTCACCTCTCTTTGGAAATCCAGACCACATTCTTTATTTGAATTAATTGGGTATCTGTGAACATTTAAATTCTGTCTATTTGCTTTTCAGTATGAAGGTGTTATAGAAAAGAGCTCCAAAGAGATTGTGCATCATATGGAGATATACAGCTGTGAAGTCTCACCTAAAGTGACTCTACCAATGTACAGGTATGCGTACTAAGCACCATAAAATCGAAAACATTTCAAATTATTAATTAAAACATAAAATGATCTATCTTAGTCCAATTTAATAATCATTTGAAACATGTTGTGCGCTTTGACCACTCTTCAGGCACTAAGCATATATATATATATATATATATATATAGGCCTATATATATATATGGTAATGAAAAAGTCCAGCGAATTTTTTCCAGAAACAAAGATAAAAAAGATTACTTTAAAAATGATAGTTGAATAAATTATAGGAGTGAGTGTTTGAACTAATAGGTTTTAAATACATGATGACAAGATACGTACAATAAGATGATAGCAATTAAAAATATACTATTTAATGGAAAAAAAAGAATAAATAGTCAGTGTGACAGCTGTGAGAACCTGTAAAAATATGGGTTGGTATTGAGTTGGCAGTAATTGCTTGGTACAGATGTATTTCTGTATGGTGGTCACTAGTTGTTGTCATGCACCTCGATATCACCTGATATGTCTGCAGTGATGACCGAGACAATTGTAAAGTGCTTCTTTTTATGTTTGAAGTTGTTTGCCCTCAAAGCACAATCCTAACATTGAGGCGGTGAAATTCCGCGTTTACCAGGTTGGTTTCAATTTACAGTTTTAGTTTAGTCAAATTTATGAATAATCAAGCATTTAATTTTGTTGTACTTGACAGCGGACCGTGTGACAGTAAGCCGCGAGTCCTGTCGAGTTGTAGTAAGGTGATAGGAGCATGGGCTATGGGAGCCGATTCCTTCTCTTATCCCGAAGACGCTGGTATACCTATTGGTGAGTGAAGCATGTTTTGATCACTGTGCTCCATTGAGGCCCTAGATTTGCTAGGGACTGCCAACCAACTAAGAGCAGTTTGGCATTTAAAAACATCGCTGAAAACTTCTATCTTTAACTCTAATGATCGATCAAATCTAATAAAATAATTTGCAATTTTTGTTTTTGAGAAAATGAAATCAAAATCCAATATAATATTTGTGTGACCAATCAACGGTGGAGGATCTCCAGCCAGGGTTAGTTTCAGCTAATGTATTGGCTCTGAATGGTTGTCACCTCCTCAACAGCCAATCAGGGTCAATACATTGATTTTGGTTGTTATCAGTCCCTACACACACTGACGTCGAGAATACACTGTTATCATGTGTATCTCTGATCGCTACAGTTAATCTAATATGAGTACCTAACATGTACCACCCCCCCCCCTTATTAGTAAATTTGAACTCGGGTCGTCACACCAAAATCCTTGTGATGATACTCATGCTAGGTGAATTAGTTCAGTTTCTATCGATCAGAGACATACATGCAATAGTATATTATGTCATCTGCGCGGTCCCTACTTTTTCACTGTTTATCTTATCCCAGTACTTATTTTACCTTATGCAGGTGATACAGTGAGTAGTGGATATGTGATGTTAGAGGTTCACTATAACAATCAAAAACATAGACATGGGCTGCTGGATTCATCTGGTATAAGGTGAGATTAATTGTAATAATATATTGTTGAAGTTTGCCTTATGTTGGCTAGACTTGGAGCCAGCCCTACAATTTAGAGTTATCTGCTCATGTTTGTTGTGTTGGTTTGTTGTTATTTTTTTGTGACACATGAGTAGATATCACCACAGAAGCAATATTCAACACTGCCAATAAAGTGACACAGCCCAATTGTTGGCCTGAACACCAGGCTATATGTTGGCCTGAATACCAGGCTATATGTTGGCCTGTCAATAGTCAAAGTGATGTCTCTGATTGCTATGTTACAATGAGTTATGAGCAGAAACATTGTCACTGAGAGTACATCCCCCTTAGCTTATGGCGTTGCTCCACTGAAGTACTACAGACCACCCATGTCTCATTAGACCACCAATGTATCATTAGACCACCAATGTATCATTAGACCACCAATGTATTATCAGACTACCCATGTTTTATTAGACCACCCATGTATCATTGGACCACCCATGTATCATTAGACCACCAATGTATCATTAGACCACCAATGTATCATTAGACTATCCATGTCTCATTAGACCATCCATGTATCATTAGACCATCCATGTATCATTAGACCACCCATGCACTACAGGACCACCCATATATTACTACACATATACTGTAGGTTCAGTGTCACATCACAGCTGAGACAGTATGATGCTGCTATTATGGAGGTAGGAGTTACTTATGACTCTAGAGAGAGTATCCCTCCTAAACAGGATCAGTTCTTCCTGGAGGGAGTCTGCTCTGAGAAGTGCACTGATAGGGTGAGATTTATGCTGTCGTTTATTTTATTTTTTTTATTTAGTTGTCAAATGCATTGGTTTTGCTTAAAGACCACCCAAAGACCAAAGCATGTTATAGTCAGGCAGTTACATATGATAGCGTTGTGTCAGATTTGCATGGTAAAAAAAATCAATGCTCTACTTGGCGCGAATCACTCATGGTGGAAAGAGTGCCTTCCATAAAGGATTGCAACTCTCATTCTCTGCATTATGATGTCACAGTCACTGGGAACTTTAATTTGATCTAGTTTACTTAATTTGATTGACTGTGGAAGTAAGGTCTAACAATTTAGTTGGTCAAACATCAATCGCTTTTATGACAGTCTAGTAATCTTATCATAAGCTGCCACCATAGACTTACTTCTATGGCAGCTGCCAAAAGCTTGCAGACAACACCACACCACATATCAGCTTGAATCCACTGTCAAACGCGATTTTGCTAACAAGAGATTAGTTTGGAGTTGTCTGCTCAATGAGAAATATCCCCAAGTGCCTGATCCCCTCAGTGTGAGAAGCGCTGATTATCTAAAATCTTTGTCTCAACTCACTTCACAATTAACATATTTCTTATCGATCTATCTGTCACAGGGTCTCCCAGAGGATGGTATCACAGTGTTTGCCTCTCAGCTGCACACACATTTAACTGGCCGAAGAGTCAGAACGATGCATATACGGGACGGTCTACAGCTGCCCGACCTCAACGGTGATAAACACTATGATAGTATGTTCCAAGAAATCAGGCTACTACAAAAACCTGTAAAAGTTTTACCTGTAAGTATAGTTGAGTGGTAAATGTGATGAAAAAATGTTCTGAATTTGTTGGGAGACAAAGTGAAATACAACTCTTTTCTCTTCAATTTTGCCTCGATATGAGGAAATCTTCTCTTCAGGTTTCATAAAGGTCTATAATAATATATTATCTCTCTCTAAGGAGTAACTCCTTGCTCTAACATGCCCTGTTCTTGTTAAATCTAAACCCGTCTATTGAAAGGTATGGCAACTCCGTACTCTTTATAATCACGTTTATAACAACTTCTCAGAAGCTTTTTAAGTGAAATTCACGATATTGTAAATGAGTAAGGTAAATATAGCTCCTCCGCCAGATGATCAACCATTAATCTAGATCTAGTTTGATCCAATTTGCCTATTTTCCGGTTGATCCCATTGACTGGTCACCCCTCGACAAATTTCCGCCAACCTGAACTCAAAATGCAAGCAAATTGGATCATACTTGAGCTACCATTCGCCTTCTTAACTCTTAACACTTAATGACCATTGAATTCCATATCTGGAATAGCATCATGAGCTTTCTTATGCCAAACAATGGGTTAGCAAAAAAGGCAGTCCCTAGTAGCATTCTAGGAAATCCCAAATCAATGACATTGAAGGCGTTTTATTATTGTTTGCAGTTTTGTAAAAAAAATCAATTTCCCAGGCTTTATTATTTGTGCTTGCAGGGACAGCCAATCAAATCCATGGTAGCGGAGTTCCTGTGTTCAGTGTTCTTATTGTATGATGTGATGATACTATTTCCGTTCTATGAGAAGAATTTAATTCAGTGGTAATAACTGTTATGTATTACAGGGAGATTCTCTCATTAACGAGTGTGAATACTCTACATGGAAGAGAGAGAACATCACTCTAGGTGGAAAGGCTATCACTAATGAGATGTGTGTTAATTATATGCACTACTACCCAAAATCTAGTATAGAGGTAAGTACCAAATACAAACTCGGACATTGAAACTCGCATGAAAAAATAACTGCAAAAAAGGCAACTCCGAAAAGGCAACTCCAAAAAAGGCAACTCAGAAGAATCAAACTGTTAAGGGCAGCTGACTGGGCACCCTGTTGGTTAAAAATGATGGTTAAAAATGCAAGTTATAGCCAATCACCACATTCTGAAGAATGGGTAGCGAAATTGTAGGTGCCTTAAGGGGTAGGCTGCAACGACTGTACCATTTTGCTCTCAGTTTGTCGGCAGGTCAGAGCACACCTGGGAATCCAACAAGTTACAGTGGTAGTCAGTAGACTGCAGTGGGATTCGAACTCATGACCTTCAACATTTGTATGCTGAAGGACAGGCGCTCGGCTAACCAGCTGAGCCACCTCCTACACCCTGGCCATAATATGTATTGCTGAACCTGAACCATACCTCTAATCTCTCAGTCCCTGATCAACAGGGCAAGCTTACAACATTCCCATTTTGAAATTTTCACTATGAATTTTGAGGAAGAACAGACTTGCTAAGATTTCTAGCAAATTGAATTGCGGGTTACTCGTGAATATGTGTTGTATTGTATCTGCATTGTGTAGTATTGTATTTTTTTATCGTGTTTGCTGTAGTATTTATATTGGTATTGATTGTAGGTGTGTAAGAGTACAATATCTACTTCAGCCTTACAGAGATTCTTCACTATGATGGCTTATTATATGAGAGCTAAAACCAACGCATATCAATCAGTAAGTCCTAAAACTAACGCCTATCAATCAGTAAGTCTTAAAACTAATGCATATCAATGAGTAAGTTTTGTACACTGCCCTTAAATTGCGCAATACTGTTTTTTACGGAGATCAAAGTTTACTGAGATCCCATTTCTGTTCGACTATCTTTTTACAAGAAGGATCTTTATACTGAGTTTAACATTTTAATTTTTAGGAATTTAGCCGTTATTCCACATGATACTAGAGTTCTGTGACACCTCCAATGACATGGCTTTATAAATATAATAACCAAAATCATACTTTGAGAAATGATGACCTTCAAAATAATCATTCACTATGTTGCCATAGTTCAAATGAGTGGTGTACTCCCATTTTGAATGATGAATGCTAATGATTTCCATGATGAAAAAAAATTGAAAAGACATCTGCCGCGGCCGAGATTTGAACCTAGTGTGCAGGCACTCTATCCATTCATCCACGCCATCTTGTGTGAAGATTGTGAATGAAAACGGTATATGCGCGTCAAGAAATGCCTATCAATATATGCGAAAGTTGACTTTTATGCTAATCCCATGTATGGATTAGGCTTAAAACTGGGAACTTAGTGAATTATATTATCAATTATTAATGGCAAGCTTTTAGCCATAACAGTCTCTGTAATCCGAAGTTATGGTTGACAATCTTTCAAATCTTTCAACAAATTAGTTTGAGGAATGTTTCATCACAGACCTGTTTACTACGATATTTTTAGGTGAGTGAGAATTTTGAGAGTATGAACTGGAACTCAGTAAACACGAGGTTACTACAGTGGTTCTATGATACTATGCCTATAGATATAGAATGTAAACATTCAGATGGTTCATATATACAGGTTAGTCAGGCCGATAACCTGTTTATGACATAACAGAGGTCGATCTGCCCCTGAAGAGGGACGCAGGCTGCCCTAAATCCTCATACTGAGTGTGCGATCCTTCCTGGAACTAGAATGCATCCTAGAAATGATGCCATAGAGGACCTCTTGAACTTGAGTTTGCAGCAAGCTGCCAAAAACGGTAAACATCACCCATTGAGCCAATAAAGTCATCTAAATATTATAGTAATAATTTAAGCGTAACGATAGAGTATACTTGTTTAAATATACAAACTCTGCCCGGTGCGCTTAAGTGGCATCTCAATATCAACCACCTTTAGAACAAAAGGTGGTTAATAAATGAATAACACTACTAGAATCCTGTATAATCTATTTGCCTGTATTTGGAGCCGCAACGTTACCAGTGAAGGGGAGCAACTCCAAATCCAGGAAAATGGATAGACCTGGATCTAAACTCTGCCCTGGGGTGGGGGGGGTCTTATTATTAATTATCACAATGCTCGAGACTATCACTCACTTGGTCTTTCAATTAGACAAAATCGCTCGCAAATTGCGCACTCAGAATGTATATAGTTCCATCAATGAGTGAGTGATGTATGAGCGACACCTCACTGACTGAGTGAGCAATCAGATTGCGATTTTTGATGTTTCTTATTGAAAGACCACCCAGGTTGCAAGTAGTGATTAGTCCAATATAAACCAGAATGCCACAAGATCATTGACAATGGGATATCACTACTATCATAACAGGCAGAGTCTTAGCACTTCGAGGTTGTCGATCACATTAAAACAGACTAGGTGTTTACCAATGTTTTATTTTATTCTGTAGGGACGCTGGTCACATGTCACCAAGCCCAGAGTTTGGTTATCTGACAGATATAATCCTATAGAGGAACACGACTGTGACGAGAAAGAAAAGGAACGATTTTACAAAGTTCACCGCAATTAATACCCCCTCCCCTCGTCTCCTCCCCCCTCCCCCCTCGTCCCAACCCTTATCCCACCCCCTCTTACTCCCCATCATCCCCATCATCCCCCTCACCCTCATGCCACTGTAGGCTGTAAAAGCTCTAACAGCAATGAAGTCATAATGTTAAAATTTGTATCAGGCTGTTACTGTTGTATTATATTATAATTAGATGAAATCCATTCATAATATGAAATAAAGTCTTTTGTGCTGCTTAATTTCTTTATCTCTTGTCTTTAAGTCTCGTTTCTTAGCATTTAGATGACAGTCATTCAAGTTTTCGAGCACAAGGCTTTATTAATTCAATTTAATTAATTTAGTTATAGACATGTTGAGCGTCACTCGCCAAATATGGTTTTGTAGAATTATCTGCTTCTCCTCTTTGGAGTGTTTTGAGCTATTTTAATCACCTTCGTTTTTTGCAGACGCAAGGCACTCACCATGCCAAAAAGAGTTTTGTATCGATCTATTTGGATAAGCTTTGCCAAAAATTACTTTCATTTCATCAATAGTAGCATTTATGCCAATTTTAACAAATCATAAAATTGACAACAAAATAATTATATAATGTATTATAATATATAATGTATAATGTATTGTATAATGCTCTATATACTATCAATTTATATATTTTAATTTTATTTGCTTTGAGGATATATACTTGTTACACCTGTTATGCCATAGAAATGTTTTAACTTATTTAAGTTATTTGTCATCCATTTTATGGAGCGACACACTTCCATATTTATTTTAGTCTGTCTCTATTATCTATCAATAAGCGATGCTAAACATCATGCTACTTTATTCATATTATATATATATTATTATATTATATCTTGTTTGATGTTATACTACTTTATGTGTTGTTATATACCAGTAATTTTGATACATCACTGAAGTAGTTGGTATTTTTTTCAATTTTTTTATCAAATTTGTGCCATATTTATCATTAGAGCTACATTAAATGTTATTGTCCTGTTTATTATCCAAATACATATTCGGTGTCTACTAGACTTCCTGTGATTTTTGCTCCATTTTGCCACGTTTAAAGGGTCAGTCCTATTAGAAAAGTGGATCAAATCAAATATTGTGAGTTCATAGGGCAAACAAAAATTTGAAAAAATGCAATTTGTGGAAAATAGCAATTAGTTTTTTTTAAAATTATTTTAGCAAGGATCATAGTAGATCATAGTGGTCAGGGGAGGCAATAAATCACTATGATCCACTATGATCCCAATTTCCAGACTTTGCAGCTGCTTTACTGCAATTAGGTTCACAGGCTATTTTATTTCATATGCCCTAATGACTTTTCAGCCTGAGATCTTTAAAGCCATATCCAAACATGGCCTAGTATGACTGTCACATAAAAGTCTATTGCCTGGATTAATTAAAAGATTTGGTAGACCCTAGAGAAAGTACCAAGATGCCTTAAATCTCCATATCGAGCTTGTTGTTTAAAAATGAATGGTCGATTAAAATTAAATGGTTATATAACAAGCCAAAGCATGGGCGGCAAATATTTGTTGCGAGGCTGCAATTTCCGCGACATGTTGCTCTCTGTTGTCAGTCAGGGGTCAGGGGTCAGCAATCCGCCAGAAACTGAAACACACACTTGTTAGTCATTGTTGACGTGACACTTTGGTCTTCTTTAATGGGTCTGGAGGACATTACTGGCGGGTCCAGCATCTCAAAATCTATAATTTAGAAAGCTTTGTGGGGGAAATCTCCTGTTTCTTCCAACATGATACTAGATGAATAAATGAGTAACTCGATGGGTAAGATGGGGGTCTAGCATACAAGAGATGTGCAATGTTAATTTGTTTTAATTCATCAATCGATTCTCTGTTTCAGGGCAATGAAAGGACTTTCTCACAATTTATAGAGATAGTGGTCACATGACCTCCTTGTTACAAAAAACTGTGTCTGTGTCAGAGTTGTCATAGCTTTTTAGATAGGATAGACGAGCCTGGATTTGAAAATGCGATGGGATATTTGATACTTTGTTTTGGATAGATAACAGTCTAATAAAATACCTTTAGGAAAGTTTGATATTCTGAAAAAAATGTTGCAGTGTCTGGAAGGTCATAAGGCATAGATATTGCTCTTGTGTTTCATCAGCAACGAGCCTGTAGACCCACACAAGGTTTCGTGACTCTAAACAAGCGAGAATTTGTTAACATAGCCTTAGGAACGAGCCTGTAGACCCAAACAAGGTATCGCGACTCTGAACAGGCGAGAGTTTGTTTACGTAGCCTTAGGAACGAGCCTATAGACCCACACAAGGTATCGTGACTCAAAACAGGCAAGACTAAGTTTACATAGCCTTAGGGGCAAGCATATAGACCCACACAAGGTATCGTGACTCTTAACAAGCGAGAGTTTGTTTACATAGCCTTAGGAACAAGCCTATAGACCCACACAAGGTATCGTGACTCTTAACAAGCGAGAGTTTGTTTACATAGCTTTAGGAACGAGCCTATAGACCCACACAAGGTATCGTGACTCTAAACATGCGAGTGAGTTTGTTTACATAGCCTTACCTGACATTTAACGGCTACTTCTGATTAGATTATATGTAACTGATCAAATAAGGATAAATGTTGGTAGCAAATTTAACATCGAATAAAAAAGCTTGATTTCTAGTCAGGCGACATGCATATCGCTTCTTACTCAAGTGTGTTGTTTTCTGTATTTTGACAACACTGATATCTATAAGCAAAACACTTGAAATTAAAATTCTCAGAATTATACACAGGCCTGTAGTTCTAGGGGAGGCAGGGAGGTACTGCCTCCCCTAAAAAGCTAAATACAATGGCCTAAAAACAATAATTGAATAATCCATGTCAGAATATGATTCACTGCGATTTCCATTGCTTATTATATGCCTTCAATTGCTCGGGGAGGAGCTTACGGCACCCCTCCTGGTGATGCATCAGACTCGCCTCAAACTTTTGCCTTCCCTGCCATTTTTTCTAAACTACGACCCTGACACTGTATGTTACATTACATGACAACATTTTTGGAAGCAGTGTGCACATGTGGTTCTCGATGAGTTGTCATCCATTAGTACGCTGAACATTTGTCTGAATAAGAGGCAATCTCAGTGCTGGTGAGCTGTTGATGGGATGATTAACGCTTTGATTGCTCCTCAAGTTTACACAACGCACATACGTAACGTCATCAATCGCCGTCGGTCTGGACATAAAATCTCTGATCTAGCTGTAAAACAGCGGCCTTCAAGTACTGATACTGCTGAAAGGTGAGTACAAGTATTATAATGTAATATTCATGTAGAAGGTCGAGGTAACATCATACTCAAAATCCAAAGAAATTAGGTCAATCTCATGCATTCAAATTGATCTTTTTGTCAGTGGATATTCCAGAAAATTGCATTGTGGGATACTATTAATACACCAGTATGTAAATCAGCTAATTCAAAACGATTCCGGGGTTTGTAAAGATATAGATTCTTTAAGTGTCAGGCAATCTAGGGCGATCGCCATTGGTGGCTTTTTGAAAATGGCAATTGAAAGGTTTGATAGTTTGCACTTGCACCTATCGTTTGAATTTCCTAAACATTTGAAATTAGAACCACTTGTCAAGTACAATCATGAATATATACTAAAAATTGCCGCAATATAATGTAACACATAAATAAAGATGCTGATATTTACCACATCATATTAAATACGTAATATTATAATATGTAATATATATATGAATATACATAAACATATAATTAATAAAATATGAATAATTAAGTATTCAAATTTTCTTAAGTACGCATGAGATATGAAGTAGTGAAATTGTGTAATTGTAAGCTTCCCATACATTTCACTATTTCAAGCCTTTTCAAAATGGCGTACTTTTCTTCCTGCGAATACTCTACTCAAGGAGACTCTTTTCTCTACTGCTGTAAGGTTTTAACACTGATATATATTATATGGATGAGCAAGCGTATGGCTATTCATGTGTGGTTGCTGGACTGCATTTCTCATTTTTGATTGGTGCACAAGCTCAGAATCTATTGCAGCTGACCCTTGTAAACTTTTTTCAAGCAGCTTCCTTGAGTTTTTGAAAGTTCATACAGGGACATCAATCAATGGTAAGAAGGTCATTGACTTATTAGCCCGGAAGTTATGAGTGAAAAACCATGGAGAAAAACATGTGTGTACTACGGTAACATTGTTTTTTTGCTTTGACCATCAGGTGTGATACGATGGCTTGTGTAGAACCAGTGGTCGAGGATCTCTATATAAATGAGACGGCTGCACATCCAGATATTATGAAGAAATTTCGCAGACAAAACACCATCCAATCGCTGGTTTGTTAAAAAAGAAAAAAAATTATGCTTGGATAAAATTTCAATTTTATGAATCATATTATTGCATTGATATGAATATTTATATATACCTCAGTGTATAATTGTATTGCATTGTATTGTATTGAATTGCAATATACAATGCAATATGCAATATACAATATGCAATATGCAATACACAATTGAATTGCAATATTGTTCTTTGCTCACATCAGCAGTAGCTGTCGGACACTCCCTGATCAGATAATGTTGTTGATGTTCAGAACTTGTATTTACGCTACCTTATTTGATTTATACGCTCTATCAGAGAACATCATGTTAAATTTTCTTCAATATGAATTTGATATCTATGGCCCCCTTCTGAACCAACTCAAGATAAACCACCTGTCATCCACAAACCCAAAATAGGCATCGAGGTTCCAGATCTTGTTGACTTCCAAATTTGATAACCATTAGATGCAAGAGCTTTCTGAGGGCCTTGGGTACTATTGGTACCTTTACTGTACCTGTACTCTGATTATCCCCCATCGAAGACAAGACAACAACCAACTTTAACCTTGACCTTAACACACTTTATTGTGTAGGCGAATCTGAGATTATACTGAAAGTGCATTAGATTTGGCTGAAGAGACTGATGTTCTTTGTCTGATTTAGCAGGAGTTCTGAGTTATAAAATATGAAATGAATTGAGAAAAGGTGGGGGGTGCGGGGTCCACCCTCCCTGATGATACTCTGCCCGCTGATATTTATATTCATATTCATATTCATATCAATGGTTGTAGGTAAATCTGAGAGAAGCACACGAGAAGATAGCCCATGAGAACAGCTATGAACTGAAGAAGCTTTCTCAGGAGAGAGCCGTGGTCACTCGGGATCTCAGGAAATTACTTATAGATAAATCTGTAGTTAAACGTACTGATGTCAACCTTGGTATGTACATAAAACATGTAACACAGACTCTGATTAGTTGAAATATGAAATTGTGAAATTTAATTGGACATGATTGACAGCCAGTACAACTGAAACATGTTGCTTATAGCAGTATACACGAGAAATCATTTTCGGATCATCATTTTCCAATCGTGATTTTTTGAAAAAGACATTTTCGGAAAGTTATATCTATTTTGTTTGTGCCTATGGTGCAGATGACTAATTATGGTGAAAACGTACTTCTTTAATGCTCTTTGCATTTCAGTTATCTTACAGGGGCGTAGTTTAGGAAAAATGGTAGGGGGAGGCGAAAATCCTTAAGGGTTTGAAGTAACACCAAGTTGGGTAGTGTAAGCTACCCCTCTGTCCCTTGGCCCCCCCCCCCCTGTTTTAGTGATATAAATAGCAAACGAACGTTCCGAATGAGCTCATTCTGACATGGAATATTCAATTGTAGCATTATAAGGCCTCTATATGGAGCATTCTAGGGGAGGCAGCCTGCCTACTGCCTCCCCTAAAACTACGGGCTTGTGTTATTATATGCTATTGTATCTTAAACATTTATGGTGAACATTTATACAGTGCCATATTCATTCAAAATGATCAAACTTTCAAGTTCAATCCGAGTGCCTATCAGTTGAGTTGTTTTCAAAATATTCAGAGTTTCAAAACTTTATCCTTTTTACTTTTTTCTAATTAGCAGACAGGAGGAAATCTTACGAGTTTGAAGATCTGAACTTTCCTACCTCCAGTGAAGAGAGCAGCACCATGTCAGAGTTCAGTAACTTGACGGCGTTTGTATCATTTGGTAGAGCTAAGGCTCCGATAGTGAGAGGTGATGTCATACAGAGAGCCATGAGCGATAAAAGGCTCAACTCTCTCAAAGATCTCAAAATGTACCAGGTATGTGATCGCTTAAGTATAGCAGGCCCGTAGTTTAGAAAAAATGGTAGGGGAGGCAAAAGTTCGAGGCGAGTCAGAAGTATCACCAGTAAGCTCTTTTCCGAGAAATCCCAGGAAGCTTATTCAACCATGGATTATTCAATTATAGTGTTTTAGGCCACTGTGCTGAGCTTCCTAGGGGAGGCAGTGCCTCCCTGCCCCCCTTAGAGCTACGGGCCTGCTTTGGTACAGCACTATATTTTGAAACCTCATAGGTGCCCTTTATGAAAAAAGAGGGGGCAATTTCAATGCTACACATGATTTTTACCTAGAGGTGCTAGGAACTTTTTCAGTGTCAAAATACTGCATAACTACTGCTGCAGTCCTAGCTGCAAAATTATATACTGCTTTGGTCATTCTGTTGTCTTGGGTTCATTTTGTCAAAAACATCATGAAAGCTGCGAGATAGGGGTGTTTATACTGTCGCATGGGCAGAGGAAAAATAAAAACAATTAAAACATGAGTAAAGTTATGTCTGACTTCTAGTGGATGACAGCCGAATGCTCAAATAATGTCTTGTTATGTCAAAATCAAAATGAATGCTTAGGGGTTTGTGAATCACCGGATAGTTCAATACTGACATGATCAAATCAACCAACACTGATGACATGCTATGCTTTTATATGCATATCTCGATATGGTCTCTAGAGAGTGAATTAATTCACTTAGCATGAACACCATCACAAGGGAATTCGGTGTGACGACACAAGTTCAAAATTACCAATTATGGGTGGGTAAATGGTAGGTACTCATTCTAAATTGACTCTAACCATCAGAGATACACGTCATAATAGTATAGTCTCATAGTCAGTGTGAGTAATCACTGTGGCGTTTGTGAATCCTAGATAGTTCAATATATATATCATGTATATATATATTATATATATATATGTAATATTGTAATTAAAATTCAGTATTGTGTCTAAAATATGTATTCAAAGTCCAATCCTGCGATGATCATGTGTGCATTAGTATACTTCAGCTGTCTCAGAAAGTTGGGCGGGCAGCATTCTATGATAAACTGCTGAAAGTTTATTTAATTCCATTTCTTCTTTTTTCACACGGCCCCATTGATCTCGGTACATTGGTCATGAATATAAGAAAGTATAAACAAAAAAATGTGAAGCATTGAATTTGGAGGAATATAAGATAATTATTCTCTCCTTTTAGCTGGACCCCCACCCCCCCCCCCAAGGGCGACAATTCACCTGGACTTGATTTTTTTGTGTGTTTTCGCTATAGCAGGTATTTTCAGGGTTTATATTGGGCATTGCCAAACGAAGGTTTATATTGGCTTCTTCTGCAGAGAAGCTGCCTAGAGGAATTACAAGACCTTATAAGTCATTTCAATGTTAGTTCAATTTATTGGTTGACCCAACCTTTAAACAGACATTGCTCATTTAAACAGGAGTCACTCCTTTGATGAAGGTCTATTACTTTGATAACATACTGCCCTCATGCGTGGCTATTTGAAGTACATTACTAAGAATCATACGATTTCTTTATTTACTTGTTGATACTCGTGGTATGGACAGCCAGTCGTTACACTCGCTCTTAGTATTGACATTTCCTTCTGTGTGATAGCGGTGTTTTTTATCTCAGCTGGCGGGACAAAATCTATGCTTAGTCACGCAACAATTCACTTGAGCGATTAAAAATGTAGTATTGCATATTGTATTTGTATTAGAGATTATTAATACTGCGAAATTTACAAAATGTGTTAGGCATCACCACAACAAAACTAATAAACAATGATAAAGAACTGGTTATTTGGTAATTTTTGTTCATTTATTAATACATTTTATCTGAGTAAAAGACTGATTTAATCATGTCCAGCGTAGACTTAATATTATTGAACCAAACAGGATACCATATAAAGTTAAAGTACCGCACCATAAAGCTTGTTACCGCACCATCAAGTGCAGAGGTGCTTGGGGACGGTACTGCTTTTGGTGACATCTGATTCTCACCCTAAACAATTTTATTTACTCAATATTTACCACAGAGACCTGGTTTTTCTACGTTATGTCTTTTGCTGGTGTCTTCACTGAATTTCACGGTCTATTTTGGCTGTGATAAATCTGTCTGTCCAAAGTGATGCATTTTAATTGTGGGGGCATCACAGTAGTTGATCATCGAGGTGGTAGGGGAAGCTATAGGAAACTTTTTGCAATTCATCAATACTTTAACTTGATCACCTGTTTGTCGAACTCAGTTTAAAAAGTTCTAACCCTGTTTTTCAAATTCCCATGCCCTCGATTATAGCACATGAATATCTCTGATCATCAGAGTCAATTTAGAATGAATACCTAACATATGTCCGGCGTCCGCCCCTAAACAATGAAATTGACCTGGTTGGGTCACATCAAATTCCTTCAGATGGTACTCAAGCAAAGTGTCTAAGTTCACTCTCTATCCGATATCTATGTATATAGCTAATCACAGTTTGTATCTACCTGTCGGAAGCTTGCAAAACCCTGTATCTGACCAAATTTTACATGTGAGACAATAAACAAACAGACCTATGCAAATAAGTTAGATAACTGAGTTTTGTTTGTTTCTCACAGGTGCACTTTTTACACAATAAACTGATGAATACAATATGCCCACTTGGCAGCAGAAGAAAAGATTGATCCAGTCGATACAATAATACAAATTACCCAAATGACAGCTCTACAGCTTTGCACGCTTAGCACTTTTTGCAGCCACGTTAATGCTTTTTCTATTGACAATTGAAGTTGATTTCGTCAGTGACCCTTCTACGCATTGTTGTTACGAAAATGTGTCAAGTTTAATGCAATTGCCTGCATTCCAGTTGCTTCATTCCACTGATCATGCCGTGGAGGGGAAGCAACTCCCAGTGCAGACAAACTTGGTCTTATGTTGACCCAGGGAGGGTGGACCCATTATTCAAACTAATGAATCATTTAAATTTAAATTATTTGAATATTGATTTTGCAGCATTGGGAAGGTGACCCGGAGTCGATTAACTCTGTGAGAAGAGAAAGAAAACCCAAATCTGTACAACAAGAACAGCTCATCTTCGCCAGGGGCAGACGATTCGACCTGAGAAATGGACCAACCACATCGCCTCACACAACACGAGTTCAACCAATCAGCGCGCAGAGCAAATCACCACTGATCAGAAGGGCAATGGAGGCAAAACAAGCCCAAGGGAAAACAACTCCTGCAGCAAGTCAATCACCGGCCAAAAGTGTGAAGAAGAAGCCAGCAAGGAAGATTTCAAGTGGGAGCAAAAATAAAATCCAGCCTCTTTGATGTGCAGGGAGGGCGTATGATCGAGTGGCTGCTACAATCTCTCACTAAATATCAAACACTTCATTTATTGATTAATATTTACAGCTTAGCTAAAATCCACTCTACCTTTCTCAGGAGGGTTAGCGATACAGCTGCTTACAGTGTCATAAAACTGACCCTTTTTTCAAATATAAAAGACTCAGAAAATGGCAGCCATTCAACTGAGAATTGCAGATTTAGCTGACAATAACAAAATGAGCCTGACATATTAAGTCGTAGTATGTGTTTAAAAAAGTAAGAGTAACCTTATCGAGCAATCATTGTTACATCAGTTTGTCACCACACCATATCTTTATAACTTTGGTTACAACTCCACGATTGTTCCTTGGTTATAATGGTTTGCTCTTAAATCCACTTGAGTTTGTATTTTATCTTCGGTATTTTTTCTATGGTCAATACATCATAACAGTTTTCTCCTCTCAGTATCTTGCACATACTCATTATTTCTCAATCATTGGCTAGCTTTGTGCTCATTCCATATTCTACTGCATAGTTAGCTGTAGGAGGATCCAGACATATGACTTTTAGTATTGACCTGATCGGCTCTGCTTTGTATGGTACATACCTGTGCAGAAAACAAATATAACCAAGTATTATAGTTTACAGGATGAAAACTTGGCATCAGACTTTCATTATTATGAATCCAACATTCTTGGCTTCATTGCTAAACATAAATTTGTGTAATTTTTCATCCCATAGGCAGAAAATATAACATGGGCATATTTTCTTTTTCTATTTTTAAATGAGTGACCAGGCCGTAACTTTTGATGAAATGTTACCTACCGTAAGTAAGTAACTGCAGCCTTACATGATCTTGGTTAGATTTTTGGTGGTATTTTTCAGAGTATTTCCTATGGTATTTTTCAGAGTATTTTCTATGGTATTTTTTCAAAGTTTTAAGAATTTTTTAACTATAATACGGTATGATAGTAGAGATATTTTTGTGAAACATACTTCAATAAACAGCTTTTTGATACCAATTACACAAATTCTCCTTCAAAAACTTTCTTCACTACTTACGAGGTTTTGAAGTCAACAAAATCTTTGAGCTCTTTTTGGACGTTGATATTTTTCTGAAAGTTGATTCCGCTGTTATAGAACATCATTCCATCGATGGTTATATATCTCCTCATTGAAACGAACATGAGGTTCCTGTAATTGATAAAACAAAACTAGGATAGGCAAGTTAGAAATTGCTGAATATGACATCAACTGTTTTTTTAATTCGCAGTTTTCTTCCCTTTCTTGTTGCCGCAGAAGTTTAATAGGTTAATTAACTAATCACTAATGAACACAGTCTAGATGGCTATTTATAGCCAACAATTGAACTCACTAATCCAGTTAAGAGTGAAAGACATAAAGTGTGAAACCAGCTAGAGGTTAGTCTAAGTGCTCGGACGGCTGCAATGCGAGTTAATGGCATTACGTTATCAAACACTCATTCTCAGTGGAAATGAGTGGATAATGGAATGCCACTAACTCGCATTGCAGCGGTCTGAGCACTTAGACTAGCCAGAGGTCAACGATTCTCAACTTCTCGCTTCTCGGCCTATTGGCTAAGATCAAAGTTTCACTGCCAATAGTCGATTAGTGCCAGTTCAGTTTCTTGCAGCTCGCTGCACACCCATGATTAGGAGGTCCTCCATGGCCTCACCTCTAGGATACATTTTAGTTTTCTAGGATGTATCACACTCTCAGTATGAGGATTTAGGGCACCTTGCGTCCCTCTTTAGGGGTAGCCCAATCTTCTGTTACTTACTAAACAGCAATTCTCCCCACTAATTTAATAGTTCATGAGGGCTGCATTCAAGAGTTTGGTGGGACTATTATTTGATTTTTCTCATACACACCTAGCCAATGTGTGGGCTCTGATTGGCTGGGTTGAGTCCGTCCAACCAATCAGAGCCAACACATTATCTACCACCCACCCAACTTGGTCTATTTTAGACCGACTCTGCGCACACACACTGATGACGTGATATACTGTTACATGTATATCTCTGATCGATAGAGAGTGAATAAATTCGCTTAGTAAGAGTACCATCAAAAGGAATTCGTTGTGACGACCGCAGTTCAAGTTTATAAATAAGGGGCTCTGTTTATAACAAAACAGAGGGTGGGCTGCCCCTAAAGAGGGACGCAAGTTGCCCGGAGCCCTCATACTGAGAGTGTGATACATCCTAGCAAGCTAGAATGCATCCTAGAGGTGAGGCCATGGTGGACCTCCTAATCGTGAGTGTGCAGCAAGCTGCCAGAAACTGAAACAGGCACTAATCAGCCATTAGCCATGACACTTTGATCTTAGCCAATAGGCCGAGAAGCGATCTTTGATCTTAGCATACTGTATAAATAAGGGGCAGGTATATGTAAGGTACTGCTACTATTCTGACCCTAACGATCAGAGATGCACATGTTAATAGTGTAATCTCGATGTCAGTGTTCTGCTCACTTACAAGTCAGGGATGAACGCGCTCTTGTTGATCGGTGCTGTAGTCTTGAGTTTTGATAGATTGCGTTTGTACAGGCTGTTTGTATCGTTGTTATTGAGAAGTAAATCCTTATACTCCGACATTAGATACCAAAACTTAACCAAACAAATAAAAAAGAATGTTGAGACAAGTCTTAAATTATGTTTTCGAAAATTGCGATATGATGGCATTCCAAATAATTGCTGCTACCATGGAGTAACTTATGGGCATGATTAGCCTCTTTTGACACGGTTTGTTTAGTGGGGGGGGGGGGGCAAAGCTAGTCAACTCGAAATCGAGATATATATAAGCTTGTCAACTCTTGCGAGCTCGAAATCGAGCTATTTTGATATGGGATTGATTAAGGATTGTCCCCACTTGAGATCGGGCATGATATCAAGTCCTGCCTTTGTCATACTTTATTAGAGATAAGTTACTGCAATATTGGAAAATTTATTCATGCTCAGTGAATTGAAATTCAATAAGTGTTTTGGCATAATAATCAATCGTCTCCCCTGTTTATCCTAGCTGCTACATTACACGTCATTTCTACTGTTGCAATTGGTAAGTTTGAATGTTTATAGCGCATGGCTACTGAACATGTATCACGCGTTATACTAACTCCTAGTCTGTCTTGACATTCTTGGGATTCTTTTAATATTATATTACATATATCCCAAGATGCATCAGTATCTGAGAATGGCAAGGATGTGATTTTGTGAATAAATCCAAGATTATCAGTAAAATCATGTTCTAAGTAATAAATTTTTTTTAAACACTTTAATTAGCTGTCTTAATCATTTCAATTGTGAAATGTTTATTTTTTGGAATTTTCAGCTTAGCTCACAACTTGGCGAGACAGTGTTTTACCTTATCGACGACTTTACGACGTTCAGGGTTTTTACTATCCCCTCTGAGTGAGGCGTTCTCCACTACTGCTATATACAAGAAGAATGTACCGTAGTTATTCAGCTTCCTCAAAGTCTGAAATCAAGATAACCAACTCCTCACAATGACATGGCGATAAAACAATTAGCATCTGATCTCTGATCTTAGAGATAACTTAATCTAGATTTCAACCTCAAAATTAACCTCTGAAGGTACTTAGCCTACACGTATTCAATAATACTCTTGATTCATGGGTAAGTGAATTTTGTGACCAGTGTGCAGCGTTGTCAGGGGAGTAGATAACTTCAAATTTCTCTTTGGTCAATCAGTTACGCTGCTTCCCTTTCTAATTGTTTATTAACCATATTATAAACCTTTATTTTATATATCAAATCATTTATCACATGGCTCTATAGACAGCTAAAAGTTGTTAGTCTTGGTTCACCTACCATGTCAATCATGCAATCAAATTCCAAGAGGCATCATTGTTCAATTTGAATTGAACAAGATCTCGGTCCAAAGACCTATTAAAAATATGTTGGTAAATTAAAGTGAGCAATGGGAGCGCTTCGAATTCAATCCCAACAGTGATATGGCACATTGGCAGTGGCCTTATGACCAGTGGCTTTCTATCTGTGGCAATTTGACCGGAAAAACAGCCAAGAGCAACATAGATACGTACCTTCATGATAGTGAATAGTTTATCTAGATTGATTTCAAAAGCTTTATCTTCAAGTTTACAGATTGTATCTAGAAATCCAATAAACCATTCCTTCATTCTCTCCATGTGTTGCCAATAATATCGTAACGCTGGACATTTCTGTGTAAAACAACCTGATACATTAACTGAAAAATTAAGGCAACTCCATAGAAATTATTATATCGTGATTGAAAACAGCCGAAGGACTCAACTTTCACTATGGTCCCATGCTACGTATGAGTTGTACACTCACAATTCGAAAGAAGAATGCTCACGATTTCTATGGCGATCAACTCACAATTTGAAAGAAGAATGCTTACGATTTCCATGGCGATCAACTCACAATTCGAAAGAAGAATGCTTACGATTTACATGGTGATCAAAGCTCAAAAAAGATATTCCCCTGTTGGGAATCAAACTTGGGCCTCCCTACTCGTTCGAATCAACACGGTTCCCAGATTCGAATGAAAGAACACAAAAGAATGCGAAATGGACCTAAATGCTGTTCCCATATGTTGATTGGCCCAAAAAATCGATGTCACGTCGACATATGGGATCACAATGAGAGTCTGAGGATCTTTAATGGCAGGCAAAATGCAGAAATTAATAGTTATAGAGCATTTTGATTATTTTACCTTTGATGTGAGACTACCAGTAGTTGCTGCTGTTATTAATTCTGTTGCATCTACTTTCTCATAAAACCACGAATCCAATAAAGTCATTTGTTCCGCTAGATCTTTCCCTTTTATGTCACTCATTAGAGTCACCCTGTATTATAGAACATTTGCTAACTCATTTTTTTCATAAGAAAATCCGCTGCTGGTGCCCCACTGTGCTCTTAGCATATTCAAATTAGCACCAGGATCCAAAATTTCAAATCACATGATCACATGGTAAAAATTAAGCTGAAATCGGTATTGACTAGATCAAGTTTCCGGTCCGGTCCGGTCCAGTCCGGTCCGGTCATTCCCATTCCACTCAAAACCTTAATGTAGGCAAATTGGATCATGCTTGATCTGAGTTTTGACCAGGGAATACTAGCATACAACCTCCCAACACAACACAATATTTGGAAACTTTGAGAATGATTGTTAGGCAGTATTGCCAATACCATTATCACGGGTTTCAAAATGTGATATATCCGTCCTGTTAAAGCTTTTAATAATTTTTTCATTGAGGTGCTACTGAACCCCATAACGGAAAATGACTGATATCTTAAGGCTAGTAGACCTCTCTAATGACTCACTCTTCTCTGTATTTGAGTATTTGTTGCTCGTAGTCGACTGGTTGGTGATTATATCGTCTCTCCTTAGTTTTACTGATAAGCTGTCTTAGCTGAGTGTACCACTGATCACTGTCTAACTTCACTCTGTTCTCCCAGGTATCTAGGGCGGTGCTACACAATGATAGCTCCGCCTCCCTAGTGGGTAAAAATCACTGATATATATCATATGGATGAGAGGAACATATCTGACCCTGAACAAGCGTGTGGCTACTTGTGTATTCTTGCTAGACCGCAGTTCTCATCTTTTTTCCCTTTTTTTTATTCTGCTAAAAGGACGGATAAAGAAGAATGCTTGTATTGGAAAGAAATAAAATATATAATGTAAAAAGCATGCGAACATCTAGATAGTCCAGGGACTAGAGTGACAGCTGTCCCTCTTTGATGGGTCCATCACACGGTTCTCCCAGGTATCTAGGGCGGTGCGACACAGTGCTAGCTCCGCCTCCCTGGTGGGTAAAAAGTGTCGGTACACTGAATTAAATTCTTCTCTATGGAGCTCAATTGTAAATATGCAAGTATTATCATAGAACCACACTGACATCGAGATTAAACTATCGCGTGTCTCTGTTCGTGAGAGTCAATTTAATAAAAATACCTAGCATGTACCCTTTTCTAATTAGTAAAATAAACCATGGGGTTGCCACACCAAGACACTTCTGATGGAACTCAAGCTATGGATGTTGATTCACTCTCTATTGATCAGAGATAGCATGTGATGCTAGCTAATGCTTGGTTCACATTGTCCCAGATGACACTAGTATGCCATCCCAGGTGCTTATCCCAGTCACATTATAACATTCATCCCAGATAGCCATCCCAGATAG
Source organism: Membranipora membranacea (assembly GCA_914767715.1). Taxonomy (NCBI): domain Eukaryota; kingdom Metazoa; phylum Bryozoa; class Gymnolaemata; order Cheilostomatida; family Membraniporidae; genus Membranipora; species Membranipora membranacea. The sequence continues at coordinate 12,569,279 of OU612071.1, forward strand.
CCATCCCAGATAGCCATCCCAGATAGCCATCCCAGATAGCCATCCCAGATAGCCATCCCAGATAGCCATCCCAGATAGCCATCCCAGATAGCCATCCCAGATAGCCATCCCAGATAGCCATCCCAGATAGCCATCCCAGATAGCCATCCCAGTCAATTTGAACCAGAAAATGACACAATCCCAGTCTGTCTGGGTCCGTCTGGGATAGCATCGGGAAAGTTTGTAAGCGTCAAACTTTCCCGATTCTATCCCAGACGGACCCAGACAGTCTGGGATTGTGTCATTTTCTGGTTCACATTGACTGGGATGGCTATCTGAGATGGCTATCTGGGATGGCTATCTGGGATGGCTATCTGGGATGGCTATCTGAGATGGCTATCTGGGATGGCTATCTGGGATGGCTATCTGGGATGAATGTTATAATGTGACTGGGATAAGCATCTGGGATGGCTATCTGGGATGGCTATCTGGGATGGATATCTGGGATGGCTATCTGAGATGGCTATCTGGTATGGCTATCTGGGATGGCTATCTGGGATGGCTATCTGGGATGGCTATCTGAGATGGCTATCTGGGATGGCTATCTGGGATGAATGTTATAATGTGACTGGGATAAGCATCTGGGATGGCATCCTAGTGTCATCTGGGACAACATTAAGTCACTCCAAAATTATCAAGATTAAACTCTAGGTTATAATTAATCTTCTATCAACCTCACTAACTTTGAGGCAATATCTACGGCAATATATTGAAGTTGTCTACTACTTGAAAATATTATGGAAACACAGTGCGGAGCACTATAGCCGTCGAGCAGTGCATATTGAGCACTGGATTATTTTTTTAAACGATTTTGAGTTCCTAGGATTTCATCTTGTGATAATTTCAATTACAATAGGTTGTCATCCAACGCCACAGAAAACGTTAACCTTACAAAGGTGATAGAATCTGACGTTAGCTTACATTAGGTCGGGTACTATTTTCATGAGAAGTTGGAACACAGCTTTAGTGATCAGTACTTTGTATGTTTTCTCACATCCTCTGTTGTAATGATTTAATAAAGTCTTCACCATGTTCTCAGCGCTAGAGAATATTCTATATGTCGCCACAAAGGTGGCTACTAGAGCTGCAATAAAAACATGGATTCGTCTAGCTGAAATCCAACATTAATAAAAGTGTTGGATCTCAGCTAGATTTTAAAGGCAGCTGATTTGTCAGGGTCAACTTTTGTCATCACTAATGGAAGATAGCTGGGGAAGAAGATACTCTCTACTTTTTGAGAGTTCATATAACTCCATGCAAAGCTGCTTGCTAGATGTTTTGATGCACAACTCTCTATTTAAATTATTGACTGGTGGCTCTGCTGGGCAAAGCCTAGCTGTGTCAGCAGTGGTTTAAGGCCTAACTCGTAGACCAAGATTTGATAGACTACGAATCAATGAAAGTGTGTATCTCAGAGGCACAATGGCATGTTGAAGGAGAGAGCCAATTCAAGGTTACACGGTACTTTCCTGTGCCACTTCACTATTTATTATCTTAATATGATTTTCCATTCAATGGCCAGGCATTGGAACACTTTCCCACCCACCAGCCAATCAACGCCAACACATTGCCTACATCCAACTAGACCAAGTTTGGTTCATTTGCCTGCATTCAGAGTTGTTCCCTTCCACTGGTCACTCAGCAGCATAACCAGTGGAATGGAGCAACTGGAATGCAGGCAAATGGATTAAACTATATCTACATCTGACACTCACCCTCCACATCAAGTTTGACGGCGTTAGATTTCTTCTTCTCTATGTTGAGACACTGAGTAATTAGTTCGTCGATGTCGATGAGGTCCGGCTCCTTCTCAGCGGCAAGGACTGCCGAAGTTATCCCAGATAAGTCTACGTACACATAATCATCATTAGTGGTGCTCGGCTCCGACTACACAAAACAATTCGGGAAATAAATAAATCGTGTGTTAAACGTCCACTTGGTGATTTCCAGGTTCGCAGTTGATCCAATTCGCCTGAATTCCATGTCTTTCATATTCTATTGACAAATTGAATCATAGTTAACTTTGCTCTTTCCCTCAAGTGCTTAAAGTAAACATCAGTCAATGCAGAAATTGCAATGTAATGAGTATTTAAAGTTAAGGACAGTTGTTTGAGTTAACTTTCCTTTGTTTGTAGGAAGACAACTTCATACACATTGATATAAATACTAATAAATATCTATCTATTATCTACTATCAAATAGCTAAATTTGAAATCTGAGAGATGGATTTGTCCAAGTCTAAGTCTTTAATGCGGAGAGAGTTATCCCTATGAAGTACATGTCTTGGAACCGGTTGTACCAAGGCCATACCCTATACTCTCGCCATCACTCCTTTTACTCATTATATCAATGTGGTTTTGGGGGATGTTTTTGCTGCATATGAAGTGTGCAAAATCATCCAGTATTTTTGGATCTGATCCGCAAGCGACTGGCACAGATCTCATGTTCATGACTGTTGAATCACTGAATCCCACCGATCAATATTTGAGTGCCTTACACTTACCTAACTGCTTAATAAACTGAAGATAATGGCAAGTCAAAACTGTTTCTGTGAGCAACAGATTAGAAAATGTTTGATAGGTCATAGAAACTAGGTCTGTTTGGATCAGGACGATAAATAATTGCACACAGTTTGAGGATCCTTCTCCGTCTTGTCGAAAAAGAGTAGGTGGCAACAACGGGTAAGGGTATAGTGTATTTACCTGCACAAGCTAGATATGGTGGTCAGATAAGAAAAAGAAAACTAGAATGTGTCCTAGAGGTGGTAGGCCATAAATGACCTCCTGAAGTGTGCAACAAGCTGCGAGAAACTGAATAAGACACTTATCAGTAATTGGCGGAAGCTGAGATTCACCTTCAACAATTAGGCTGAGAAGCGGGTTAATTCCATAGACTTTATAATTGGTTAGTTCCATAGACTTAATAATAAGTCTATGGTTAATTCTAAATAGGCATATTGTTTACCCCCTCAGTGTCCGACTCGACATTTCACGTTTTTTGGTTTTCGATTATACAGGGCCGTAGTATAGAAAAATGGTAGGGGAGGCAAAAGTCTGAGGCGAGTCAGAAGCATCTCCAGTAAGCTCCTTCCCAAGCAATTTGAGGCATACAATAGGCAAATGGAAATCCCAGAGGAGTTGATTCTGACATGGATTATTCAATTATAGTGTTTTTAGGCCATCCTATTTAGCTTTCTGGGGGTGGCAGTGCCTCCCTGCCTCCCCTAGAACTACGGGCTTATAGTGAACTAACCTCGCTGAGTAATTCTGGCTGGGAAGACTCAACCGCACTTTTCTTTAATCTAGCCCGCTTCTCCATTGTCTTAGCTGCTTTTCTTACACGCATGAGGAGGGAGACATTACCCGCCCCACTCAGCCCACCCAGTGAGGCAGCAGTAGATCTGCGAGGTGATGATGGTGCTTTATCAGCTTGTTTTGGAACAAGAGATAATCTACAACAATAATACAGAGATAATCTACAACAATAATACATAGATAATGTACAACAATAATACAGAGATAATCTACAACAGTAATTCAGAGATAATCTACAACAATATAACAGAAAATATAAATATCTTTTAATGTGTCAACACTGGAGTTTTTTGAGATTCGAACAGTGATGGTGCGGAGAATGGTTTAGGAGCTGCAAGAAATTTCTCAAGGCCTTTGTTAGATCGGATTGCTGATCTTCAAGTTCATCTGTTTGTCAGGGAAAACTTGAATGACCTTGAGCTAATTTGTTTAACTCAGCAGATCCAAGTGGAACTGTCCTGAATTGATGATTCACATCAGGGAGTGAAAAGCCTAGCATAATCTTAATAATATGTGGTCTTTCACATGTTATCTAAATCAGACATAAGACAAGCTATGAATGCCAACCACACTACTGGGCTATACTGACTCACAGGCCATTTTTTATATCATCATTCAATTTTTTTTATTAATCAGCTTGATCCCCTGGGGCGTAACAATGCTCAATTTATCTCTAGTGAGGGTCATACAGGTCTTTCTAATTGCAGGTGAAATAGGGTGGTTGAGTGTGAGAAAAATACAGCTGCCTAAATTTTTGGAAAAGCAAAAGAATTGAAGTTTTGCATTATGATGATGCAAAAGATAATCAGAATTCTGCTGTTGTTGGGCAAATTATGGAGCAATGGGTAAAGCATTGGTCAATCAATCGAGAGGTCCCGTGTTCGATTCCCGGCGAATCACGATGGTGTCGGGAAGAGCATCGAACCTCAAATGCTCCTGTGCCCCATCAGAATCCAGTCCGTAGACCCATACTGATACCGGAACCAAAGAAAACCAAGCGACATCAAGGTTTCTCACACAGTATCACAGCGCATCGAGACTATAAATGAACGTGAGTTTTTTTTTGGCAAATTATGGTTCATTACCATTTATGGTACTCCGCTCCCTTCCACTAAACCTCAGGGTATATTAATTACCAGAAAACGGCTTTGTGAGACAGGTTCGGTTCTCTCATGGGGAAAGGCCATGAAACTTGACTGTCATATCTTGTTGAGCTCACGTATCGCAGTGCTAATTGCCGGGTTTGTAATGTGAAAATTGTAGGCCAGTGCTCACAATTGCTTTGAGGTCATCACCCAATGACAAAGTTTGCTAACCAGGAAGTGTGTTATCAGGCCCGTAGCTAGAGGGGAGGCGGGGAGGCGTGGAGGCAATGCTTCTCTAGAATGTTGAATGTTAAATAGAGTGGTCTAAAAATGAAATAATTGAATATTCAATGTCAGAATCAGCTCTTTGGAGGCTGGCGTTGTATCCCGCTCTGAAGGATTGTCCCCTCCCCTACCATATTCTCAAAACTACGGCCCTGGTCAAGCCAAAGGGCTACAGAGAAGAAGGTGGCCTAATCAAATATAGCCTTAGAGTCTATGTACACCAAAAACTAGGGGTGTCACGCAGGCGCCCTTGGTAATTTGTGGGCATCTTTGATGTGAACCACTTCCCTGATGATGACGTATGTCTAACCCCACTGAGGAATACTCGATATATCTATCAAAAGATTTTGCAAGGAATAGATGGAAGTAAAATAGAATTCTGTCATTGTTTGTCATGCTGACGAAGGTCAATGGAGCCCTTTACCCTGTAATCAGGTATAATGTTGAGGGAAGCGAGTGTTCCTTGAGGCGTGTTGATGTATAATTCATGACATCAGATTATTTCTATGTGCGCATAAATCAAGCAAGCGCTGTCCCATCCAACTCTTTGCATCAATCTACCGCCGTAAAAATAAAAGCTTTGGCAGGAGTAGGGAAACTTAGCCGTTGCGTTCAAAAAAAGCTTATGAGCTGACAATTACGCCATTCCCTTTAATTTATATAGACTCCAACCTCAGCTAGCCAAAATTGTGTCACTCCCTCACTAGCTAAATTAAACTCTAGCTTATATTTTCTCCTCTCTGACTTTCCTTCATTCTCAGAATGAGACGGATGTCAGCAGACACAATTTGATTTTGTTTCGCAGTTCATTTACTTCTATAAATTCCTTATTCGGATATCCAAACACTCTGGCCTCCCTCGAACTTTTCCTGATTAGTCACAGTTGTTAGTGGAATCATCATCATCTACATTGTGCACATCCATCCAATCAATCATGTTGTCATCATTGTACATTACACTGGATTATGATAGATCCTTTCATACTCAGATGATTCATTTCAAGAGGAATCTCTTTTCGGTTACCCGGGAGGGCAGGAGACGGTGAATACAGGAAATATGTATTGCTAATTAAATCAGCACAGGGTACTGATGATGCCTTATGTTTTAGCAAATCCAGAAAGATAGAGCGACATTCTGCAACCCTTATAATTGTTTTACATAACCTGCAGGTAAAAAGTGTGGCATTTCCATTTGGACCCATTACCCAGCCCCCCCCCCATTCCAATATTTTTTCATATAGATGCCAACATTATGTATTCTTTTGGCAAGTAGCATCTGACTAGTTCAAATTTTCCATTCGATCCACAGAACATGACAAATCATTTTCATGCATGATTGCAATGCTCCTAAACAGTGAGAAAAATTAGCTCCAGCGACGATTCAATTCCAACGATATTCTTCCCGCTTCTAGCCTTCTACACATAGAATAGTGACAAATGAAATTACCTGCGATCTTTATCTGTTTTTGTCCCAGAAGTATTAGGCATACCGAGAGCATCCTCTTCCTCCATGATACGCTGAGGGATAATGTGACTTCTTTACTCAACTAGAAACCAGCAAATAAAAGTGTTTGCCCAAAAATATTTAATTCAACAATAAACAGAGGGCTGCCGGACGGGGGGGGGCAAAAGTCTGGGGGGGGGGGGGGGGGCTAAGACTAAAGTATATAAAGTGATTCATAAAAGTGATCGGATCTGTCAGCCGCTGGAGGAGAGTTTTGGGGATCTACTCTCCACAAAGTGTGTTGATAGGGAAGGAGTTTGTTGATCCAAGCCATCCCGAAACTGGGCAGTCTCCCCTTTCTCATCTCTGATGTACTGCACGCACTAATTACAGACCAAACCTTTACATTTAATTTAATTTTTTACCATGCACTTCAAAAGTTTGACATAAAATGAAAACAGAAGGAAAAATAAAACATCAAAATATAATGGGAAAAAGATTCACGCAGCAAAAATTGATCTAACTATGACAGGTGGTAAAACACATCTCATCAATATCGACCACGCAACACTTAAGTTGGTCACACCGCCGATCCGCGGTACTTACTTCGATGGGCTAGATTACTAACAGTAGGTGATGAACAGTTTTGTAACAGCTCAGGTTCTTATAGAGAGTTTCAGATCTCTTCTAAAAGATTTATAATCCTCTTTGTGCCGCTCAGACTTCTTCTCCTTCAAACCTACTTCAACTGAGCTCTCAACTTTGGTGGTCTTTACCTCCCTGGGTGGTCGCTAACTCCTTGGGTGGTCCGAGGTGAATATCTGTCAGACGAAGAGTGCTATGCTCCAATTTGCTACTACTGTATGATCTATAGTAAAACATGTTATGTATAACTTTATGCTTACTGCTTTAAATCTTTCCTAACAATAGAAAAGGCACTGTGCAAAACTGGGTTGTTTTAGAGAGTTGTCTATACATTGCCATATTTAGTTTTCACAAACTTTGGTCAGCGTTGCTGTTGCTTTTAGTATTCGGTAATGTTCATAATGATGGGCACCGCAAATAACAATTTGGTTAATGAACCTAATACATAATTACTGATGCTCATAGCTGCCAATACAATATAAAAAAAATATCAGATTTCTCAAATTTATATTATCAAGCTGCCTTTTCTGCATTTATTTGTTTGTCTTTTTCACCATATCTTTGACTCTGATGGGTTATTATTGTTCTCCCGTAATTGGTCAACTCTTGAGAGCACAATAGACATATGTGTAGTTGGTGCAAGTCTAGTGGTTGAGTACTCAACAACTAGACTTGCACCAAATACACATATTTGAACCACTGTTTACACCATCTGTCATATTCTGTCTGCAAAACTAAAGGGCGTCAGGAGTTTTTTTATCTCTGTAAATATGACAGACAACCTCTACAAATAAATAAACAAATAAGTTCCGTAGTTTGTCACTATTTGGTGTCCCGAAAAGAATGAGTACTCTACAAGTATTGCCACCTTCGGTTCCAAACGGTAACACAGCTTCATACTACAGATGTATGTACGGAGGCACATGGTAGAAACTCAAATAAGTTTGAAGTTTTGATGTTTGTATTTTGCCTTATCCTATACTCATCCTGTAATAGGTCGATAGCATCCAAATTACAGCACATAAGTGGAAAAATATCAAAAGGAGGCTGAGCTGCATTAATTGAAAAATCGCATGAAATACTCAAAAAATAATTAAGAAACAGTTGTGATACTTAGAGTGGGGTTTTCTGGGTGGTCTTCAATGTCTGATGCCCTTTCTGACAACATCACATCTGCTGAGAAAAAGAAAGCTTTAATCTCCTGTGGAAAATGTGACCCACCTTTTATCTTTTGTTTTGCCCTGTAACTGTTTCAAAAAGGTCATTATTTTTTCAAAGCTTTTTACTTATTGTTTTCTTCTAGTGTCTTGATTTATTTTTCACACTTCAATACAAATCTTCGATTCAATTATTTCCTCGATTAATATGAATCTCCGTTTGTGAAGAAAATAGGCTTTTTATTTTAAATTGAAAATTTAAATTTCAGTTGAATTTCCAGTTTAATGATTCTTTTGAGTTTAAGTTTTCCATTCCTCCATTAATTTTCTCAGAGCAAAATAGTTAGCTATGCACATAACGTATTATTTGCCATGATAACATTGTCTAAAACCGTAAGAAACCTGATATTGTGTCTTAAAATATTTGAATTTTCTCTCATTTATCCCTCAGACCAATTAGTCAGTGCCTCCACTACTACATGCCAAACAACCATTGCACAATAATTATGCAGTTGAGCAGGATTGCAAACCAAATTCGGCAGCACTGCTCCAATGCAGGAATCTTATTATCGCCTATTTAATTCTTTCGGAGCAAGCGGGACAAAACTAATCCCATCAGCTTACCCAATGACGTCAGAAATAATTTTTCCATGTTTTACATATCAACAACAGTTGCAATCACTGATTTATAATACATGTATTATATATCAGTGGTTGCAATGTACACAAACACAACAACAGGCAATAACTGACCAGAATAATTACTGTTAGGGAAAGGGGGATGTCCTCAGAGGTTTTTAACCGTTGGGAAATACATCGGCTTTGACCCGTAAATAACTATAACTGTAAATTGTTGTGAGCCAGTGAGTTCAAAGTCCCATGTAAGATACGATGGATGACATCAAACAACCTTTACTCGTTTGTCGATCAAGATACAAATAAATGTATAAATTAGATCTGACAGTACAGGGAAATGCACAAAATCTTATAGCATGTAGCGACATCATGGTGAATCACAAAATTATCATTATTACAAAAGAGACATGTCAGCCAAAATCAATAAGATACATGAGACAAACCACCCCCCTCCCCCAATGGGACAGTGTCACTCTAGTCCCTGGACTATCTAGCGGTTCCCTTGCTATATATTTCATTTATTTCCTTTACAAGCATTCTTCCATCCTTTTAGTAAAATAACAAGAAGAAAAGAAATCAAACAATCTTTAACCCATATAAGATACACTGGATGACATCAAACAGTATTTAATTTGCTGACGCTGACCATACATTGAATGTCACTAAACTTTGATGTCACTACAGTTTGATGACATGATAAATGTCATCAACACCAAGCAACATCTATAAATACTGACAATCTCTTGTTTGCAAAAGTCCCACAATTATCAGCCAATCAAAACTCATTTTCACTTTAAATCTCTACCATTAACAACATTACTAATAAAACCATACTCTACATAACGTCATTGGTGTGTAACCATAGCGTTATTATATATAACTCTATGGCTATAACTTATTATATATAACTCTATGGCCATAACTTATTATATATAGCTCTATGTGTGTAGCAGGAAGGGTGATGCTTGATAAATGATGGGTTATGAACGATATGACTTGTAAAAATTAGTGCTGAGCTAGCGAGCGCCAACCCGGACTGGCATTGGACCAATCATTCACACACAATCAACTATAGGTTTAACATCACAACACAGTGGATGTAGGGTGTTAATAGGCGGAATAACGATACATTGCACTATTTCAGTTTAAATTGGAGGCTTAAAGTTTGTTTTTCTTTATCACATAATCACAAATAGTGGTTATTTTAAGAAAAGGGCAATCTCCTAGCCAGGATTACCGACTATATATATAACAGACGTTTTTAAATTTGACACTTGGATTGCTGCCGCAGCCTCGAGATCTAGTTGGATTAACAGAAGATTCAACACAACTACGGCATCTCACATTAAGCGTGGATAGACACTAGCCACTGACAGGTATGTACTGAATGCTTCGGCAAAAGTTAAAAATCATATCTAATTAAAATTATCGCGAAGTAATCATAAAGTAACTGAAAATATCAGTGTAATTGCTGAAATTAAAATTGATAATGTCAACAAGAGATTTTATACACACTAACGGCGGCTAAACGATTACTACTGTTATGGCTTTGATCTGGAAAGATCTGTGGAGTGACTTATGATAAATTTTGACCTCCTCATCAATAGTTTGATCAAAGATGATGAATACTTATCGGTTTTATATTTAAATGATTAGGAGGCAAACTTATTCTTGTCAAATGACCAAGTGCTCTGTTTTTTTGGGCGAAAGTGAAACACAATTTGACAAATCCGGTCACAAGGCATAGCAAACTGGAGATAATAATATGACTCAACTGTCTAAAAGTGATAGCATTTTTATTGCCAGCATTTTTATTGCCAGCTGCACAATGTACAGGCCCGTAGTTCTAGGGGAGGCAGGGAGGCACTGCCTCCCCTAGAAAGCTAAATGGAGTGGCCTATAAACAATATAATTGAATAAACATATCAGAATTATCTCCTTTTGCATTTGCTGATAATATTCCTTAAATTGCTAGGGGGAACTTAAAGCAACCCGCCTGGTGATGCTTTGGAATTGCCTCGGACTTATGTCTCCCCTGATGTGGATAAGATAATCCGGGTTTACAGATGGCACAGGGTGTAAAGTATCACTTACGATCCCTATCAGTGCAGGATAACAATGTAAATAATGTGCGTTTTTGATACTGATAATAAATATCAGCGACACTAAAAAAGTTATCGCTGGTGAAATACTGATAGCTTATTCCACTAAATTCTGTTTAAGTATAGAGCAGAGACTATTGACATATTATCTTTATAGTCTTTGGTATAAGTTGGCCTGAAGGTTTTTCACAGCATGATGATGTGCTGTGCTAAAGGCCCCCAAAACACCATGTGATTCAATTTAAGCGCTCTTGGCTATACGCAGTTCACATATACTGGGGGGAGGGGAAGGGAGGGGCAATCCTTCTTCCAAGTCTGAAATATTCCCTTGCTCTGTGGGTGTGGTATTTCTCACGGCTGGCATGCTCATTTCCGAGTAATGACACTTCTTTAATCGAGGTATTTATACAACCTTAAACTTTGGTTTAGCTAGTTTTGAGCGACATAATGTCAGCTAGCGCTATTTCAGCTTGCTAAGGCTGAGAATATTATAACGCGTAATAAAACTGTAAGCTGCCAACAAATTATGTTGTTCGAAGCTTGCAAGACATGGTGAACATTTCCTCCTTTGATTACAAAACTCCTCAAGGGAATATGCCTATGTTAAATTGGTATTCGAACAGCAACATTATAAGGTTCTTCTATAACGGAATCTGACGAGGATGTGGCGGTCGACATCCCTCACACTAAATTAGGATGAAATTGTAATACATTTATAGAACATGGAGATCGAGACACAGTGCTTTTTTAAAATATTGTTGCCGTGACTTATCAGATCATACACAGAGTGGCGAGTGACCAATCACTTTCGCAAATATCCAGGTTAACAGAAAAAAACAATGCTTCTAATGCTATATAAAGATTTTGGCATTTTGACAGGAAGGAATATTTGTGTATAATTAAAACAGATGTTTTAAAAAATCTCTCAATCATCATTCGAGGGGAAGCAGGGACGCTATGTCTCCCCTAGAATGCTCAACAATGTGGGCTAAGATTATGATTGAATATTCCATGTCAGAACAAGCTCATTTTGGACTTCCATTTGCTGTTTGCTAAGAAACAGAAGATTGGGCTGCCCCTAAAGAGGCACGCAAGGTGCCCTAATCCTCATAATGAGAATGTGATACATTCTAGAAAACTAGAATGCATCCTAGAGGTGAGGCCATAGAAGACCTCCTAATCATAAGTGTGCAGCAAGCTGCCAAAACTAAACTGGCACTAATCGGCCATTGGCAGTGACACTTTGATCTTAGCCAATAGGCCGAGAAGGACTTCCATTTGCTATTTATGTTATATATCGCTTTGGAGGCTGGGTATTATCCCCAGACACCACAGGAGGAGCTTACAGTACCAACCTGGTGTTACTTCACACCCACAACGATTTTCGCCTCCCCTACTATTTTTTCTACACTACGGCCCTGATTCAATCATAATCCGTTTACAGCCAAAAGCTTTGGTTTCACACTGGAAGTTATGACTATGAGTAACACCTCCTAAAACAATGTACTCAATATTTTAATCACCAGGCACCATGTTAGTGCTGCACCAATAATAGATTTTGATAAATGATCAACCATTTCCAATCATTGTGAAAAGATAAGGCTGGAGATCCTGAAAGCCATTGATATCAATTTCTATTTGACATGAGGAGATTTCAATTAAAGTTGTGGCCATGCTTCTTAAATAGAGCTGAATTCATTGTCAAGCTTCAAGGAGGCGCTATGGAGGGAAGGGAAGAGGTAATCAGTTACGTGTCAAATTTGGAGAGATTTTCATCCTGTCTATCCTGTCATCCTGCCAATCCATTATTTGACTTTTAGTCAATTCAACCTTCTAAATCAAACATATACCCTGTTATACTTATATTTCCGGGTCTGACTTTGCTGATTGTTCAATGGGCATTTATCGCTCAGACAAGGCTGCTCATAACTGATTGTGTGGAATTGGCGCAGCCCTATTAAGTAGCGTAAGCGATGGGAAAATTAGTGTCGAACATTAATTAAGAGATTACACAATCATTGCCTTCAGTGCACAGTACTCCACCTTAGAGCTTATACAGACCGCTGGTTTAATTAATTATGCATTCAGCTCATAACCTCTCTACTCATGTAATTAGACAAATTTCAGTAAAAATGTGGTGAAACACAAAATTATAATCTTTTTCGACTTCTTGTTGAGAGCGGTGGCGAGTTTTCAGGTGGATTACAGAATTAATCCATATCGATCTATTAGATTTATAGCGTTGCTCTTCATAATTTCCTATTTCAGATCAAATCACTTTCTATTCATTGCCAGGCATCAATAGGGCTTCGGTTTAGATGGTGAGAATATTAAAAATATGGTATCCATGTGAAAAATAGAACGGTAATTAAAAGTCTGGAGCATTGAGAACCGCTTCTCTTGCGTCATTGTTTAATCCAGTGTTTGTCTGTACCAATTTTCACTCGAATTTCAACAGCCGAGAATTTTTATCAGAACTCAGACCATGTTTTAAACCACTGTGTTACGAACCACTGTTATAAGAGGGATAGACATAGTTCTATTAGTGCCATGAGCGAAAGGACCAGGTAGTGCAACAGATTTATTCCCACAAGCATTTGATTTTTAAACTTGTCAGCCAAGTAGTTTTGCTTCATCGATGATGCTAGTAAGAAATAAAGATCATCTTATATTATCTTATCTTGTCTATTCTTGTTCGATGTATCACTCTGTTGCTGTGCAGAGAGCTTGACAATACAGAAATATCAGAGAATTATTTGACAAATGGGTAATTAAAACAGTTACCAGGATGCAGAGAAAATAGTTTATTTCCTTTTCCATTGTCCTGAAGTCGGTCATGTCATGTAATGTTAAACAATGTCAAACTATGATCTGCTTACAATCTGGTTTCATCTCAGTGTTTGATTGAAAATGTATTTCTGTGATACCAGCTAGACCAGCCAGATCAGCCAGAGATCCTGGGCTCAAAAACAAAAGTAGACAGTCTAGCTTAGCTGATAATGTCATGATTTGTCGTTGCACACACACAAAACGCTATTAACACAGTGGTACAATGAGGAGAGAGGGGGAGGGGGAGGGGGTGGGTGGATGAGAAGAGGTGGATGTGCAGAGAGGGGGAGGGGCTGGATGTTCCTTGGAACATTGTAATTTGTAAGCGTTGTAAATGTTTAAGTTCTTGGGTTGGTCGGTTAAGTCTAAGTTCTGAGGCTGCTGCAATGCGAGTTTTAAAATGAGTGGTTGTTGCAGTGTGGCCATCTGAGCACAAAGACTATTGGTGTGTCTCTGGTCTAAGAGTTGCTCTGATTGAACCAATAATATATCGAAAAAACTTGGTGAGATAGTAGTTATTCCGGCCACACCATTGTTACACAACTGTCTTGCAGCATCTTTGGTAAACCTTTTGGATACAACACAGACAAGCTTATTATAGATCTGTGACTTATCCAGGGCCGTAGGAAAAATTGTAGGGGAGGTTAAAATCCTCACGGGTGTGAAGTAACCCCAGGTTGGGTTTTGTAAGCCCCTCCTGAGTCCCCAGTCCCCAGCCTCCAAAGCCTTTTATTGATATAGATAGCAATTGGAATGCCCAAATGAGCTGATTCCTACATGGAATATTATAAATTTTTAGGCCACTCTATTGAGCTTTCTAGTGGAGCCGGTGCTTCCCTGCCTCCCCTAAAACTACGGGCCTGTATATAGATTTGTGACTTATCACACTAAGCTTCCACACCTGGTATAGCTTAGACCTGATCGGCTACATGAGATCCTTGTTTTCCCAGACGTAAAACTTTCAAAACAAAGACGTTGTTAATCCTCTTCTAAATAACTGAATTATTTCGGCTAAAAGCAAAAACTGTATAGCCCTTGCCACCAAATGACAGGGTTTGATTATGTGTGTTGCAATTAGCGAAGGATTACTAGACCAGGCTTAAACCACTTAATGTGAGTTAATCCCACGGGAATTTACAAAGGCCATCTCTCTCTTTCATTCAGATAAATAAGAAATTATAAGAAAGAAGTGACACCATAAACAAAGACAAGTGGAGAACGAAGCAAGCAAGCTGAGTCAAGTCAAGCTGAGTCAAGTCAAGCTGAGTCAAGTCAAGCTGAGTCAAGTCAAGCCAAGTAGAGCAAGCTGGTGAGTGAGAACTTGTCTAGTAGTTGAAGGCTACCCAAAGACCAGGCAGTTAACGGTGAACAGGAAGTGCTTTTTTTTGTATTGCACATCCTGTTCACTGTGACATCATAATGCAGCGAATGAGCGTTACCTACCCTTATGGGAGGCACTCTTTCCACCATCAATAATTCATCCCAAGTATAGCCTTAAATTTTTTAACATGCCTGCCATGTGTAGGCTGTATGTATCATCTACAGTCACAGAACAATTAAAATTCAAATTTCGACTTTGTTTAACCAAATTATTTGTAATTCCTAAAATGACATGTTATTCAGGAAAATAAGCTTAGGTGCCAACAAGTGTGTGATTCAATTATAGCATTTGTAGCCACTGATTGTATGTATTACATACTGGTTCCTTCTTCTTTATGCTAATTTTGACACTCTACCCAACCTGTCATGTATGTATTACATTCAAGAAGTAGTTATATGTATATAGCGTGTGGTTGGATTATTCATATTGGGACTTTGCTAATTATAGTGCTGTTATTAGTCCAGGCCCTTTATACTTCCCGTCTCCGTAATCGATCATCATGTCATCTTAGGCTCCCTGCCTATTGATTGAAGGTCATACAGACAGGCTGGATTTTATTTCTGTCTCAATCATCAATCATTTTACCCTAGTCTATGTGCTCAGACGGCTGCAATGCGAGTTAATGGCATTACGTTATCAAACACCCAAGTCGTGTTCGATAATGTAATGCCACTAACTCGCAATGCAGCTGTCTGAGCACTTAGACTAATTTTACCCTATCTGCTTCAACACTATGGGTTTTCAAATTTGTTAGCAAATCTTAACTGTTCTAATCATTAAACTAAGCTGGGAATACCCAAAGGTATCAGGACAGTCTCATGTCGGTGGGAATTTCCAAAAATTGCATTATGGGATATTTTTACTGCGCGTATGCGCATTGATCATGAATTTGGATACAAATATGACAATATTTTTAAGTCATTACTTTCAATCATTATATAGTTTACACCTAAACGATGTGGGATAGCTGGTAGTACCATTTCATTATCAACCACTTTGTTGGGAAAGTGGTTGATAATGAAATTCAAATACCAGCTATCGGGACACTAGCATTGATCATGGTAATGAAAATAAATATGAATGAAAATAATTTCAAATCATTACTTTTAATCTATATACTGTATATTGTATACTGTTTTCAGCCTCAGAGATGGATAATTTAACAGCAATCCCTCCCGGCTCGATTAGCACAGTCACTACATCGACATCCTCATATGTCACTCCTCAGGTTGTCTACCAATCTAATGAACTAAGCAGCACAGCTAGCATCAGTAAGTGTGACCTTAGCGTGACCTTGATGTTAAAACCAAAACCATACTGACATTGAGACTAAACACAATTTTCTTGTGAGTCTCTGATCGTCGAATTTAATTTTAGTATGAGTAGTTGTGTCCGCTCCTAATTAATTAAATTTGCCATGGCTCGTCACACCGAATTCATTCTGATGGTACTCATTCAATCCAATGAATTCCATACTATTGATCAGAGATATATATACAATAGTATATAATTTTATCAGTGTGATCCCAAACCTCAGATTGTTTCAGGTTGAAGAATAAAATATTTGGGGGAACCGTCTTTAGATATTTTTGCAAGGTTTAGAGTACATTTGAAGACTTATTTTCCTGATAATCCTGCATATTACAAACATGGATTGAACAGGGGATGCATGGGGCTGAGAATACGCACATTTTCTGTTTTACTGTTTAGCTTTGACATGGGTTGAACAAAAGCCTGTAGCCTTACAGCAAAACAACATAAAACCCTTCTCATATTACAAAAACCATGCATGGCACACAGGCTACACTTTCCAAAGTCAGCCTAAAAAATCATATTAAGATAACTCATATAAATTTGTATTTAAAAGTCTCAAGCTAGTTGGACCAGGGAGGGTGGTTGGACATGGTAATAACATAATCTTTGGTACTATTGAATTATTTTTACACTAAACCTCATAATAGTTACAGCTACATTAATACCATCAAGTAATGATATACGCAGCCAATCCTGGCAAGCTGTGTTACGGGGTTGGTAGAGTGACCCTCCCACACCAAACCAACAAAGTTTGTCACCACAGGCTTTATCCTCATGCTGTGGTTATAAACGGCTGCTAAATTTATCATGATTTATGATATGAACTCAGTGTACAGATTTATCATTACTCTGTGATTATATGAATGAATATCTGTTTACTTAATTTTCCGATAAAAGGCCAGACCATGGAGTTGGTTAGCCTGTCTTGATAAGCTATTATGTGAGTGAGTTGAAGAGCCCCCCCCCCCCCCCAAACAAAGCTTGTCAAAGACAGGCTAGACTCAGACTTGCTGTTTTGCAGTCAATTTTTAGGTCAAAAAATAGTTTTTCTCATTTATGACTCATTACGCATATTATAATCTTTCCTCAATGAACAATGAATAACGAATTACTTTCAACTATAATTTGAACTCTCAATGACCTTGATATCTTGGTACTTCCTTGTCAACAAGCAAGGCCGGAGTTAAAAAGTTAAAAACAAACAACGTTATCGGAAATAAGAATATAGTTATCGCTCTAAATTGATGATTCAAGTATGTATGCTGTTTGCTATGGGACACAATGACAACAGAGTCCAAGGACAAGGACCTTGATAATATTATTACCAGACCATTTTTCATTTCCTATAAAACGGTTATTCATTAAAATTCTCATTAAGATAATAATTAAAAATGATACTCAATATCTCAATAAAGAGCTAAAATTTTAATCAATTATAAAAGTCATAATAAGGAAATCTATTTTCTGCCATTTAGCCACATATATTATCATATAGACATTGATTAATAAGGTTTTACATTGTATTAAATATAATCCCTCTACACAATAGCCCGATTTAGCTACCGAAACGTAATCACTCTCAGTAGTCTGATGAAGCCATGTTGTACCAGCCGAGGTACCTGGGCATTTAGCCTGTCTTGACATGCTTTTTTGTGGGGGGGGGTTAGTCCCCCCTCCACCCGTGCAAAGCTTGTCAATACAGGTACCTGGGTATTAGGTCTTCATTCTTCAGCGCCACCATAACCATAAGGCCATATGGTCTAGCCCAAGATAGGGGTGAGAGAGACCACCCAAACCCCTCGCCTCGCCCCACCCGAGACTTAGGCTAGATCATGTGCCGTAACAATAGCTTAACCAAAATTTCAGCGCAAGCATAAGAGATGTTAATCTTTATAGATTTAGGTATCAATTTCTCTTCAATCAAAATTATAAACCTCAAAACATGACAAGTTAATGAACGTGTTATGTAAGAAACCATTTTAGTGCAAAGAAGCCTATTTGTTTTAAGAGCCCAGCATGATTGGAAATAAAGTTAGAGGAAATTGTGGCAACCAGAATGAAGTGGGGGCAAAGTGTAGCTTGTATTTCTTATAATGAAAGATGCTCGTCAACACAATTTGGAACATGGAATTGGAATTGAAATTGGCGAAAGGTTGTGCAAGTTGAAAATAAGCCTAGTTTCAACGCTTAAATTTTACATTGGTCGCTGGAAGTGGTGTTCCATTCCACTGGTAGTGGAATGCCACTATCAGTGGAATGCTACTATCAGTGGAATGCCGCTACCAGTAGAATGCCACTATCAGTGATCCAGGCAGGGAGTGAACTGTAAAATGTCTGTAAGAAATCCATTAGAGGTGAGGGAGTGTAATGGATATTTCAAAACAGTTTTTTTGTATCTAACTTGTCTGCAATGTGCCTAAAAGCAGACTAGAATTTTTTCACCAGATAAAAAACACTTTCTTAAACTAATCAACAGACAATTTTAACCTAAGACAATAAAGCTCTCATGGACTTAATTATCAATAATAGTTATATATACAAGAGACTATAGATAATCTATATCTATAGTCCCTGGCTGTATATTATAATGAGAAGTATGGTGATGTGGTGATGTGGTGATAACTATTATATTATAATGATAATAATCAGTATCATAATATAATGATAATAATCAGTATCATAATATAATGATAATAATTATTTATGTATATATATATATAGCAGATGGCGGAACTAACCTATCAACTTCCACATCACTAGTGGGATATTTAGAACATAATTTCACCACAATGAACGAGACAGCAGGTAAACCTCCTTACTTTCGCTACTTAGTGTGGTAATATGTGTGCGGTATCTGCTGCGTGATAATTGTCTCCTCTTTTTTTTGGTCCATGTCATTATAACAGAATTTCGATGCTTTGCTTTCAATCTTATATGTTGTGTTGGGATTGAATAAGTGAATTACGAGCTGAAGATGGCCCAGTCAGGTTTTATCAAACTTGCTGGCTATCGTAGTTGCTCTTCATCATCAGATATGGTGACTTTTATTAGTGGAGATCGACTCCGATTGTGGATCGATCCTACCAAATGGTGTTATTAGTTTGACTGGCTCATGCATTTTCAAGCATTGTGATCAGTGCACTCTAGATTTCTGCAGTTGAATGTTTTAACAGCATCCAAAACTAGTTATCAAGCTCAAAGGTAGAAACTTCTCCGTCGAAATCATCCTGTCATTAGAATCAGGATCAGTTTATAATAGCTGTTATATTTTATTTTATCTTGCTCTAGCTTTAGATGTTGTATTTTTATGTTTTTGATTGACCCTACAGTTCTCAGGGAAAGTTTAGCACCACTGAATTAGATTCTTCTCTTAGAATGGAAATAGTATCATAGCGTTATACAGTTAGGACACTAAACACAGGGACCCATCTGACTGTTATCTGATTGGCTGTCCCTAGTAGCATGAATAATTAGCCTGAGAAATTGTCTTGTTTACAAAATTGCAAACAGTAATTATACTCCTACAGTGTTGATGATTAGGGCATTTCTAGACTGCTACTAGGGACTGGCTATTTTTGCAAGCCCTTTGTTTTGCAAAAGAAAGCTAATGATGCTATTCCAGATATGGAATTCAATGCTTAGCACTACTTAGGCTCTCAAGATAAGCAAGAATGAGCCCACTAGATGGAGATGATACAAGTGTCACAAAAAATGTTTACACAGGAAATCTTAATTTACCAATAAAACAATAAAATCTTTTTTATGAAGTGGTTCTTGTCCTCTGAAAGGGTTAACATAGACAGAGCCTTGTTTTTTTAAGCGCATGGCATAATACACTTCAATTCCTCAAATTCCAGTTGCATCAGACAGTTTTTATCTAAAATTTTGAAGAAGTGTAGTTACTTATGAAAAACAAAAACATTGCGATAACATCACATGACCAAAGCTTTGATGGGAAAATGGAGACAGCATGAAACAATTAACTTACATAATAACAGACCTAATGTTGCAACATCTGAATGTCATAATCCGGCTGAAGTGAGGGGGGGGGGAGAAGAGTTGGGGACCAGGCAGGGAGTAAGAGTCTGGGGAGCTCAGACTAAATTGCAGAGGAAAGAAAAACATTATAATTTCTCTTCATTTATATACTATATAGACATAGGTCACAAATCTGCTTAATTTCCCAAATCTTAAGCTGCCATTTAACAAACATTTAGATATGTAGGACATCGAATGTACTAATCTCCGAAATCTTCAGCTGTTGTTGTCATTTAAAATGATGACACTAATCATCAAAACATACATCTGCACTGACTAACAGTACAGAACAGAGCAATGCCAAATGATATGATTCTGGCATGGAATATTCAATAATAGCATTTTTAGGCCACTCTAGGGGATTCTAGGGGAGGCAGAGCATCCCTAGCTCCCCTAGAAATACGGGCCTACATCTAGACTGCTGTGTCTGCTGCCGCGGATATTGAGCTATTTTCAGAAGTCTGCAAAATCAATTTCGAGCAGTTCATTCACTGAAATTGAGAATCATGCTTTCGTGGTGTTTCTTTTAAAGTTCCGCTTGCGAAATGTACTACTTTGATATTGTGTAATATGTTTGTATATATTATTTGAATGAGTTCCCATGTTAAAATCAATGTTTCGTGTGGGCTAAGTTGAGAAAAAGCTGCCTTTTCACACACACAGCACACTCTTCATTTATTTTAAAACATAACAACTGCGCCTGTGTGACAAGGATAAATAAATACACATCAAAATTCACAATAAAATGTTACAATTAGTGAAGATACGAGTAAATATATGACGTTTTTCTTTTGATATGGAGTTGAAAATTAGTTTGAGTCCTAGATTCATGTATTGATGTTGGAAACTCTCAGTCTTATGCTATGTTACAGGCCCGTAGTTCTAGGTAAGGCAGGGGGGGCACTGCCACCCTGCCAGAAAGCTAAATAGAGTGGCCTAAAACACTAAAATTGAATAATCCATGTCAGAATCAGGTCCTCTGGGATTTCCATTTGCTAATTAGCTGCCTTAAATTGCTAAGGGAGGAACTTACAGGACTCCACCTGGTGATGCTTCGGACTCGCCTCACACTTTTGTCTCCCCCACCATTTTTCTTAACTACGGCCCTGTGTAAAACTTCCATGAGTTCTGCTTTTGATGTGACCAGAACACTGCCCTCAGCATGCTTGTAAAGTAAATCAATATTATTATCTTTGTTCAGTTTTCCTTCTTTGAAAAATGATGAGTTTTCAGACTTAACTGTCAAGAAGTCTCTGTTTTCACTTCCAGGCAGCCTGTCCAGGCTAACTTCCTGGGCTCTATCTGTCAGGAAAGGCCTGCGATAGGCAAGCTATCACCTATGAGCTAATTCCCCTAATGAACTTAACCAGGTTTAGTTCATTGATAACACCCACTAGTGTAAGCATATAGACAGGTGGTTTGTTGGACTATAGTGTAAGGGAATCTTAGTTGTTTGAGCCTGCGACCATTGAACATCATTAAAGGTGACCATCACTCGGCTACAGTGCACTGCCAATCTGGATTTCCAAGCACAATCAGTTATACCACATCAGCCTTATCATTGACCTGATCTCACTTGTGATTCCAGAAAATTGCATTGTGGGATACTCTCTAACAACATTCCCATAATGCAACTTTAACCTGGACTTCCAATAGAACTAAGTCTAATATCCAATTTGCTATAAATCACCTGATCACATTGTGAATTCCAGAACATTGCAACTCATTCTCAACATTCACATAATACAACGTTCACCTGATCACACTTGGAAATATAAAACTTGCATTGTGAGATACTCACATTAATACACACTCTCTCTGTTGTTGTAGCCTGTGCACCAAACTCAGAAGACTGCATTGTGGGAAACTCACATTTACACCCTCTTATCTTTCTTGTAGCCTGTGTACCAACCTCAGAAGACTCTGCTGCGGCGTACAAACTATTTAACTTTGTGTTGATGATGGCGATAGCTGTGATTGGTCTGATCGGTAATTCTCTCGTTATCCTCACATTTCACAAGCAGAAGAGGCAGACGTCAGCTACAATGTTTCTCAAGTTCTTAGCTTTATTTGACATGATGCTAATTTTAGCTACAAGTCTTTTTTGCCATAGGTAAGTAGCGTATGATTGTCAGGTTATACTGGAAGAAGTTGTCTCCATACAGTCAGAGGGAAGAAAACTCCTAGTATGTCAATCCTTTTATTTACAGTGTATTTTTTGGTAATAGTGCAGAAGACCGACCTCTGGGGACCACAAAAATTGTCCTAATTAATCAATGTCTGAATTTGACATTAGAAGGTATTTAGAATGAGTTCTGGCTGAAAGGGCCAACTTTCCTTGTCTGAATTAACAGGAGTTCTGAGTTATAAAGTTTGAATTAACCACAGCCAGCCCTTAAAAGTGTTCGGGATGGCGATCGCGGCCGTAGGCGGTCGTTAATGACCGCCTACGGCCGCGATCGCCATCCCGAACGCTTTTAAGGGCTGGCTGCGGAATTAACCAGCCTACACTGTACTAAAGCATGATCGCATATTCAGCCCGGAATCAAAAAGATATTCGAAGGCCACAAAGTTGCTGAGATTTGGTACAGTCTAGCGAGTTTTGGGTTCGATCAGCTACTAATTATGCTCAAACCATCTCCTTAGTCATACTCAATCATATCAGACTGTTGCACTAGACAATAATTAAATAGCTACTCACCTTCTACTTCCAACATAATTAGCTAATATTTTGAGCCCTTAAACATTTGTCTCTCATCAAAATGTCACAAGTTGTAATGATGACGAATGCAAACGTCAGGTAAGCTACAAGTAGAGGTCTGATCAATGATGGTATATATTAGAATTTGAGCTGAGCACTTCGGGAATTCCCAGGACATTGCATTGTGGGAAGATGGTTTTTGGTCTGCATCTTGCAGTGTGGGAACGTTGTTTATGTGCTGCATTGCAAGAGCTTCTTTTTTGCACATCAGGGAGGACATCTTCAGGTGCAAAATATAAAGTTCACTTAACATTGCATTGTGAGTAGATGGTTGACATGCAGTTGTGGTAGTCAATCAAATGAACTTTAATATTTCTACCCACTATCAGATTAAGTTTGATGACACAATAAAATTATATTTCATTGTGTTATCAAATTTCTTTCCCTTTTTTTCCCCAAATTTTTCCATGTTATGTTATATTATGGAAAACATCCATCCAGGATGATATTGTTTGCCAAAAAAATGTTTTAAATATTTATTTATTATTTTACAGATACGCTTACACTCTCGTATTTCCAACGGAATGGGTCGATCAGATCGAGGCTGGCAAGCTCACTATAGGTATACTACCGATAAGTTACACCTGCCAGAGCCTGTCAACATGGACAGTTGTAGCTGTCGCTCTTGACAGGTGAGCCACAGCGATCATATGATATACTATTGAATGTATATCTCTGATCGACAGAGAGTGAATTAATTCACTTTGCATGAGACAATCAGAAGAGATTTGGTGTGACGACCCGCAGTAAATTTCTGTAATTAGGGGTGGGTACATGTTAGGTACTCATACTAAATTGACTCAACTGATCAGAGATACACGTGTTGATAGTTTAGTCTTGATGTTGCTCTCGACAAGAGCAGCGAACAAGGGTCATTAGTTCGGTCATTGCCATAGAAAAACAGAAACTTGAAATCCATAAAAGTGATTATCCGACTACTGAGCAATTGATTATGACCATTTTCAATGAAACTTGTCTTATCTTGTCTTATGGGGGGGGGGGGGGGGGGTAGTGGTATGAGGCCAAAGCTCCTCACTAACACTTAATGAAATCAGATATTAAGACAGCACATCATTTAAATCAAACAGCGCAAAAGTTGAAGCAAGAAGCTGAATAGGGACTTGATGAAAATAGCAGCTATATTGCATCTAGCTCAAATGAATCCTGATTTTAATTATGATTTTCAACTTTATTTAAATTATGATTTTCAACTTTATTATGATTTTGCGACTTTATTTAATTATGATTTTCAACTTTATTATGATTTTCGACTTTATTTTAATTATGATTTTCAACTTTATCAACAAAACTGACATGTCAACAAACATGTCATACGCACAAAACTAATCATAAAGACAAGACATTCAATACAAGGCAGTAATCGGCAGCATTTCTTTAATTTGGAGATGTCATTATTATCGCAGGTTGACAACCTCAAAGCTGTGCATCAGTCTTTGACTTCTTTGACAGTCTTTGACATTACGTTAGCAATCCAAGTCTAAGTGCTTTAACTTCTCCAGGGCGAAGCAGGGCTACATCTCCATCAACAACCCAAGAAACAGGTTGATTAGGCAATACCAATGCATGTGACCCTATCTCCCTACTGAAGGCTTAATGCCAAATGTTAATCTGCACATTGCTCATGCAGAGGTTCGGGGGGGGGGGGGGGAGGGTAACATAGCCCAGTTTTGTGGTGATGACAAACAAGGCAAATAATGCGGTGCACTTTTATGGGGACTTAGTATACATATTACATATACTCTAGGAGGAGTGAAGTAAATGCAGGGAAAACGATTGCCATTTTCACACGGCTGAAAGAGCTAAGATTTTAGTTGGCTAACATTTACGTACTGTCTTTACTGAATATAGACATCCGTGCACCTATGCGAGCCAAAATTATGCACTAGCTAGTATAATGTCACCACCAAACTTGTCTAACGAAACTCTAGCTAAAATCTACCCTCAGAAGAATTATGTTTTTGTTATTAATCACTAGCTTTAACTTTTTCACTTTGCATAGACTCCCATCTCAACAAGCCGAAATTAAATGCCAGCCAAACCACCATCAAACAAGCTAACCTTAACTCTAGCTAACACTTATTCCTCCAGGATGTTATAGTATTATTATTATATTATATATATATATATATATATATAATTGTCACATATTTCAGGTACATACATGTATGCTACCCTCTGAAGGCGATGAGATGGTGTAAGATAAGGATAGCTCGGCGCGTGATGATGGGTGTGGTTATAGCAGCTAGTATATATAATATACCGAGATTCTTCGAATATTACAAGATTCTAGAGGTAAGGACGACTTGATGTCTGTTAACAGAGAAATAAGAAATAAAAATAATTCAATTTTGATTGTTGTGATAATGTTTGTGAACAGAAAAATTGCCCAGTCTTCACCGCAACACTACTTGTAAAAATACAATTCGCTGTCGTAAAGAAGAAGTGGGACGGCAGACTGAGATTGTCATCTTGTCGATTGCAGCTATAACACTCCTGATTGACTTCACCACTGCGAATTGATACATTTAATCTCTTTCTGAGCTTTTTTTCTGTTATTGCCATTACATGTGTTACGGAAAACTGAACTTATTATGGTGAAAACACACCAACAAAGGTTGTAACCTCAGCAGATTCTCAATGAGCTTTCATATCCACATTAACCCTCTGAGCATCATCTGAGGCTTATATGTTAGTAATGTGACGTCGTGCAAACCGCTCTGCACTCTGAGGTTGCAACCACTGATCAAACCTCTGGGGATCAGCTGAGGCTGCTGTCAGCATATATATTTACAACGATGACATTGTGCAATCCTCTGAGGTTACAACCCACACTGATGACGTGATATAGTATTGCATGTATATCTCTGATCGATAGCGAGTGAACTAAGTCATTTAGCATGATTACCATCACAAGGAATTTGGTGTGACAACCCGAGTTCAATTTTGCTGATTTTGGGTGGATACATGTTAGGTACTTGTACAAAATTGACTATAACGATCAGAGATATACATGTTAATAGTGTAGTCTCTATGTCAGTATGGTTACAACCGCAAAGTGTGTTTTGACAATTGGATTTTGTGCAATCAAACTTTGATTCACATTCTCGACGTTACAGGTGGCAGAGAAGGCTATAGATGCTTGTACTGGTTACTTTCTCACGCCAGAGGGCACATTAGGAGATGATGACATATATAATTACACTTACGCGTTCGGTCTCTATATGGTCATCATGTACGTCATACCTCTGGGCTCTCTCATCTTCTTCAATAGCAAACTAATTATAAAACTTACATCTATGGTACGTTAATTATTTATATTGGATTTTAATTAACCAAGTTTTTGAGAAAGGAAAAGCAGTAAGTCTCAAACCGCTCTCGTTATTTTATGTAAATACCTCACATCAGTTATAACGTAGCTTGTTCGGACCATCTAAATTCTGGTAGCTGGAGTGTGGCAACTCAAATTTGATTGCGGAATTGTGTGCCCCTTGTAAAAAAAGGAGACAACCCTCAAGTTTGGTAATTGGACACAAATTTTTATTTTAGCAGTGTTGTTACCGTTCCTCACTGTCGTAATGACCTTGAAATTTTTTAGAATGTTCCTGGATCTGATGGTAAAGTACAAAAGTTGAAAGGATCGGATAAAATACTGCCATCTCTCATTGGAGTTGTCTCTATATTTCTCATTTGTCAGGTAATGCTACAATTTGTCAAGATAGTCTGAGATCTTTAATCCTTTGTTAATTGTGGGTCACGATAATGACTAGAAAAGGTCTATAATCAAGCAGAAAATTGATCAGTTTGTCAAAATAGTGATATGATATTTATTTCGAATTCCCCCTAGACGCCAATCATCCATTGCAATGCCAAGGCTGTATCTTTCTTATTTTTCTCGCCCAATTCTGTCCTGTCCTTACTTAATCTTTACATGCTGATTGCGATGCAAATGATAAGATTAAAAACTCGATCGGCTTGGTTTGTATTTTGTTGTATTTTTCATTGTTAGCAAACAACTGACATTTAAAAGATAGTGATGCAATGAGGTTCTATGTGGGCAGTAACATCT
This sequence comes from Membranipora membranacea, assembly GCA_914767715.1. Classification (NCBI taxonomy): domain Eukaryota; kingdom Metazoa; phylum Bryozoa; class Gymnolaemata; order Cheilostomatida; family Membraniporidae; genus Membranipora; species Membranipora membranacea. The sequence continues at coordinate 12,596,395 of OU612071.1, forward strand.
GAGATGCTATTCGAGGCGTTGAGGTATTTGATTAATATAGCGTTTTTTTTCCTCTACTGTTTCAGATACCAGATATGGTGTTACAGATATTATGGAGGATAAACAGCCCTAACGCTCCTACTTTTAGTATAATAGCTTACGACTTCATCATTATCAACGCCAGCGCTAACTTCATCATTTATGTGGTCGCTGCTGATGGATTCAGGTAAATTTGAACAGAGGGCAATCAATGTGTATCATAGACCAAATCAGACTGGTGCTTTAGAAACTTGGGTAATTGGTTTTTTCCAAATCGTCACAATCTTTTTATGCTTGTGAGAAACATCCTATCTGCTAATGCCAAAGTCGTCTCATCAAACAGTTTTACGTTCATTTTACTGATTTACGTTTACGTTCTTCAGAATATTTGTAACCTGTCTTGACAAGCTTGCTTGGCGGTGGGGTAGGGGGGTGACAACAAAACTTGTCAAGACTTGATTCCCTGTCTCTGTCGATCTTGATAAAACTGTCGCTGGCAAGTTTTACAATGGCAAACTAGAACCCTAGAGATGTTGATTGTGATTGCTTCTATTTCAGGAGATCGCTTATAGACAATGTACTGCCTTGTCTGAAGAGGTTCAGAGATAAATCAGAGGAGTACACGCTGGATAGTACTGCTACTAAGACAAAGTCTAAAGCTGCTCCAAGCAAAGCTGAAACATCCAAAGATGAACCCGTAAGTATACTTACCAAAATCGTTCACCTGTTCGTTAAGCAGGTATATTCGAGCATGATATAAATAGTGCACTGATGACGTGATATACTCTTGCATGTATATCTCTGATCGCTAGAGAGTGAACCAATTCACTTAGCATGAATTCCATCACAAAGAATTCGGTGTGACGAGCAGAGTTCAATTTCACTAAGTAGGGGCGGGCACATGTTGGGTACTAAATTGACTCCAACGATCAGAGATACCCCATGTTAATAGTGTAGTCTTGATGTCAATGTGTTTAAATAGTACATCTCTTTCATAACTTACACAGTATATATATCACATTTAATCCAATTTGCCTGTATTCGGAGTCGCTCCTCCTCAAGCTACTTGCAGTTGAAAATTAGAATGGGAGCAACCTGAATGGCAGACAAATTGCAGAAAGTGTGCTTGTGTTATATAATGTTGAACACAATTGACATCCCTTACTGAACTCTGGACCCAGACTATACAATATTCAGGGTACCATAAGGGCACGAGTGATGGCATATTATAGAGCGTGTAACCTGAGTATTCAACAATGTATTCCCAGGGTCGTAGTGTATGAAACATTGTAGGGGGGCAAAATTCCATGAGGGTGTGGAGTAACACCAGATTGAGTATTGTAACCTCCTCCCGAGTCCCCAGTTCTTAGCCTCCAAAGCATTGTAATGTTATAAAAATAGCAAATAGAAGTCCCAAATGAGCTGAGTCTGACATGGAATCTTTAAATATGGCATTTTCAGGCCACTCTAATCTAGGGGATGCAAAGCGTACCTGCCTCCCCTAGAACTACGGGCCTGATTTCTATTGGATAAGGTATAATGACCTGTGAGTGACCCCAGCTGCAACTGTAAATTGCAGAGTAGTAACCTCTCAGACTCAGAGAAGAATGCGAACTGGAAGATTGAAAGTTACTCTAACCCTGATACCAAAGATTACCAGAAGGTGGGAGACGACCCCGAGTTTGATGTTTGGATGGGTGACGAAAAGGACGCAGGTTAGTCTTATTTACTTATTGAGGTTTTCTAAACGTTTATAATTAAAGTAAACTTAATATAACTTGTTGACCTCACATACATTAACATAGATATAGAAAAATGACTTGAGGAAAATAAATATGTGTATGGTGGTACATCCTACATGACACTCCTACCAGGATATGATTGACATGATTTGATTATGCGATATCACTCAATATACAAAATTATGTAGAACTCATAGTTTTCAGCACATCCCAACCCAACATACCATAAAGAAATTTGTGTCGGAGAAACATGAGGTTACTGGACCAACACACAATTTGGACGATATTCTCACCTCAATTCTATGTGGTGTATAATCCTAACTAACTAATCCTAACAGAAATAAAATATGTAATGAATCTCATGACTACAGTTTACCATGCAAAATTTCAAGCTCTCTGTTCTCAACAAATCTCTGTTCTCTAGGAGGGGACAACTCTGATTTAGAACAGGACACAGAAAAGTGCCAGATTTTGTGTGTTTGCCAATCTTGTACCGATAATAATTAGCTGATAGCATCTTTGGCCTTGACCTTTGACCTTTGCTGACCCTTTAGTGATGGTTACAGTCTATTTGTAGGAGCAGTTAATGATGGTTACCACGAGGAGAATGAGTTAAACAAAGAGCACCACGCCTCGTTTAGTGAGCTCCCTGAAGCTCTCAAGTTTACGCAGGACCCTATTATAAAGTCAGCCCTCAACAAGAAACTAAGCGATTCATCCAATGAGATGAAAGATAACAAGTCCTCATCCAATGGAATAGCTCATAACATTGCAGCAGCTGATGATATAACCAATAATACTCAAGCTCCAGCAGTAGGTGAAGACATAAAAGACAGTCTAGCTGATGTAAAGCTTTAGAGAATCTCAGCCAGAGTTTTCAATCTCGACGACGTCGTGTTATCGACCTAAACTATTCTTTAAAATTTTCTCTCAGGCATCCTTGACCATGGCTGTCAAAGAGTATACCAGTTTATTGATTAAGAAGCACTGAACATTCGATATTCTATAAAAACTATAAAAATTATCTATCAGTAGTTAGGAAACTTGTGCAATGATGGGGGGAGTTATGCCACCCAAGATATCTGGGATTTAAACAAAAACCCAAGCGTGATCGAGAAATTGAGATAGCCCCTTCCTTCTTTCTCAAGCATTTATGCCTTGAACTTTGCATTTAAAAAACCTTTCTTGAGAACATGTCAGGAGTAGGTGACATGTAATGACTCAGTGAAAGCTGCTTGTTTACCGTCATAGATTTAAGTTGCAATTTCTTGCTCCACAATTCTACATTCCCTGATAATTCACGCAGTGTCAAAGTTCGTGTTTTGACAATATTATGTAGCCATTTAATTCCTAATTGATTTTTTTCTTCGCTAAGACATGTTTTTTTCTTCTCTTCCTTTTCAAATGATATGACTGTGTCCCATTCACAGTAGCTGGTTAAACCAGTGAGACTCAAAGATGTCTACTTACTGCATTTTTTCAAACTTATTGTTAGCATAGGATGTCATACTGTTGTATAGTGTCAAAACGTTTTATTATTATTGTCGCCGTTTTCCGTCCATTAAATGAAATATGTGAACATTATAATAGTGATAGTCAAAAAGTGTATCATATATCATGCTGGCTGGAAAAGTCAACAGGAAAAAACACATTCAGCAGCTAAAACACTGCCTTAGTCTATTTTACAACTGATGGAAAATTATAACACTAATTATGCCTTTGATGTTTACGAATAAATTGGCACTGTCTTTATACAAAAAATTTTATTCAACCAAAATATCAAGGTATAATTTTCTGATGGAGGCAAAAATAAGATTGAACTTTTTCTAAAAATAACAACCATATACAGCCTTATTCTTCCTCTTGTAAGGCGGTTTGCTGGTATACAATCTCAAAGTTATTATACAAAAATTCATCCAACCCAATACTAAGGTATAAATCACAGTTTTATAAAAAAAAAGAAATTTCCACCAAGGAGTTGTTCCCACCTCACTCTTCCTCTTGTAAGGCGGGATGCTCATACACAATCTCAAAGTTCTCGTCATCCACAGCCTTATAAATGGCATCTCTGAAATGGATGAGACTCTTATTCACCTACAGATAAGGTAAAACAAAACATGTAACACCAACTACATCAATACACTCCCAATCCACAAACGGGTGCAAACCATCGACAGCTTGTACACCCCATACATAGAACGGCATCGTTAGGGAGCAGATTGTTTTACAAATATTTCTGATTAAGAGTATTTAGTTTTACATGACCTGACCAGCAAATAATTTGCGTTGATTGTTAAAATGTTGGTTAAAATCCCAATGGTTAGTCACTCACCACATCGTGGCGGTGAAATAGTGTGCCTTAAGGGCTAGGCTGCAATGTCTGCGCCAACTTGCTCTCAGTTTGTAGGCAGGTCGGAGCACACCTGGGGGTCCAACAACTCCCAGTAGTCAGTGGACTTCAGTGGGATTCGAACCCACGTCCTTCAACACTTTCATGCTGAAGGACCGGTGCTCTAACCACAGAGCCACCTCCTACTCCTATCATTAACTACAGCATAAATTTTTTTTTATCTTTTCCATAATGGTAATCCACCTATAGTGAGTCCATTTTTTCACCTCATTTGCCTCGTACTCTGATCAGTTTCAAATGAAGTTAATAATCAGTGTTAGAGTTTAGTGGGAACTGGCAGGAAAGGAGTTCCCACATAGAAATATTTAGGGGGAACTCTTAGAACACAGTTCCCACTAAATTCTGTGCTTAAAACAGTGTAAAAATGTTTCTTTTCTTCACCAGATTTGAATCATATTATCAATCATACTATTAATCGGACTCATTTTCTGCATAAATGTTAAAAAATTACCTGCATTGCATTTGAAAAAAGTCCACTTAGACCGTTGTTAATAACATACCTTTCGGAACCAGTGATTGGACATTTTCTCAGCGACTGCTGGTACGGGTCTGTTAGTCCGGCTCTGGTTGGCGAGTATAGTATGATACTCCCACTGGTACTCCTGTATGTAGTGAAACTGTTTAGGTCTTTTATTCTCGTCGACGACGAGACGCTGATACAGCTCTCTGTACTCATCCTCCATCTCCTGCAAAGAAACAAGTTAAAAAATTTAATAAAAAATTGAAAATCTTTTATCACTGTTTACTTGTGTACTGACTGACTCATGGAAAGACAAGCTGACAAGCTGGAAAGACAGCTAAACCTACTACAAGGGGTCCCAGCAATGGGCCATGTAAGGCCAATAACCCTAACACGTACGCTGTGTTTCATAGGGTGGCAATGGTGGATTGGAATGTGCTGTGGGATGAGAGAACACAACTCCGAGTAGTGAATAGCGGGCTATCTAAATGCCAGGCGATTAGTGCCGCAGGAGTTGTGGGTTCGAGTCCCATTGGGGGAGCTTTCATTGTTGATTGTTCCAGCCCCCAGCACCCTCGGGTGTATACCTCTCCTTGCGATTTAAAAAAATTGACAAAATTGCTAGTGAGGCTGAAAAATTTAATTCTCTTATTTATGTTGTTCAGATTATACGTTAGAACCTTGCAAGCTCAATTCAGGCACTGCAATTCTACTTGATTTGTTCAGGTATTATTTTGGAGAAAGGAGCAATGACATACACCCTTGGTAAAAAGGGGTATACTTTTTCTTGGACGAGCAGCATGTAGTGGCATATTGTTTGCTAACATACATTTTAATCAATCTCATTAGATTATAAACTCCTGTGTCAGCTAATGAAAACTGCTGCTAGCCAATGTATAGTTGCCCGGAACCCAGCTACACAAAACTTTAAAGTATGACCTTTGAAAATGGAATTGCTATTGCAGATAATTTTAATATTCAACGATTAGGTGTTGTAGCATTCACCTCAATGAACAAATAAATTTGAATAAATTAAACTTCAGCTTGGATGTAACTTGACATCCAAGGCGGGTTAGAGAGTAGGTTCTATGGATCCAGAACATTTCTGATCAAAGGCAGTAATCACAGTATAGACACTCTAGTCAATTTTACAGTCAAGGTGAATACTGCAAAACGCAAAAAATGTTTATCCAAGATGGTGCCAAGAAATTTTTAATGTATCGAATTTTAATTTTTACTAGAGCTCGCCAACTGTTTTATATAATTCCCCAGGGTATTTCAATAGTGGAATACAAATAAATCTGTAAATCGGTCTACGCACCTGTTTTGAGACTGGTGGTATCTTTTCAGTGATGAAGGCGACAGCTAGCTCGGCCTGAATACCGAATAGCTTATTACCGGCGGCCATCTTGTTGAGACCGATGAAGTAGAGAGACGGGCAGTCGATACTTATCATCATCCTGTACAGTCTGGTGATATGCTCATCAACAACCTGTGGTCTGCATCTCTCATTTATAAACGACAAGTTAAACCTGTAATACAAATAAATTAAGCTAAATAAATTATTTTTTCCTGCCCCTTGAATTGTCTGCTCTTTTCTATTGCAGATCAAGCTTTAGGTCAGGTCAAATCATGGACTTAATATTCTATATTAAGTCTATGGGTTAAACCTGTAATACAGATTGAAGAAAGACATGGTGATTGTTTACTCTTTGCCAACACAGGTTTAGCCTTATTCCTGACACAGCCATGTAATTGATGGCAAAGGCTAATTGAGGCTATATTGTAGCATCCTCTCTCTACCATTGCTAAACAGAACACTTTAAGTGCAGATATGGTTAATCTATTCTCAAAATAAAGACATGGCACATGTCTGTAGTCCTATAACTGGCGAGGGAGGGTAAGGGTTTAGGGAAACCTGTCGTTGCAGGCCTTGTTGGTTGGCTCCATTCTTTATATAACAAAGCTAATCAAGGTAGGCTATGGTTAATGGAGGATTAAGCACTATCAGAAAAACCAAATGCTTATAAACATTTGATCCCATAATCTTACCTCATTTACTATCAGAGCAAAATAAAATATTAACTTTTTTTTGATTAAGTTATACAAAAAAATACAAGATAGGTCAAGGACAGATAACTCACCTGTACCCTGTAGCTAGTATGATCATATCAGCCTGTATAACCGAGCCGTCCTTTAGTATGATGTCATCACCGTCTATTCTCTCTATACCGAGCCTCTCCTCGACGTTCAGAGGGAGTCGCATTGTCACTCGGTCTAAGTTATGGCTCAGGTATATCTGTGCAATAGATACGGAAAAAACAAAGGTAGATTTATAGCAGTGTAACCAGTCAGCCTGTGCAGGCTGTCGGTGTCGGGGTTGAGGGACACCCACCCACCCCCAAAATCATGCCAGGCTTGTTTCTAGTACTATTGATTTTGGAACTTCCTCTGTTAGTGTAGACTTTAGCTGGAAAGCTGGTAATGTTTTTCACTATCGTGACCATCAATTCGATGTTGACAATTGTGAGAGTGATCTACATGCCCAATAGCCAACCTAAGTTCTACCTTATTACAAAGGTAGATAGATATGTACCTGTATTATCCAGTTGTACTGATTTTGAATTGAAAGGTATTTGTTTGGATTGAACTGTGGAAGATCAACTCGGGTAAAATAATAGGAATAGGAGGTGAACACGTTATCTATTACCGAACTCTTTTCGTTATTTGTACACATTTAAGAAAACTTCGAAAAATAAATAAATAATTTAATTGAAAAAAAATTAATTTCATGAATGAATTAATAAGTAAACTTACATGTTTGGCTGATTTGCTGATATCCAGTGAGATATCCTTACCGGAAACAGCCCCTCCGAGTATACACACAGTCTTATCTGTGTACTGAGTCGGGTTCTGATGGTACGTACTGTGCATTACCTCCCCTGTATAGGTCTTAATACCTTCTAACTCCGGTATATACGGTAATGTCTCATGTCTACAATGTCCAATACATTTTAATAAAAATTAAGGGAATTTAGAAAAAAGGAGGCTGCTTTTAGGTTCAGAATATACAGCAGTATACAGCAGGTAGTTATTCAGATGCTTTGCCACCTCCACAACTATATATGGTAGCGTTTTATGTCTATAACATCAAGCTGCGCATTATTATCAATTTTAGTCATTTTAGCAATTTATTTTAGCAATTTTTAGTAACTCCTTGCTCAATGTAACCACTCCTTTACAATGATATTTGTCCAGTTGCAAACAACAATTTTGACCAGTTAAAACAATCATTTTCTACCTAACTGGAAAACTGAGAGATGTAGAGGTAGAACATACATAGTAAAATGAGGCAACCGAAAATCTATGATCTACACATATATTAAAATTGCTGTCAAACATGCGCGGATTGATAAAATACATTGTTGACTAGACTGACCCATTGCAGACCATGACAGCGTCGAACTGATGACTTGACATGATGCCGGAGTCCTCGTTGATGACGGTAACATTCCACCTTTCTATACCAAGTTCTGTCATGTATGGGTCTACATCTACTACCCTGTGTCTGAACTGTAACATCATATCATTGATTACATATATGAAATTATTTTTAAAAGTACGCATTCGTTGAACAGGTTTTACATAGTACTCAAATGAATGAGAAGAAATTAGCACATAAAGATGTTAATGCGTAATTGATGTGAATAATTCGAAATTTTAACGAAATTATAATTAAGGTCATCAATAAGAAAATTGCAAAAACAGGCAACACAAAAGGGACCAGTCAACTACTAGAAATTTAATGGTAAATGCTAGAGTCATTTGAGATTGCAAAACTGAAGACATTAAAGCACATGTAACAATGGGTTTGATCTTAGATTATAGTCTGAGATGCTAAAAACCTTTGTGGGCGAGCAACTCATAATCCAGGCCAACTATTTGGAAAACATTCCGCTATTGGAATTGGAGAAGACTGCCAATAAAAGTGTTAAAAGAAAAAAATGGATTTAAATAGATCTAAGTTTAAGTAGGGTAGGGTTATCCCGAATGCAGGTCAATTGGACCAAACTAGATCTAAGTATAAGTAGCTAACCTAGATCAAGTTTGCTCCAAGTTGCCGCCCAATTGGATTCAAATAGATATTCATATAAGAAAGGAGTTACAGAGTCCTTGATATAAGTAACTTACCCGTATATATTGATGCATGTTATAGTGGCGAGCAAAGTTATTCAGATATTCCAGTATAACAGAGTGATGTATGTATGAATCTGTGATGTGCTCTGGGAACGAGAAACCTGTGTAACTTAATAACTCCTTGGGGATGTTACTCCTGCAATCATAAATATTATATCATATCATATTATGTATTATAATTATTTAATGTTTTTATTAATATTATTATTTGTCATAAAATTATGTTTTGTTTGCATATATTCAACTAAGGTTTGCATGTATATAATTCATGAACCATAGGGACTATTCAAGATTATCCCACAATGCACAAGATGAGCTTTCAATGTTTGATAATATCCCACAATGCATTTCAGGAAAGCTAGGTAGAGGCAGGTATAAAAATAATTCAATTCTTAAGTTGCATTGTGGGAATTGCTCTGAGTTTGCATCAAATACAGCAAAAGATTATCATTAGTGGAAAGAGAATTGAGCATCTCGGCCATCATAAATATAAATAAATATTTCTTCTTTATTTATTTATTCCATATTTATTTATTTTTGTTGTATCTTGGCACACTCAGAAAAACATCATTTTAATGATGAAGACTTAATACAAACTTTCAACTTTAAACTTTAAAAAAAAAATCAAAAAAGCAATTAATGCTAACTAATTTTAATTTAATCTCTGACAAGGCTGCTTGTCATGATAGGCTAACAAAACATGATAATGAAAATTAAACCTGCAAAAAATATAACATGATTGATTGGGTTTTGTGCTAATAGTTTCCTTCACTCAGAATTAGTGGCTCTATGACATGAGTTGAAATTTCAAATAATGCCTTTTTTTCTGTGAACCATATTTTAGCCCAAAAAATATATGCAGACAAAGTTTCAGTTCTAGAAACCTGCTGCGATTTTGATGGATGTACAGAATGTTTTGTTGCTGTAGAGAAAATTTCATGTTTGATGCCAAGACATGCCTTGATAGATTATGTATTTGTTTTCTGTGGAATATTCAGAATTGGCAACAACTACCTTTCATTTCGGCAAAATGTGACCGATTGCGAAGAATGTGGAAAAATTTAAATTCAATTTTAAAAAAAAACAGCGATCAGTTTGTCAGTTTTTACTATTTCCAGGGCAAATGATTCGTCTATCAAATTGAAATACGCAAGTGATCCAAAACAGGCCTTGCCAAATTCATCACAAGATACTTTTGACATTGGCATCTACCTGTATTGCCAACAATGCATATTCAGTGACCTATTTTTCAAATACTGAGCTCAATAATTATAAAAGCATGCAAATAAAAGGAGTTTTTTTGCGCATAATATACAAAACAAATACTGGGTATTTTCCATCAATAAACTTGATTGATGGTTGTAAAATTTGTCTCAAATTCCATCTCGAAAATTTGGCACCAAGACTGCCTAGATAATACCTTGGCACAAATCTTTTTGTTGTTTTCTAATCATTTATATATCACGTACCAAAAGCCTGCAGGAGGATTACAAACCACATACTTCCCCATTTTAGAGTTCAATAACCTACTTTTTGCTTTGAAGTAGTCAGTGTTTTATCCAGGCAAGCAGTTTATGCAAGATGCGCTATTGGCTTCTGATTATTATGTCAATCAAAGTAAAACAAGTATTTTGGGAGCTTGCCTTAGAGGTTTACAACTTGGTGGCATTATGGATTACTGAATGAGGTTAGCTAAGCACGCACTCCAAAGCGATTTGAATACGGTGCTGCAGATTTAAATATAAAATTGAAATTGAGATTTTTGTCTAATCTGCTATTATTGTCAATGAAATTCATATTCGAAATTTCAAATCTTATTCACTAATCTTTATCAAACCTTTTTTGGGATTATCAGGAAAATATCGTAGGATCTAGTTTTTACTACAAATTTTGAAGTAAAGTTATGGATGCATTTACCCTAAGAGGATTAAACGTCAGAATTGATTCTTGAATAATTCAAAATTTCATTCAGGCTATTCTCAATTTTCGTTGGTGAAATACACACAGACATAAATAAAGGAATGATTTCAATTTCTAGTTAAGAAACGTGTTACAATTTAAGTGTAAACCATGTCTCTCAGTTATTGAGGAGATGAATACTAAAAGGCACAAAACTGGACAAAAATATTGAAATTCTAGTTTTTGGGATGATAAAATATTTACGATTAGTTTTCTAATAATCTCTTAAAATATGACTATTATCAGAGCTCGCCAACTGTTTTATGTAATACCCGGGTATTTCAACAATGGAGTGGAATACTAATAAATCTGTTAATCTGTAAAAAAATTAAGTTAAAAATTAGAAAAGCCAACAATACTTTCCTACCTGAGAGTATCGTAGATGCTGCTCCTCTTGTACGGGTCCCTGTTGACCCAGAGACCACCCAGGACATTGCTCTGCTCAAAGGTCGTGATGCTGACCTTGTCTTCGTTCTCTATAAGAGTCCTCATAGCCGCCAGACCAGCCGGTCCCGCTCCGATAACGCACACGGACTTCTTCATTTCACCTGCTAAGAAAAAAAAGTCAGAAGAATTAGATTGTTGTCTTATACATGTTAGGGCTGGTGTCCAGGTCTGCCTCAGCTTGGTCCTAAAATGCAAACAAGAAACCTACTAAGAAAAAATCAGAAGAATTAGCTTGTTGTCCTAAGCATGTTACGGGTGGTTTCCAGGTCCACCCCTGAAATTTTTTTACCTGCACTTATACACTCACCATAGCCGGTGCGCTTCCAACAATGTGACTACTGATGTTTGGACTGCACGGAAAATTGATTATAATTTATGTACCTTTTTGATGATATCAACGAAAAATGCCACGATAAGGTGGCCTCCGTAAGGGAGGGCTATAACCCTGTAGTTCCCTAGCATTCTGCCTATCTGCCTATCTGCCTATGGATTAAAAAATTAACTCTATCTGCCCTTTGCCGCCTTCCGTTGAAGGGGCAAGCGTACATCACCTATGTTTCTGTTTACTGCTTCTGATCGAGAGTCACAAGACTGCTGCTGAACGACGAAAGGTTAACCAGCGGAGTGGTGATATTGAACCTAAACTCTATTTTTATAGCTTAGCGGAGATGCTTTGCACGCACATCAACACGTGCATATGACAAAAATAATCCCCCAAATAAGGAGATTTGGTAGGGGGTTTTGCTGCAAAACTTTGCCATGCATTTGATGCATGGTAGGTAAAATACAAGGCCGATGCATGGAACTTTGGGCCACAACCCTCTCTTAAAGCATGGTAGGCTGATGGCAAATTAACATAATGCATCAGTTCAAACCAACCTTTGAACATGCAACCTTAGTTGACCTTATAAAATTCTTGTGAATCTAATTAAATAAGCCTATCAATAGAGACAATATCAAAATAAATCAGAGTTTATTAACATTATCAAACTCGTGGGCAATAAATGGTTGCTGGGTGACCAAAATCTGCATTAATATATTATGGAAATAAGAGGAAAATTCCACAAAAACACTGGTGGATATCTGGGATAAACAGGGACGTAGATCTAGGGGAGGCAAATAGGCACTGCTTCCCCTAGAAAGCTAAATACAGTGGCATAAAAGCACTATAATTGAACAAATCATGTCAGATTCAGCTCCTATAGGGTTTCCATCTATTTGCTTATTACATGCCTTAAAATGCTCTGGAAGGAGCTTACTGGTAAAGCTTCGAACTCGCCCCAGAATTTTGCCTCCCCTACCATTTTTTCTAAAGTACGGCCCTGTTAAAAACATTTCCCTTTGACCGTAGATCAATGCCATCAGGAACTTTTGATAATGAGGTAATTTCAACAAATTCATGGTTTTGGCTTGTGGAATGTTATGATTGATTATACAAATACTGAGCACAAGCTGTTTACTCAAACCTCAGTCTCTGCATAAGCTAAAGCCCTGATAGCAAAGATTATAAATACAGTCATTGCTGATAGGTTGCATGAAGCAGACATTTGGATGACACCAGCTAATTTTAGATGTGTATATAAATGCTTAGACCTGCATTGCAAGAAGCTACGCCACTCCACGCCACTCTATGTCCATACCATGTCCCTACCACAGCCAACCCTTAATGATGTTTGGGATGGCCATTAAAGGTAGATACACACAGGCGATTACTATAAAGCGAATTGGCAAAGCGAATCGGCAATTAGCGAAACGTTAGCAAATCTAAGCAAACAAGGTTGTTATCATTTAACACTGGGCGATTTTGTCCGAAAATTAAAATATCTAATACTGAGCGAATTCGCCAGCAACACAATGGGTTTTCATCTAAAGCGAACGTTTCGCTTTGACAATTTGCAATTATAACAATCTGCTTTGTAATAATGCCAGTGTGTTTCTAAGGGCTGGCTAGCCAAACTGAACTCAAACTTATCTATATACTCATTTAGCATATGAAAATTAAATAAAAAAAGGATCGTGCATTAAAGTGTAAAATCTGACACATTATTTGACTATTTCTAGCCACAATGGCTGGAACATTGAGGTGCAAGTGCTGGATATAAATAAGGGGTGTGGCCATAAAAAAGGGGTGTGGCCAAACAATCAGTGCTACCGGACAGCGATCAACATCCTGTTAAAGATAAAGCAGTTCTGTAGTTCTAGGGGAGGCAGGGACGCTCTGCCTCCCCTAGAATGCTGAACAAAGTGGCCTAAAAAGCTATGATTGAGTATTCTAAGTCAGAATCGCTCATTTAGGACCTCCATTTGCTATTTGTATCATTAAAACGCTTTGGAGGCTGGGGACTGGGGGCTCAGGAATAGTTTGCAACACCCAACCCGGTGTTACTTCACACGCTCAAGGATTTTTGCATCCCCTACCATATTTCCTCAACTGCGATCCTATAAAGTGTCCTGTTTTGGCAAAAGGACATTCGAGTGGAGGTTTTGATGAAATGGATACAGGGATGCAAGTTCCGCCTATGAAAAATATTTTTCGTGATTTTTTTAATGAAAGCAAACATTTTATAAACTTAACATCAGAGAAAAGCCTCTTAAGTTTTTATTACCCCAAACTCACTTCTGGCTTGTTGCTTAAAATTTCAACAATCAGAAACCATTCTCTAGCTTGTCACCACCAGAAGAAATATCCGTGACTGGTGCTAGAACTATTTGAGCCGGAATAACCAACCAAGAATTTATCCCTCAGGTGTTGAAACCAAGTCCCCTGTGGTACCAATAACCTAGTACTGATAGCCAGCGCCCTTATTGATCGCGCAAATTGATTGTACAACCTCAGCATACCCATACCCATACTCATTACCACCATGGTAAATTAACTAGGGGATGCTTCTTTCCACAAAGCAAGCGCAGTCACACCTGCCGTCTGTGTATTGTATTGATGGACGGGATATATTAGAAAGACTGCTGCCCTCATAAATGACTCGAGGGTCAAAAACTGATAAATGACCTTTCTACGCACAGGCAGCCACATCACACTGACATCGAGACTGCGCTATTATCATGGTGTATCTCTGATCGTTAGAGTCAATTTAGTTATAAGAACCTAAAATGTACCCAAACTAATCAACTTGGGTCGTCACACCAAATTCCTTGTGATGGTACTCATACTGAGTGAATTAGATCACTCTCTATAGATCAGAGATATACATGCAATAGTACATCACGTCATCAGTGTTAACACATCATTGAGTTATTATAAGTGATCCACATGGTGTCACATGAAAAAATTTCCGAAAACATGGCTGTAAGCGCTCTCAAAATCTAAATTTCCATGCCCAATACGTATATTCTCAGTGATAAGTTCTATGATACAGGCACTGGCCAAGCACAACCAGATTGCGGTGCTGCGTCATGGATTTCGCAATAACTAAGTAGGACAAAAACTGATGGCATTTATGTACACATTGTCCACTCTAGAGTATATAATAACTCTATGGAAAACATGAGCAGTCAAGTTTCCAAAGTGAACAACGGTTATGATGTTTACACCCCGTGCTCTCCCATCCTGGTTGAATTCATAGGTTGCTGGGTGGAAAGTGATTGAAACGTTATTATTACAAAACACATTTAATTTATTGCATTCAATAAATCTATCAGGTTTATAGGAATTTTATCCAACACTTGTCTAATTGTCAAATAAAATTATGATTCTAATTCAACAATATTTGTTATAGGGTTTTCTCCAGGCACATTTTGGTGCAAGACATGCAAGGTGGCACGTGACACTAACCTTTCATTCATAAATCAAATTTATTGGTGGAAAAAACCCAGTATTGATCTAAATATCTATCTATCTATATGTGCAAAAGATCAGTTTAATTTCCTATTCTTTCTTCTTATTATGAGATCGCCCTTGATATTCTGACAATCTAATTGATTGAAACGCTGATCGGCTTCACTTGCACGATTAAAAAAAAATTTGGATTCTGGTTGCTTGGTTTAAAACTTGGCAATGGATTTTTCTAAAAGTGCACACGATCTCTGTCAGTGGACGGATGATTCAATACAATAAATTACAATACAATACAATTCAAAACAATACAATACAATTCAATACAATACAATACAATACAATACAATACAATACAATACAATACAATACAATACAATACAATACAATTCAAAACAATACAATACAATACAATACAAAACAATACAATACAATATCTCTCTCTTTCTACCACACTTGTTAGGTCCAGATTCCAGATTATAGGTCATTGAATGTGCCTTCTGCCTAAAACTGTGCAGCGAAGGTTTCCAAAATCATGTTATGAAGTCATCAATAGAGGTGCTATAATCGGTGCTACAAGACATCAATGCATGCCACAGGTCAGTGCCCTCACATTCGTCCTACAAGTCAGCAGCAACATAGACTTAATATTATCAAAGATATTAATAAGTTTATGGTGAGCAATGACATTTTATGGCGTTGGCAACACCCTTTGATTGCTTTTAACACGAGTACTGCAGTCTTAAAATGTGATTAAAATTAAATTGAATTAATTTATTTATGGGCTGCTGGGTTTGTGGTTGTGTATGTATGATATTGTTGTTTGTTATGAATGTTGAATGAGGGCTGACGCAGTACGTGTTTGATTGATATAGATAGAATTATCTTCACTTGGGGTTGTAGCTTATAGTGAGAGGTTTAAATAAACGTGTTGACTTGTATAGGGTTAAACACTAACTGATTCATGTTCTATTGAATACTACATAGCATGCATATAAAGGATTAAAATGATTGTGGGGTCAGAGGTTAACAATTGTAAAAAATGATTCATACTATATATGCAAGACATCAAAATACATTCCTCTTAAAATGCGATGCTTGTTGCTGCCTGGTATTTCTGTTTTTTTTAGCATGTGCACCGTTTATTAAACGAAACGCCTTTGTTTGGTCTTAACTGTGTCAGAAAGGGAAGCATTAAAGGTTGCATTGTAGCAAACAGTGTGCAGTTTAAATAGAGTCTCAAATGGTCATTCACACCAAAATTAATATCTGAATCTGTTATTTTTGTAAGAATCTCATTTATAAGAGGAAATGACATTTTGAAGATAAAGCAGAATCTTTTCACATAACCGCAAATCCGGCAATCTTATCATCTTTATCCATATCCATACCCATCTCTCCCCCTCCCCTCCCCTCCCCTCCCCTCCCTCTCCCCTCCCCTCCCCTCCCCTCCCCTCCCCTCCCCTCCCTCTCCCCTCCCTCTAGTAGCACAATAATAAAGGCAAATACAAACAGGATACTTTTGTTGGTTGTGTCCCCATGTGAAACAAGTGAAGACAACTCCAGCTTGATTTGATCAAACATAAGCAATTGCTGTGTCAGAGTTTGAGTTTTGTGTCAGATATTTATGAATCTGATAAAATGAAAGTGGTTGACCGATAGTTTACCTTGTTAATAGCTTAAAGCCAAGGTTGGTTAGGGAATATCATGGTATGCAGTGACACCCAAAAGAATGGGAGGATCATCATGCTTAAAGAATCATTTTGAATTTTGTGACTTGCATAAATATCAGGTGATAACCAAATGAGATTTGATTCAGGTTGTGTCCCTCGCAAACTACAGATGATATTTTATAACCTGATTTACAAAAATTTATGGATATCAAATTGAGCATTAAAAACTGTCGCTGGGAGGGTGTTGTAAGACATGTGGCAGGTGCTTTATGGGACATGTCTAACAATGAATTTTGGTTTAGACATACACTCGATCCCTATAAACAAAACGTATTGACAAACAATGTCCTTTTATTTCTTCAAATCAAAGAAGCATTAATGTTTTTAAGCTGATAGTTTGATGAATAGGATAAAGTAGGAAATATAACATCTTCACTTGTCATATTGATGTTGGTTTGATTGCTGCACAAGTTTAGCCTATTGCTAACATTTTCACTTTCGTCAGTGTCATGAGTTAGCACATTGTGTCTCGGTTACATAAGAAAATAGGCTTAAAATATCTAGCACGGAAAATAAGCAAAAAATGGATGATCAATGTACTAGTAAATCACGTATAATCAAAAACTTTCAAGATGCAGACAATATAAGCCCGTTGGTTGGGTTGCGTTACAAGGCTGATGCAACATGGTATTTCAGCCTTTGCAATGAAAGAATTCTGGATCAATCATGTAAAAGGTCCAAGATAGACAGCATAGGTGAAATCAAAGATTAAGATTGTCAATGGGTATTATAGCCATCCATGATTGAGTTTCCATTCAATGTTTCTCGAATGACACTTTTTAACTAACGGCTGTTTGATTGCTCAGAAGTGTACCGTTGCCATATATATTCCCAGGCCCGTGCTGCATGGCGGGTTTTTAGGCTGTCTGGAAGGTCTGGCAGCTCATTCAGTATCTGCATCATCCTCTCAGCATCCTCAAAGTTCTGTTGTTCAATGTATTTTCGTAGTGAGTTTTTGATACTGAAAATAGATGATTGAAAGATAAAATTTAGAAAAAAGGTTTTGAAGAGAAGAAAACGGGTAATAGAAACTTATAACCGTAAATATCCTAAACATGGCAATGACAGCATTTAATGCATGACTAAGATATCCGACGATGTCAAATGAGAAAAGTGAACAAATATGAATATGATTGTGATTGTGAACAGGTTTAAAAAGTTTATAAAAATAAATCATCAGGCTGTTGGTTGGTTACAGCTGTGCATATGAATTTGCTATTCCTTTAAATTGTTGCCAATTTGATGACGCATTTAATTTAGTCTTTACTCCTTTTGTCTTTTCATTCCGAAGAATTCATAGCATTTTTAATGAAGGCAGCTGTCCAAAAAAATTAACCAATCCCCTTGTAACCATGACAATCTCAAAATCCAAATATATATATATATGTATATATATATATATATATATATATACACACACATTTGTGCAATAAAGTGTCATATATTATATATCCCACTATTGTACCCATAAAAACCCTGGACAATGAGTGATTCATATATGTGTATATATATATATATATATATATCTATAGTGGCTATCAGTGTGTAGGGCATATCTTTGCATTGGAGTTGTCCGACCATGTCAGGCTAATTTATCTACCATTAATTACTATTGGGTTAAGGATGCCCAACATGATTATTTAAGAGGATTTAAGACATGATTCTTTTGTGGGTCATATAAAATGACTCCTTATTTTTGAGTGACACTTAGTTGGGGCCAAATACACACAGATGACACTTAAAAGCACAGATTTGAATCTATATATATATATATATATATATATATATTATATATACCTTTCTCCCGGTTTATCTTCTCTGCTATGAACGTTGGCAGCAGTTGTCCTGTTCAGTTTCATGATCACATACTCAAACAGCTCTTGAAGCAACACATGTGTGCGATGACTTTGTGGCTGACAATGGAGAGATAATTGCCTTTCAACATCATAGCCAAACTCTTCTCGAAAGTTGGGGTCTATATCATCAAAAGGCTCCTGCAAATAAAAATAATGATGTTAAAAGTGTCTATTGAGTTACTGCCTTTTCTGATTTCCTTTTCAAGGCTTTGCATTATCCTCAATATACGATGGGATGTAAATGTAAACCAAAATAACAGTAAAAAAAAGTTGGTTTCATTGCTGGAGAAAAATTCTTTGGGAGTAGTTTTATTGGTCTTGTGTAGAACTAGGCATAAACACCACTTAGATGAGAAAGGAGAACAAATTCTAACAATAAACATCACTTTTATCCAGAAGTCTTATGACTACTGCTGCACTCACTGTCAGACTATGTATTACTCTGGTATATCTGTAGTCTTCTTTGATGGTGTGGGATCAAAAACCATGACATGCAAAATCATCAATTTATCAGTTAATTAATTAATTTTTATTCTTGCCTGATTTTGATTGACAAATTGCCCAGCTTGTGTGTATCTCAATAGGAACCAGACATGTTTGACGTGTTTTAGCTTGAGGTTGCTTGTTAGATAGACAAATTCGCGTCTCTCTCTAAATATTGATGATTTCATGTAGTCGGTGAGAGATCTGTTCCAAAAATCTTCGTCTACCTCGGACACGCAAAGCGCCAGGAACTTGATGACTACTTCAATATCTTTCAGATATCCTGTGAGAGTTGGTATATGATTTGTGAGGGCACTAGTTGTGGTAGCTAGAAGATCCCTGCTGAGTCGCTCCTAAAAGGAAAGATATAGAGATAAGACTAAGGAGTAGGAGGTAGCTCAGTTGGTGGGGGCACCTGCCTGCATTCCTGGTCTTGGGTTCAAATCCCGCTGCAGTCTTCTGACTATTGGGCTCAATCGATGTCCCGGATGTGCCCCGACCTGCCTGGAAACTGACAGCAACTTGGGGCCTTCATTTCATAGCTTTAGGACAGAAACAGAACTTGAGATTTTGACACACATTAATTCTTTTAACCCACATATTTATTCCAGATCTAACAAATCCTCTAAACACTAGAGAAAATTTAATCATAGATATTTTCAAAATACTTCAGCCTGTGCCACCCTTCACACCCATGACCCAACAAGTCTCTTAAAGACTTTGTTTTAGGCTGCTCTTTTGTATCACATCTTATTCTCCATATTTTATTCTATCATGTGAGCGATTTTCAGCTTTAGAATCCAAATATTGAGGAAGTTATGGCCTCTCAAACTTCCAAGGTGACGGCAATTTATCGGCAGTAAAAATCAGTCGGCAATCCCTAGGGTGCGTCACAATCAGCTAACCTAGTTGGTCAAAGTGGCGTGATGGTATCGTCGTTGCCTGTAGGTATGGGGACCCGGTTTCGATTCCCACTCAGGTCTGAATTTTGATCATCAATTATTATGTGATTGTTAGTGTATTAACTAATAACTCATAATGTCTATGTCACATGTCTATGGTTGTGACATACCCCAGGGGAAACATCTGCTTATTCCCAATGCCGATTGAAGGCAATCACCCTGGAAGTTTGAGAGGCCATAACTTCCTCAATATTTGGATTCTAAAGCTGAAAATCGCTCACATGATAGAATAAAATATGAAGAATAAGATGTGATACAAAAGAGCAGCCTCAAACAAAGTCTTTAAAGTACATTCAGCGAGATAATGAACAAGTACTTCTACTCAAATATAGCAATGTTTCCATGCGCGGGATAACATAGCACACATACAATCACTGGCTTGACAAAAAAGACAGGTATGCTGAAATGACCGTGCTTTGTATGATGAAGCATAACTAGCGTGATATTCTCCTGTATCATTTCTTATTCTCTACATTCTATTTTATCATCTGAGCAAGAAACTGCAATATTGAGGAAGTTATGATCTCCTACACTTTCAAGGTAATCGGGTTTGAGAATCAGTCATTAAAATATTGCATATCTACTGTAAACTAGCTGCCAGACTATATATTGTTTTGGTCCTTCTGTAGTCTTTTAACCCTCATTACACTCAGCTGACCCCGTGGAGCGATGGTAGTATCCATGACCTACGAAATGTTGATCTGCTGGTTCTGGGTTCAAAACCGACTTGCAACATACATTTCGATCGTCAATGTATGTGCTATATTTTTGGTATATTAAATTCATCACAGCTATTGAGTAACTGTGACGCAACACAGGGAGTACCTCCTGAATCACAATGCCATCACCTTCAAAGTTTGAGAGACCATAACTCCCTAAATATTGGATTTTAATGCTGAATCTTGCTCACATGATCGAATAGAATATGGTAAATAAGACACAGGAGAATATCGTGCTCAATACGTTGGTGTTTTCTTGAACAATTCTTATATGTACTCTCTGAGTCACCCAAATATTTTCGTCGTAAGTTGGGACAGTTTCTTTCGGATTGACCAGCATGGCTGCATGTATTTCTAACTTACTTGAACATGGTTGAGTTCAATCATCTGGTTTAATAGAGTAAAATCATCAGAGTACATGTATGTTGGTAGGTCACTTGGCTTTGAGTCAACAAATGGCTTATTCCCAACGAATTTGAGCTGAATTTCTCTCTCGATTCCTTTCCAGTTGTACATCACATTTGATTCCTCATCATATTCACTGTGTGACATGACAAGGTTCATGATCTCCTCCTGATTTCTCATACAAAGTAGTTGTGCAGGCAAAACTTTTCCTAAGATTTTTACAGTTTCTCTACCCCTGTATAACATATATATTATACATTGAAAAATGTTGTTCTGCTGAGAAAGAAGTGACTTATAAGTGAGAAATGAACATGAGGTGGTTAGAATAGGAACAAGGTATGTTGAAAGGATTATTAAAATATTCTGGAAGGAGTTATCGGATGTATCAATGATGCATATTTTGTGTTTAAAGACTTAGTTTGAGGCTGCTCTTTTGTAACCTCCATATTTTATTCTATCATGTAAGCGATATCCAGCTTTAGAATCCAATCATTTAGGAAGTTATGGCCTCTCAAACTTCCAATGTGACGGCAGTCTACCAGCATTAGGAATCAGCTGGCACACCGTGTTGGACGTCACAACGCGTCATACTTATTATGATATACTAATAGATAGGATGATAATGAGAATGTTCAGGGATATAGAGTGTCTCGAACCCGGGTCCAATTGGCCATGCAGCAGCGCCGCTAACGCTATGCTATATTGTCTACAGGCTCACAGAGTTGGACCTAGTGGTGCAAGGGTAGCGGCGCTGCCTGCTGGTATGAAAGACGCATGTTCGAGTCCAACCCAGGTCTGGATTTTGATTCATCATCTTATCTGTGTGATTATTAGTGTAATAGCTCATAATAAGTATGACACAATTTGTGACGTCCCACACGGTGTGCCCGCTGATTCCCAATGCCGATTGAAGGTGATCACCCTGGATGTTTGGGAGCCCATAACTTCCTCAATATTTGAATTCTAAAGCTAGAAGTCGCTCACATGATAGAATAAAATATGGAGAATAAGATGTGATACCAAAGAGCAGCCTCAAACTAAGTCTTTGCCAGTATTTCATTTAAAAATATTATCCTGTCAAGCAAGAATGACGTGTGTATTGGATAAATAATTTTTTTTCAGTTACTCCAGTAAGATAAATAATGAATCAGTGATAGTAATCCACCTATCAAATCCTTCATTCCTAGTCATCAACTCATCAGTACCTTGGATTAGCTTTATCCATCTGCCTCAGAATATCATTGTGTCTGTCGGCTAGAATCTTAGCTAGCTTGTATGGAGCGGCTCCAGATTGGTGTTGCACTCGTAGTGCAGCTCTATTGTCGTAGAGAAACTCTGAGAGTGGGGTGTTCAATGTCAGTACAATCCTCTGTTGTAGCTTTTGGTCTCCAGTTGCTAATAACAAAATATACATACTTGATGTAGTCATCAATAAAATCACAAGCAAGAATAAGTATAATAATAAAGCATAATAAAGCAAATGCTATAATTGACTATCCAAATACTAAATTTATTTCCCAAGAAATGTCCACATGAGTTTTCAATGTTGCAGATTCTGAATCAAAATAAAATTTTATCCTATTGTAAGCGGTTTTCAAGGTAACCCTCTTTTCAGCACGCTTTTCCTATGCGGTGTGGGTTAAAAGTACCAAACTGGAGAGAGGACAACTCCGAATTGAGGCCTAAATCAGAGCTCAGAAAACTGTCTATTTATGAATGAGGGTGATATGAAAGTAATAAAATGTATGCGCCATTGTCAAAAAGCACACTGATGTGAATGTAATCTTTGTGCTTCATTGGTAACAGCTATGTAGGCTCTGCACAATCTGTGCAGTAGCCTGATATATAATGATATCAGGCTACAGCACGGGCACAGTGTCTACTTTCAAATTAAAATTGAAAAAAATTTCAGCTTCCACATTATGAAGATTTTTGAAATCGACTAGGATGCTGCTACCTTGCTTCTAAAGACTTACAAGAAATGCTGCCAATGAATAAGGCATAAGAAGTAGGGAAAAAGTATATTCTGACAATCACCTCTCAAAATCTGCCTCCACCCTTAGGGCTCATAACCTATCACACACAGTGTAAATTTTGTAGGAGCCTCTCACAGGCGGGCCAGAGGTTAATTGATGGAGAAAACCCCAGAATTTACAGTAAAAGTTTGCCGACGTAACTGGACAGCATATCCGCCGGTAGAAATGCCAACGTGAGAACATTCTAGTTTGTAGCTTGTGTAATTTGGCTCCAAAACTCAGCATGTTATTGAAAGGTTATATCTTACATCATGTTCCTCATCTCTTATTGTTTACTTATTATATTTACTTGTATCTGTGCAAGTGACAAAAAGGGTATCATATATACTTTTGAAGACTGTTCCAAAATAGGTATGATGTATGATGAGTATGTTTACTGGAATTAGAAAATTCACCTATTGTAATGAGACATGTATAGTGTATGGAGATTTAATAGTTAAACGTAGGGTCATAGATTCTAAATAAATATTAAAAAAGACTCACCAGTGTGGAAAACACAGGTTCAATGAACGCTTCGGCGAACTCAACTTCCCATTCTCAGTCCTGGTGTAATTTAAGTCACAGTGTCGCTATCATATTGATCATATTGTTTGGTATTGTTTTGAAGTTCTCAGTCTAATTGGTCATTGGTTCAATTTAGTTGCGTATTGGTTTGTGTTCATCAGTGATTCCAGAGAGTCAGAATTATATTGAATTACAAATATTAAGAAACAAAAAATAATATCCTTTTGTTCAAAATTAGACACATAGGCCAGAAGCAGCTATAGCCTAAGTTGTTATGGCACGGACAATACTTGATGGCAGGATTCTGATCACTTTTTATACTACATCAATATATGTTCTGTAAAATTCACCGGGTGTACCCAGTTGTAGTCGTCATATTTTGAAAATAAATGGCAATTTGTTTTCAATTTAAATGAAGAGAACATAAATCCTCAAGCTGACCTACTTGTATAGAGGACCAATCATCAGTGTGATAATAAAGAAATCTATTTATAAAATACTCAGTCACTTCAACTTGAATTTGGCATTGACATAGCAAATATTAATAATGCATCTTTGTACGGTGCTATTGACTTACGCCCAGCCTTTGTTAAATTTAACTCTCATGCTTTAGCAGATGACATAATACAAGGAAGCATGAACATGTCTAACAAAATGACGGTATCACTTTGACTAACATTATGGAGTGTATTATTCACTTTGAGAAAGTAGATGAAGCAGCCGAGAGTGTTGTTTTGTCAGCCTTAAAGCTTGCTGAACTCAAATATGTGGCTAAAGAGTGGGTGAAAACTGGGAAAGAGCCGGAATGCTTCATCATTGCCAAAAATCTATTAACAATGACAATGGATGAATGTAGTACCTATAAATACCATCGTCTTTGTATGTTCAGATTTTCTAAATCCAAGCTAGAAAGAGCCAAAGAAAGTGCCATGAAGAGAAGGTATGCATAGAACATGCTCATGATTCAGGATTTACTCACAAGGTATTAATTGATGACCACGGTGCTGTATGGAAGACCACCTTGTGTGGCTTTGTTTGAACCGATATGAAACTTTGTGTGACGTTGCTCTCAGTCAGAGATAGTGTTTGGGCCAAGAAGATCATTCTGTGATAAATAAGAGAGTTCTATCAAGGAGTAAAAGACTTTTACTCCTTGATGGAACTCTATTATTTATCACAGATTGATCACAACACTGAATTAAATCATGGTTGGAAAATCTGAGATGCCTTCAATTTCTTTCAGTCTTGGTTGATTGACCCTTGTAATTGCTACTCATTAACCCTGCTCTAATAATATCCTGTTTTTAAGAATGAGGATGGAGCCAATTTGCCGAGCCCAAAGAAACTCAGGTCTTCAGAACCGAGTACTAGTAAGCCTCAGACATTCTCTTCTACCGGTGTCATATGTAATAAGGAGAAGTACAAAAACCGCAAGAAACTACCGACCTCTAGAGCTGAGACTTTAGATGCTGGTAAATACAATAAACTGCTACACCATAATCTCAGGTTTTATTCTGCCTCCTGCAGACTCTGTAGGATTGAATTGTTGATTAATTGAGGGAACTTTTTCAATTACATGCGTTGTATGATCTAAGCTGCATCAATCATAACTATCTGGAGAAGAATGATATATCAGTGAGAGAGCCAGCTTTCAAAAATATTATCCTTCTATTTAGGGGGTTTACTTCCTGCCGCAGAAGCCAAGAATGACACAAAGCTGTTGTCAAGTTTTCAGTTAGGATATCCTGTTGCCCGTGAAATGAGATATCATAGTGCATGCCACAAGAATGATATCGCAACTGTTACGAACCAGCTCAGGTAAAAACTATAAAATCTTTTGCCACTTATCATTGTCATTTGTCTGGCTCAACATTATGTGTGTTACATTCCTATGCTGTCCCTCTTTGAAAATTGTTAACAAGTTCACTTGGGCGTAGAGGTGAGTTCTTATGAAGTGCTGTAAAATTGTTATACCAATTGTTTTAGATCTAAATCAAAAGCTCGCTTTGTGAGATCTGCATCATGGCGACAACTTGAGGACCTGGTTAGCTCAAAGATAGAGCGCGAGAAGGGTTCTTACACCGTATCTGATTTACTTGGCTTATATAATAAACTAACGTAGAGATAACAGAGAAGATGAGACCAGGTAAGACTATGATATATATTTATATATACTAGTATCCCACAATGCAATTTCTTGGAATTCCCAGTGAGATCAAGGCGATAAAAACTTGCGAGACTGGGGTTTCCAGGTTGAAGTTGCATTGTGCAAGGATTATCAACCTGCCGTTTTGAGAACACTCAAATGCATTGATAGATTAGGATAAATTAAAAAAATATAAAAAGTTATGTCAAAATCTTTTTCTTCCTCGGACTAACATGTATTGTGCTTTCAGACAAAGCTATCATCTTTTTACAGCCGAAAAGCTTTTGTCTACCGCCTGAAGAGAGAGTTTAAAGGGCGCCTTAGTTTTCATCAAGCCTCTGATCCCTCTCATGGTGATATAGTGACGAGCAGCAATGCAGTTTTGACTGATTTAGTGACTGATACATCAGTACTCACAAACACATCCAGCCTCTTGAGCGAGGTCGACACTGCCAGCTCATGTGATGAGGAAATCCCTTTCAATAGTGTGACCCAATCCAATCAATATCAACTCAATCAGGCAGCAATTTCACTCCGTTTGTATATAGATCAAACCAAAAAAGTCGAGATCCCCTGGCCACCTACTGCAGACAACCTTAACGCTGAGGCCTGTGTCGAATTTGTTCCGCCACCACTATTTAACTTTCTAGCTATGATGGCAGGTCATGCTGATGTGGTCTGTGACTGGAACACCTACTATGTCCTACTACGCCTCTGTTCGCCTAAAAATTCTCAGCTTAGCCCAAGACATTGTACAGCTAAGCTCCAAAGGTGCTGCTGTTACTCCTAAGTCTTTAGCCATCGGCCTAGCAGTGAGGCATATGACAGGGTCTAAATTGCTAGCCAAACTTATTCATGGATTTGGTCATTCTTGCAGCTATGACTCAATTATTAGGCTCGAAACAGCACTTGCTTTGAAGCAAGCTGCAAATACAGCTTTCAGTCTACCAGCAGGATTTCTTCAAAAGAACTTCACAATGCTAGTATATGACAACATATGACAACTACTCCTCTGGAAAAGAGGCTGCCCCCAAACGACGACTCAATGGCTCAGCACACTAAAAGAGCCAACTACAAGGCAGGAGTTTGGAGGCTGTGTTTGATACCAATGACTGAACTGCCACCACCTCAAGACCATGGTTGGTTATTACATAACAACAAACTATCCATACAGTAGCTGACAAAGCCCTCAGCGCCACCAGAGCTTCTCCAGCTCAACAACTGCAAATGGGAAGTGAGCAATTGTCTTGGCGGAAGATGCTCCTGCAACAAAGCCAATATGAAATGCACACCCCTCTGCATGTGCAAGAGTTGTGAGAACAGTCTTGATGAGGAGGAGGAGGCTGGCGGAGACGAGGATGAGGAAAATGAGTGACCGAATAACAAAAGTTATTGTTGACTGTAACAAATACTACAATTTTCACTAACTAAAAGTGATTTTGTGAAAAATTTGTGAGATGCTGCCGCTGACAATGACTGATACAACCGGGTCACCCTTATTGTTAATTCAGCACCCTTTTTTACCCTAGAAACATTTATATTCTTGTTCTCTGTTGGCTGTATCGAACACTAAAATCTTCACTAACTTACAGCTCTTTATTGAATAAATTGGGATATGCTGCCATATACTGCCACGCTGCCGCTGATGATGACCCCTACAACCAGGTACACCCTCATTTTTGGATTCAGCACACTTTTTTACACTAGAAACATATTAATCTTGTTCTCTGTTGACCGTTGACTGTATCAAATGCCACAATTTTCACTAAGTAGAAGCGAATTTGTAAAAAAAATGTCGGATTTGCTGCCGCGCTGCCGCGCTGCCGCTGACAATGACTGAAACAACCGGGTACACCCTCATTTTTGAATTCAGCACCCTTTTTTACCCTAGAAACATATATATTCTTGTTCTCTGTTGGCTGTATCACACACTAAAATATTCTCTAACTAAAAGCGCTTTGTTGAAAATTTTGGGACATGCTGCCATATACTGCCACGCTGCCGCTGATGATGACCACTACAACCAGGTACACCCTCACTTTTGGATTCAGCACACTTTTTTACACTAGAAACATATTAATCTTGTTCTCTGTTGACCGTTGACTGTATCAAACACTACAATTTTAACTAACTAAATGAGAATTTGTAAAAGATGTGGCATATGCTGCCGCGCTGCCGCTGATAATGACCAATACAACCAAGTACACCCTCATTTTTGGATTCAGCATACTTTTTTACCCTAGAAACATATATATTCTTGTTCTCTGTTGGCCGTAACAAACACTACAATCTTTACTAACTAAATGCGATTTATTGAAAATTTGTGATATGCTGCCATATACTGCCACGCTGCCGCTGACGATGACCGCTACAACCGGGTACACCCTCATTTTTGGATTCAGCACACTTTTTTACCCTAGAAACACTTGTTTGTTTCCTGCCATCAAAAATTGTCCGTGCCATTTTTTTTTAGAGCACTTAGAGCTAGGCTGCTTCTGGCCTAACAGTGTACTTAATAATTAAAGCTAGTTATTATTGTTATTTTTGTGAAAAATCATATTTTGTTTATAATGGAGGGAATAATGAATGCTTGCCAAACTTGTAAAACTATGGGAAACCACAACTGTCTGGCAAAATAAGGAATTGAAACATTCTATAGCAATAGATCACTAACCACTACCCATGGCAGACAGTTGTATACATAGCAAGCCAGTCTACCCAATACAGGTCCTGAAAGTGTCACTTACTTTAAAGACAAGAATGCCTCGTATGCTATATGTCATGTTTACTTTTGGGACTTCTCATCTGCATTGAACACAATTTAATAGCAAACATCTTAAGCCAGAGTTGAAACATATAGTGTTCTAGACTGCCAAATCATAAACTTGTCACTGAATTTTCTTGTTAGTAGAACCAAAAGAAAAATCTGTCTAAAAGTGAAGTCATATGAGGTTGTTTTCTCACAATTAGAAGTAAATTTCACGTAAACTTTTGTTCGGATTGGGATTCCCACAATTTGTAGAATGTTGTTTGTTAACAATGCACGTAACCAGATAGTATAAATTTTCACAAAATGCTATCTGGGTGGCTGCCTGTTTTGATTGAAAAGTCAAGGTCATATCTATGCAAACACAACTTTGGTAAAAAGATGGAGTGGATGATCAATATGTAGAGTTTCTCATTCAATATTGGACCTGGAGTAAGAGGGGAAGGGATACAGTGAATTATGAGTATCAAATTGAAACAATTATTAGGAGATGGTTGAGGCATACATAGAAGCTCAATCACTGAGCGGTTGGTATAAACAACGAGTAACAGTTTCTCCTTGGTAAAAATCTTTTATTTCATATCACTGTGAGGCCTATGGTTCGTATTGGTGCAGGAGGATTGAGCTCATACAATTTACAGAGATGAGAATCATGTGTGGCAGGTTGACATTAGTACGAAATTAGATTTGAAAGAATAAGTAGAAATTTGCATGAGAACGTGTGGCATTACCTTAAATCAATCACCACAAATACTGGGCCCCTTCTTTATCTAATTGCAGTAATGGAACGATACTCAAGTAAGCAGGACAATCCTTGCATAACAAGATGTATTTCTATGATGACGATCTGCAGCAGGGCTGTACCTATGACTTGTAAAATGGTGGGGCAAGGGTTGTGTTGGTACTATTATGTTGCAATGAGGGTGCAACAGGGGCTCGGGGGGGGGGCAACAGGGGCACAGGAAGGCCTGCAGGAAGGTTTGTTATTGTAGAGATAAATATTCTCAATTGCTGGTAAAATGGGAGACAATCTGGAACATGTTAGCCCAAATGTTTTAAGGATTGTAACATGACTCATTACTCCAACTCGCTATCAGGAAAAAGCACACAACAGAGGATGTAAAACTTGACTGGTGTTGATTTCTGTGCATAAAGTTGAATGCTTTATATGTGTCAAAACTGTTATGTAAACAAAAAATAATACAATATAGTTATTAGTATATTTCATGAGAATATTCTTTATGACTATGAATGATTATATTGTATGTATTATATGTATGTTATGTTATATTTTTCAGAGTGACTTCCCTTGATCACTGCTGTAAAACTGCATTTGACAACCTTATGAGGTTAACCAAAATCTTGCCTCATATATCGTAAGACAAGTGAATCCAAAAATAGTAATTCCTATTACAAACAAAATAAATTAAAATGAAATTGTGTCCAAATATATGTGAACTCTATCAAATGCAATGAAATTTGGTGCCAGGGATGAAGTGTCATGGAAGAAGCAGTCATTTTTTATTATATTCTATTATTCAACCAAATTAAAATTTACAGGCTAATCAAACCAATTGAAAATGATTACATAAAATGTCATAAAACTATCTATTCTTGTGACTTTTATCAACGTCAGGATACAATGATCGACGCCATTTCAGCTTCAAATATCTATGTTAGATGACATTGCACTATTTTTGCCAAGGTCACCCACTTAAAATTCATCATTGGATCTCAGTTGTTCTTTAAAGGAGTGGTTGAGGATGTAAAGGCTCCCATGTGTGGCTATGGGTACTACAATAGCTGCACAATGACGATATCCTGTAGAGGTGGTGTCCTGGTTTGGACTTTTTGCTGAAATCGGGCCAAGTTTTTACCAAAGACGTAATCAACGATTACTAGTCAAGCCATTCCTTTCAATTCCCTCAATTTCCTGTTTTCAGATTTGTCTGAATAAGTAGAATAACATGACAAAATGATCACTTGGTTGGGAAAATTCAAACCGAAAAAGAACGTCCAAATTTTACACTCGGTCTCAATGATTGCAATTCTGAGGCAAAACAGATCTTGTCATCTCGACTTTACTGCTTTACAATCTTAGCTTGTGTTGTTTCCTAATGAATATATAAATATCACCAGTTATACAATTCGAGTTGCCATCGTTTGAAGTTGGTATTGTTATCCTGTATCAATACTGCTTTGTAAATCCTGACAATGAATGACATGGACTACATTGTTATTTGGGAGGCTAAGTCTTACAAATAAGTCCTTGTGCGTGTCAACAAAATCTGTAGTGATAGATCTGGACCAACATGGTAATGAATATGTTAATCTCCAATGGTCTTGACACGAAATTAAAACTTTACTGGGTGCGTGATATCACTAGAAAGGTGCTGTCTCTGATTCAATTCAGTAAAATCCTACCCGTGCCCACACGCTTAAAAATAACATTTCAGTTAAAAGCAGATAAATCAAAATATTGCGCAGAAGAATCATGTTTTCTGTTTTTTTTATATAAGACACTTTCCGCTTTCCTTTGAATAATGCTTTCGCGTGTCCCAACCGCAATATGTAGGCCATTTCAACTGCGGTCCAATTCTAACCCTGTCTCAGACATAATATATGGTGTTTGATGGTATTTGACGCATATCATGTAGAGTTAGTAACATCAGTTGTGGAGCAACCTGATTGATACATATACCCTTAAATCGTCAGTGTAATATAATGTCAGAAATAACTCAGTCACTGAAATTAATAGTCGTCTGAGCCCCCCAGACTTTTGCCCCTCGCCCGACGGCCTCCCGGCAAGGGAAAGTCTGTGAACAATGCAGGATCTTGCTGGAGTTGTCTGCTCTTGAGTGTTATAAGTTAATCAAGGGGAGCACTAAAACTGTAATATCTATAGATTTCTATTCATGTCACCTACTATATTGCTCCAGGTATGAGAGTTTTCCAGTCAGACTCTGGGAAAAGTAGCCTCATGTTTGGGAAATACCCATGAGCAGAGATATTCACTGCCAAGTAGTGAAGAAAATGTCAGCCATAATTTCTTTCATTTTGAATAAGGGCTGTCATTCATGACATTGACAAAAGGTCATATAATGTGTATTATTGGACCCTAGGCTATATGAAGTAAGATTAATGTAGAAGTAATGAGAGGAAAAATCCAAGCAAATCCTGCAAAGTGCGTAGACTAAATTAATAGCAGATGTATCAAAATGTGACACCATTAGTTGTCGCATAATAAAGTGTCATAACACAATTATTGAGATAAATATGCTTTACATGACAAATCAAAAATGACAAAATAGGCTCCTGTTAGAGACATCAGAAATTTAGATACAAATTACCAGTGTTTACAGCCAGGAAAGTACATTGCAATGATCTCCTTGTACAGTTACCTCATGACTTGTCAATAATGATTGATGAGTTCCTTACTGTAGTAAACCATAGACAATGAAATAGAATGCGGGATAGTGCACACACCCAACCTTACATTTGTACCTTGTAAAATTTAGACCCAAAGGTATACAAAATTAAATCTGCCTCAATGTGTTTTGGCTATTCTGTCGAGGCAATAAGTGATTTTACCATAAGCTAAAAATAGGCAATGAGGCAATGAGGCTCTATGTGCGCAGTAGCATTTGAGATTGCTTGATATATCAACCTGGTCATGGATGGAAGAAATAAATGCTTGATCACTTCTATTGCTAGGATAAATGGTCTATAGGAGTATTACTGTGGTATACACAGCTGCTAAATTGATCATGAATTATGATATGAACTCAGTGTACAGATTAATCATTACTCTGTGATTATATGAGTGAACATCTGTTTACTTAATTTTCTGATAAAAGGCCAGACCATGGAGTTGGTTAGCCTGTCTTGATAAGCTATGATGTGAGTGGGTTGAAGAGTCCCCCCCCCCAAAACAAAGCTTGTCAAAGACAGCCTAGACTCAGACTTGCTGTTTTGCAGTCAATATTTAGGTCAAAAAATAGTTTTTCTCATTTATGACTCATTAAGCATATTATAATCTTTCCTCAATGAATGAGTGAATCAATGAATAAGGAATTACTTTCAACTATAATGTGAATTCTCAATGACCTTGATGTCTTGGTACTTCCTTGTCAACAAGCAAGGCTGGAGTTAAAAAGTTAAAAACAAACAACATTATCGAAAATAAGAATATAGTTATCGCTCTAAATTGATGATTCAAGTATGTATGATGTTTGCATGGGACACAATGACAACAGAGTCCAAGGACCTTGATAATATTGTTACCAGACCATTTTTAATTTCCTATAAAACGGTTATTCATTAACATTCTCATTAAAAAAATAATTAAAAATGATACTCAATATCTCAATAAAAGAGCTAACATTTTAATCAATTATAAAAGTCATAATAAGGAAATCTATTGTCCACCCTCCACCCGTACAAAACTTGTCAATACAGGCACCTGGGTATTAGGTCTCCATTCTTCCGTGCCACCATAACCATAAGGCCATATGGTCTCGCCCAAGATAGGGGTGAGAGAGACCACCCAAACCCCTCGCCCCACCCGAGACTTAGGTGAGATCATGTGCCGTAACAATAGCTTAACCAAAATTTCAGCGCAAGCATAAGAGATGTTAATCTTTATAGATTTAGGTATCAATTTCTCTTCGATCAAAATTATAAACCTCAAAACATGACAAGTTAATGAACGTGTTATGTAAGAAACCATTTTAGTGCAAAGAAGCCTATTTATTTTAAGAGCCCAGCTTGATTGGAAATAAAGTTAGAGGAAATTGTGGCAACCAGAATGAAGTGGGGGCAAAGTGTAGCTTGTATTTCTTATAATGAAAGAAGCTAGTCAATACAATATGGAACATGGAATTGGAATTGAAATTGGCGAAAGGTTGTGCAAGTTGAAAATAAGCCTAGTTTCAACGCTTAAATTTTACATAGGTCGCTGGCAGTGGTGTTCCATTCCACTGATAGTGGAATGCCACTATCAGTGGAATGCTACTATCAGTGGAATGCCACTGTCAGATGACATTTTCTTATGTAATCATCATAAAGGACATCATGTTTTATAATTACCTTAGTGTATAAGAGCAGCCATATTTTCTTCCGTATGTGCAACGATCACTAACACAACAGGATATGGAAGTATCCTTATTCTCAAATGATTTATTATTAATAAGTGAACTTTACTGAGATTGTGTCAACTAATTATGATTGATGGATCTTGAGTGCAAAATTCAAGGATTTAACACATTTGTCATTTGTCAAATTGACAGGATAAGCTATCAATTAATTATCTATTATTGTCTGTTATTGTTTTCAACAATCTTGAAAAGTTAAGGAATTAGAACCAAGGGTTCATCTCAGGTCACCAGACATCAGAACATTACCTTTAACCAAATGATACAAAATTAAACAAAACTCAAGGACTTTAAAGTTATAGATATGAGATGAGTTCTAACAGAAGTATGGTAGAGTATTCTTTAGAGAATTAAACTTGCACACTGTACTGTGAAGACATCAACATTAACCCCACATAATCTGTAAAACAAAACAAAGCAAAGTTAGTGTAAATTCAATTATTACTAAGAGCTTAAACTAAGACCCAACAGAAACATACTTAAACATTTCAGTGTAGGGTTAAAGCTCAAATATCATCGTGGTGTTCCAGGCTAACCAACCAACAGATGTTCACTCATATAATCACAGAGTAATGATTAATCTGTACACCGAGTTCATATCATAATTCATGATCAATTTAGCAGCTGTGTATACCACAGTAATACTCCTATAGACCATTTATCCTAGCAATAGAAGTGATCAAGCATTTATTTCTTCCATCCATGACCAGGTTGATATATCAAGCAATCTCGAATGCTACTGCGCACATAGAGCCTCATTGCCTCATTGCCTATTTTTAGCTTATGGTAAAATCACTTATTGCCTCGACAGAATAGCCGAAACACATTGAGGCAGTTTTAATTTTGTATACCTTTGGGCCTAAATTTTACAAGGTACAAATGTAAGGTTGGGTGTGTGCACTATCCCGCATTCTATTTCATTGTCTATGGTTTACTACAGTAAGGAACTCAACAATCATTATTGACAAGTCATGAGGTAACTGTACAAGAAGATCATTGCAATGTACTTTCCTGGCTGTAAACACTGGTAATTTGTATCTAAATTTCTGATGTCTCTAACAGGAGCCTGTTTTGTCATTTTTGATTTGTCATGTAAAGCATATTTATCTCAATAATTGTGTTATGACACTTTATTATGCGACAACTAATGGTGTCACATTTTAATACATCTGCTATTAATTTAGTCTACGCACTTTGCAGGATTTGCTTGGATTTTTCCTCTCATTACTTCTACATTAATCTTACTTCATATAGCCTAGGGTCCAATAATACACATTGTATGACCTTTTGTCAATGTCATGAATGACAGCCCTTGAGATAAATATGCTTTACATGACAAATCAAAAATGACAAAATAGGCTCCTGTTAGAGACATCAGAAATTTAGATACAAATCTTTGCTGGCCGTCAATCAATTGTATGTTGCCTAGTAAAGTGTCATAAGACAATTATTGAGATAAATATATGCATCAGAAGGATAATGTTTTGTGAAAAGACATTTATACCATTAATAAAAATCACATTCCCAAGTCAGTACATTGAATACTAATTTTATATAAAAGTCACCTATCCTGTTTAGTAAATCATTACCAAAGCACATCTCCGACTTTTCAATTCTGCTTATTGCAAATATTACAGAATCTGGTAAGTTAAAATCTCGATCCTCTGTTCTTTTTGGAAATTAAATTCAAGTACTTCTCTCTTGTTCATTTATTCTAAATATTCTAGTTCTTACTCAATCCTCACTTGGTGTGTTTTAATTTGGCTTCTTCATTCTGACAGATTTATACTGGGCGTTAAATCCTTAATCTTACTAGGAGAAAGCATTGCCGTAATCCCACCATCATTAAGGGAGCCTACCCACAACACATGGTTTGCTCACATCATATAAAAAGTGGTTCGATCCCTAATAGTGCTTTACCACTATTTAATATGGCTTGTGTCTAGATTTTTGTAAACATTCATCTCAACATTGCAACTA
This sequence comes from Membranipora membranacea, assembly GCA_914767715.1. Lineage (NCBI taxonomy): Eukaryota > Metazoa > Bryozoa > Gymnolaemata > Cheilostomatida > Membraniporidae > Membranipora > Membranipora membranacea. Next base: position 12,632,162 of record OU612071.1, read on the forward strand.
AAAATGTTCATGCTTGCTTCTATAACAACCAAGCAACTCAATAGAATTGTTTTGTTTGCAGAAGATGAATATTCTTTACTGGCTGACTACACTTCTATTACTAGCAGGATCTGGCTATGCATCATGCGTCAGGCATTCAGACTGTAAAGGCGGTGAACAATGTGTATGTTTAAAGTTGATCAATGATTGTGACTGCAGAACACCATAACCATGATGATACGACTTGAACTGATAATATAGCAACAAATAAGTAATGTATTATTTCTTTGATAGTCTCATCTGGATATGAAATAAACTAAAAAGGCATTTTGCAAAATAATGACTTGTTCTTGATCACAAGCAAAGAGGGTCTATCTGTAATTAATTTCATTTGTCATTCAAATTAGTCTATTTTTTCGGCTTTCTTACGCTGTCCGAAAGTCTCCAAAAGTCCTATCAGAAGGTGGAAAAAAACTTTTTTGAAATTTCTTTTGTTATGCAAATAGCCAAAAAGCTTCGAGAAAAAAAGGCCTTCAAATTTTTTGTCTTCTCAAATACATTGAAGCAATGCTCAACTCACAGTGAATGCATTTATTTGAATGTGACAATTGTTTGCTGACATTTTAACAACTGCTCTACTACTGCAAGAGTTCAACTGCCATCAAAACTGACAAATTAATCCAATTAAAAAGATAACTTGTGATTGATTGTGCTAGAAACTGGTTTGTGACAATGGTGATTATTCTAATTCACATAACTTCAGGTATTGTTTCGAGTGTTCATTTGTACAAAGGCCTTAAATTAGATGCTCTAATATATGAACCCTGATTATGCAAATTATACTTGGCACCCTAGCCGGGAAAGTGATCTTCTTTCAATACTGCTGAGTTTTTAAAAGTGATTAAACACACTTGATATAAATGAATGATGCAGAATAAAGTGGATTAAGTGTCCTGTGGTTCTACCAATATCAGTAATAAATATATGCAATGATTTTTTATTTTACCGTTGAGGTGATTACAAACTTTAAATTCGTATGATTAAGGTTAAAGACATCGAACATGGTGGTAAGGAAAGTACTCAAGATCGGATTTAGAAGGTAACAATAAAAACAACAATGCTCAGTTTTTGTAAAAGAGTCCTGGCAAATGTCTTCTTCAAGATAGTCAAATAAAAGAAATCATGTACACGCAATACAACATTGCAAAAGGAGACGCAAGACACTTGAGTATCTATTATGGAGTTTCCCTATCAATTGACGGAAGGAAAAAGATTTAACAATATTCAACCACTTTCTGTTGCTTCTTCGTTCAAGGATGTTGTTGTTAAAATCTCCAAGTATAATCATTTCATTATACAGTGAAAAAGCTTTTTCAAAGTATTCGTAAGCAAGATCATACCATGTGGACTTGGAGTTGGGAGGCCTGTATATAAACGAGACTAAACAACTTTTATTTGTACTTGTCTTTACTTTGATAGTTATAGACTCAGGCATGCTATTGTCAAAATCTGCAAGATGTTCGAATTGCACGGATTCATGTATGTAGACAACGAGACCACCACCGTAACCATATCCCCGATCTCTCCTAATCACCTGATAACCTGGCACCGCATAAATACCAACACCATCATGCTCATTCATAAATGTTTCTGCTAATCCTAGAATTGCGAATTTACGTTGATGCAAAATTGATTTGATCTCCTCTATCTTGCTGGTGATTCCACGGACATACAAAAATGCAAATTCAGAATTCATTATCTCATTTGCTCAAATTGACATTAAACACTTTGTGATTGGAGACAAATGCCATTTTTAATAGAAAAAAGAAAATCATCATGAGAATGGAACTTAATTTTGAACATTCTCATTGGTTTGCCCTCCTTAAAAATTCTTTCTGATGTAGCATGAGGTTAGAGCACTTTTATATCATTTATTACAGTGCTGTCCTCAGCATCTCGTGGGACACCTTTCAACATACCAATATTTTCTGTCAGGGACCTCGGGTCGATTGTTTGGCGTATACTTGATCCACCAAATAGATCAGTGTTCCATTTGCGTAGGATGTTGTTTCTCGTTTCTTGGTGGTTGAACTGTATCATAATTTTGGGTTAGTTTGTATTGAAGTTATATCTGGTAATCTTTTCTATTATGATTGGCCCAAAGGTTTTGTTGAGGGTGCGTCTGATGGTATCTTGGTTAAAGTTGCTGTAGGTCATGGAGTCCTTCTTAATATCTATGACAAGATTGTCTATAGGGCGGAAACTGTTGTCTATTTTTTGTTCTTTTGGGGGATGTGTTCTCATGCTGGTTCGATTGCTGTTGTTCGTTGAGGAAGTTGATAGCAAATTAAGTTGCTGATGATTATAGTTAGCCCAGTGTTGTGCTGATGCTGTTTGATTGTTGGGAGAAACTTTTTCATGTGGTGAGGAATTTGAATTGCATTCCAATTTACTTGTTAGATGTTTGTTGATGCTGGTTTCAAGTTGGTCGAATTGATGTTGTATTTGATCGGTTATTGGTTGTTGGTCAACAAGTTTCTATATTAAAGTGCTTTGTTGTTTAACTTTAATTTCTAGCTCCAAGATTTTGCTCATCATGACGCTGATGAGGCTTTGGATATTACTGCTTGATTCACATGTGTTGCCTGATGTTCTTTGATGATTGTGAGAGCTGGTGCTTTCCATGGCAACTGATGTGCTGGAGCTTTGATTGGACGTGTAGCTGTTTTCCAGACTTGGTAGTTGAACTTCTGCCGCATTCATGCCTTGCTCGGATGTAATGAATTATTTACATTTCTGTTGAATGGTGGCATTCAATGCATTTATAGTATGTTCAGGAATGTCGTTGATATGTTTAGTGTAGTGGTCAAGGAAAATATCTTTGTCCTTAATACCATTGACAAGTATGGTAGATGTTGTATTATAAAAGTTCGCAGTGTATAAAGATTTTTTTCCTTTCTTCTTGGTTTTAAATGTGACCACTACAGCGACTACAGTTGTTTTTGTTTTATCCCGGTTGGTCTGTAAAGAGATGTAAAGTCCTTGCTCTTTTAACGAGGACTGGAAGTTAGCTTTGACAACCTCGTATGTTGCAGAATTGCACACCAGTATGATTTGAATGTTGTCAAGAGTACCTTTGATTTCGATGCTGTTGTCTTGAGTTGTTGAATCCAGCTTTTTTTGAAGTGCTCTGAGTTTGTTTAAATAATACGGCATTTCTTTTTTTGTTTTCTTGCTGATCGTCATCTTGGTCATCTCGCTTCCGCTTTTTAGAACTTAAAGCACTGTCTTCCATATGATATCCAGTAATTATTTACAATTTTTAATCAAGAACGAGAGAATTTTTCACAAGCAGCTTGTCAGCACGATGTCATGCACAACAATCACGCACAACAAATGTCACGCACAACAATACCCATGATCAACATCATGGGTGGTGATTGATTGGATGCTGAAGGTCACCTGCTCTCCACTTATTTTTAGAGTAGCTGCCGTAAGCTCAAAGTATGGTATTGCTCTTTGCTATTTTATCAGGGACCGGAAATGATCAACATTGATCTATCTGTAAGTCATTGACAGGTACCTTAGAAAACTGCGTAGTTAATTGTCAACACCAGTTTAGTTAGTTATTCTGAATCATCGTTGGTACAAGGGAAAAACACAAACATTGGCGGACAGTTTGTACAAAGCAACACCGGTCTAATTAAATATGGATTGAGGCAGTTTTCACTAGATATGGATTACATTTATGTACCAATTTTAGGTTGGTTTTATTAATGTCCACTCAGCTAGGACACAGAAATTTGTTGTGGGAGTAGAAAACATGGCATGGTGCAGTGTAAAATCTGCAAGCTGAAAAGCCTCAGAAGGAATGATGCCGATAGTACCAAAAGCACGAGGGCACCCATGAACAAGCCTCATTCAAGAGAATATGCTTAGTACAAAATTGACCAACAGTGATGAGACATTTAATGATAGTGATGGGGAGAATGCTACCTCAGGCCCACTTCTTTGGTCAAGGGGCAGAAGCAGCAGCAGTACTGGTATCACTGCTAGGTCTGGTGTTTGTCGATTTAACATGCCAAAGAATCAGTAGTTACTTTTCAAATATTATACTATGGCCATGTTCTGAGTAGCTCAAAGCCTTATTGAGGGCTCGTTGATTCTCTTCCTGGCCACATCATTAAAAACAGATATTGATACCTAAAATCAAAAGTACTAACAAAAAGAAATCGAAAATCGAAAGTAACGACAAGGAGACATCGAAAATAAAAATCGGGCAAGAGTTGGTTAAAATCGAAGGTGTAAAATCGAAAAACCGGAGTCGGGAAAATCGATGCCAGAATCGAGGCATCACCAGCCAATTAAAAAATCATTACAGCACTTGTGGTTTCCACTCCACACAACCGCTACAACTTCTTCGCATTGAAAAAGAATGTAGCTATAGATTCAGCTAGTCAGCTAATCTAATGGAACTCTACATTTTATACTATGACATTTGGTAAATTTAATGAGCCAATAATAAACTCATCAATTAAACGATTAAGACCATCATCTTTAAACCAAGACTGTGGTTTGAAAAGCAATAAACCGAAGTATTACTCAAAGAACAGCTGCGGTGATACAGACAAATGAGCCTTAACATGACCCTTGTCCGTAAGACACTACCTAGACAATCCGGAGGGCAACAAAATTGCTGATATATCTGGTTTCTGTCAAGTTTCGGAATGACACAATTGTGAATTTGTTCTTGTCTAAATCTAAGTCGTCATTGCGGAGAGGATTACCCCTCTAGAGTCCAGGTACAGAGACCCATAGTAATCAAGCCGCACCCTATACCCTTACCCGCTAGAATTCCGTCTACTCTTTTTATCGAAGAGGCAGAGGGGGATTCATTTACTGCATGTAGGGTGTGCAAAGATACAGTGGACCTCCGGTGTTTTTTTACCCGTTTCGCAAGGACCTGGCTAGGATGAATGGTGTGCCAGTACCAAATCAGAAATGACTGCCCGCACCAGGAATTGAACCTGATCCTCTCAGATCACAAGTCCGCATCCTAACCATCAGACCACTCCTGACTCACTTTGTTCTTGTTTTGCATAAAATCTAAAATTATATTTCTGATAATAGATCCTTAGATGTTTTCTCAAGAAAATTGGAAAGTGATTTGAACCACGTTTTGAAGAAAAGTTAAGGCACAAAAGTTTCATCAACAGGCCTTACTTAGCTAGTGGTTGACCTTCTCACAAATAATTATCTTTGACTTCATATGAATAGATTACCTGTTCCAGGAATAAGGGATTTCCCTTCACCAATATAGCATGAGTGATTGGGAAATTTTTAGAATCATAACAGGGATCTCCTTGAAGTTGTCAATCATCATTAAAGTCTGTACGAGGAAGCCAACTACTCATACAGGTGCATAACACCCATTGGGTTTCAAATGGATCAGATTATAGACTTTGAATGAATGCATTGGAGAGCTTCGAAATCCGATTGAGAACCCCTAGTATAAAATATTTCTGATTGAAACAAAATTGACCTAGCTCCATCATGATCTTGATATTTTTTAGTGGATAACCTAATTAGCATTCAATATTTCTAAATATTTATATTTGGGGGGGGGGTAAGATGTCTTTCAACTCACAGATCATAAAACTGAATAGGCAAATGCCAACATATATTTGTGAAAGAAAATTCATAAGTAGTAATCGATGGAAATTCCCGTACACAATTGAGAGCCGACTGACTGTCACAGTTGCTTCCAACCTGTGTATGAGTTTTTCCATGGATTATTAATAATCAAATTTCTTTCAAAAGTACATGCTGGGGTTATGCCTTTTGATTTGGCGTCGCAAAAATCTCCATAAGCCGTAGGGTTAATCCAACTTTGACACCAATTTGCCCTGAGCTGCAAATTTTGACAATGCAACAGTTTTTATCCTTGGAAGAGCAGCTTTTACTCTTAAATTGCTATCAAGCATAATTCGAAGATAATCTGTTCTTGTACCCAAGACACAGTGCTAAACAATGAGCTGTTACTTTAAGATGCGAGTTAATATAATTGGCTTTGCAGATGGAAGCCCACCTACAATCAAATTTTTATGGCCTTGATATCTGCTGAGCAAAAATCGTGGTTTGCTTGGACTGGATCAGGTAAAGTATAAACATCAACATTTTCATAAGAGGCATGCAGGTACCGTCAATATAACTTTTGATAGCACTTCCCCTATGACAAGCATGGGAAGCATGCACAATCATAACCAGCAAAATACATTAGAATCTCATTCATGAGAATTCGAAAACTTTAAATGTCCAGTCATTTGCATATGGAAATCCCTCATAAAACATAACCACCTTACTCGGGTTATCATTCCAGCCCAGGAATGAGAGGGAAGTCTGAGATGAGTTAATCCCTGCAATTTGAATCCAGATGTATGGTGATAATTCTCAACTGTTCCTCACAGAGGCTGCAGATTAGCTCGGCACGTTTTACCGATCAATGATTTCTCCAAAGCCTGTCTGCCGAATCGGCATTATCATTCAAGCTGAATTATTGACCACAGATTCAACTGACACACTGCATCTCTATAGGGAGCTTGTCATTATTTTATTTCAATCATGCTAATATAATAACAAACTTAACCCATGGTTTAGTCATATTGTGATGGAACATTTAGATGTGCCACGAGCCCAGTACAGCGATGTGGAGAAGAGAAAGTGATGCTGTTGACAACATGCCTGAAACAAACCAACTAAACCCAAAACCAATATGGCCCATATCGTAATAGGAAATCTGGTGCATCAATTTAGAGTTATAAGATATATGACAACCTTTACAGATTTTTTTTTATTGAACAGATATGAAATGTTCTGTTGAAAGCACGGCTATATATTCATTGATTAGGTGGACATATCTGATTTCGGACAAGCGTATGGCAATTTGTGTTTGAATTACTTGAAACATCTTTGATTGGTTAAGAGTTCATAAATACCACCTCTGACCTCTTGTAAACATTCGACAAATAGCTTGCCTGAGTTTTCAAAGGTTGTCACTAGGATGTCAGTCAATTCATAACGTCAAAGCTGTCAGAAGTTCAGATATATCCAATTAAAGACACAAAGTTATGTACTGGTGTGATATCTATACTAATAGATGTACTGTGTATTTTCAACTAACCAGTGTATTCATACCAATGGTTGAAAGTAAGTATACATCTTGTTCTGTTTGAATCGCTAACAGTAAAGACTGTTTTTCAGCTCATTTCACTGGCACTGTTTTGCCTTGGTACAGAATTTTACTCCCATCATGGTTTTCTAAGTTCCTGACCTGTTCTTTTAACCTGATGCTGGACAAGGCTTTTGTCCAGAGTTTGGTGTAATCCGACTCGTTGCAAAAAAATAATGAGCCATGGTCGGCTTATTAATTTCATAGCATAAAATACTGTCTTACTGTTTCCATGGTAACCAAGTGGAATCCACCACAAATTGATTCCTGCACACATTAAAGGTGTAAACGTCCATTTCTTTCCGTTTTCATCAAGAGTCAAAACTGATGTACGCCTAGAGCACTGTGTGTTTGGACCCAATTAGTGTGCAGTAAGATTCAGAATACCTGACAGCAGCAAACTCCTATGGGAAAGTTTGGATTAAATTTGGTGTGTGCAGATCATATACCAAATAATGTGTAAATATTGAGTTATGGGTGCCGCAATACCTGTGAATTCAATAATCAAGCCTGCTACCTGATTATGATACTTATAAATTATTTCCTGTATGGCCGGTTGAGACACTTTCGCATGTAAACAATATTAGCATAATTCCCTAGCTATTAATCTGATACAGTAAAGCCTATTTTACGGGACTTAGCTTCTGTAAAGCGACAGTTTCCTTTTATTCTGGTGCTTGTTAAATCATTAATGGTATGACATGTACAATGATCCCTAATGGGTGTGTGTCGGCTAAAAATGGTCTGTGTATTAAGATTTAACCACCAAGTAAAGCCAAGCAAATATTACATGACTTAAAATGGGTTGAATGCGTGAATTTTTTAAAATACAGCCAACACCTGACTGCCTGGTAAACCTTTATAATTCTAATGGTTCGATCACCTTGAGATATCTTAGTCAAAGCAATTGAAGTGCATTTAGTGTTGACTTTCATTAAAACAGAGTTGATTGCAGAGCAAAGAACCAGTTAGTATTATTTTTTTAGTTAAATGCTAAATTTTGTGTGCTGAGTTTGAAGGTTTCACTGGTGCCCATTTGTAAAAAAAGCCAGTTAGTTTACTGTGCCAATTCACACAAGATAATGATAAATAGATTGTTTCAAGCAGAATGCAAGTCATGTCATTTGCTGAATTCTAACTGTTTAAAAATGAGAGATACCAGGAATTCTATAATAATTCCAATCAATTACCCTAATCAAAATTGATGAGCTATGGGGATCTCTCTAACCAATCAAGAGGCTTACCCATCCATTCAGAGGTGATGGCCGCATAACTATTAATGCAAACAAGCACAGTACCTGTAAATTATCATCCAAATATCAGTACAAATTTGGTATTTGATATGGTGAGGCACACCAGGAAGAATGATTTCACAGAACAATATAAAGCATTTCTGGTTTTGTTTGGTATATAAGCCTGGATGCATTGCTAAGACGACCAAACTGACAATATCAGTTCAAGTAACATTCAAGCAATTTCTATATAATTTTCTTCTCAAAGGTTACATCCAGAATGGCTATCAAGTTGGTTGTAGCAGGTAAAATATCATTCATGGTACACTTAAATTGATTGTATTTCTTCATTGATCGAGCTAATTCTACATATGTTTATTCAATACATCCCACAAACTCTTGGAGGTCCACATTTTTATTCCTGGAAAAATCTTACCTATTTTTCTCATGTTATGTTTTATATATTGTAGTGTTTACATTAGCATAAGTCAACTCTAGCGGAGCCCACCATGAGAAAGTGAGGGATTAATTGCGAATGGTGGTTCTGCATATTGGGAAGCTCTGATGGTTTATTTCGATATTGAGACTTATTTCGTAAGTTTACAAGGCAAATAAACTACTTTAAAGCAGTATGACTATTTTGTTTTTCCTCGGAGCATCAACGTTAATGGAAGTAATTGCCCTGTAGTACCCTGCTATAATCATATCTCTCAGGAGAAGAAAACTTATTAAGAGCATCTCTGCACCTCTACATCACTGCATTCTCATAATTCAGTACACAGAATTATATATATATATATATATTATATAGATTTTTTTTTGAAGAGTTGAAGTTTTAATACAATACAATACAATATTGACTTAATTGATGTAACTCATGTCGATCATTTCTATCAATTTAGATATCTTGGGCAACATCACTGAGAGTGTTCCTGGCAACAACATCAAGAATAGAAACATACAGTCACTTTCTCAGCTTGAATCTCAAGATTGTAGGTTTAAAAAATGACAAATTAATTTTTCTTAAGACCAAACATAAGAAATATGCTCTAACACGATAAATAGGTAGTGCTTAGCTATTTTTGGTAGAACTAATGCTCGCAGCCTCAAAGTTTAGCTATTAGTTCCTAGCGATGTCGCTGAGTGACTGTAAAATAACCAACAATTACGCTCTTTTAGCTTTATTCTTATCAGACACAATATTATTATGTGATGATAAATAGAATGCAAATGCTAAAAATGCGACTTTCCTCCTGCAACATTTCTTGAAGCTGATACTCATTTAGCTTCATCTTTACAGGCATCAGACGTCTTAGAAGACTCATTCTACCAAATCCAGCAAGGCATAACCAGCCCAAATATTCATCTGGACCAGCTCAATCACCAAACTATCATTGATGTAGTAGGGAAGACAATATGCAGATGGAGAAACCTTTCTTCAGACTGTGTTAGCAGCAAAGTGCTATATTTACCAATTACGAAGGTGGATATGTTAATAATCATGCATTCTCAATTTTTCATAGTCTATAATATGAAACATTGTGTCAGATATTGATTGATTGCCATTTTTCTTATCGGTTGTCATACAAATTCCCGGAAACTGATGATTGCATCCATATTTACATACTCCTTTTTAGGTACCCCTAAGATTGCTATGCAAATGCAAATGCAATGCAATGACCAATAGACTTTTCTCCAGTATTTATCTCTATCACTTTTATTTATTAAATATGTGAACAAAAAAAGAACTGTTGCAAATGATCACTCAACTAAATAATTGCAGTAGTGACCATTTGTCAGACTGGGCGCTGTTAACAGCCAATACAAAAGCGTAGCATACTCAAACCAATGCATCCACTAATATGTCCTTATTGATAACAAAAATCTATGTTACAACAGGTTATTTAAACCCACAAGATATATATAAATAGATATAAACATATACCCTATTATCAGTATCAGGTAGGCCAATATCCAGAAAAAAAACTATGTTTCTCTATTAATCAGTGCCTGCAGTGTTCACCACGGCACAACAGATAGTTGAACTTGTTGGCAGAAACATCACTGACTACTCTACAGCTTTTGTCTTACCAGTGTTTACAGCCAGGAAAGTACATTGCAATGATCTTCTTGTACAGTTACCTCATGACTTGTCAATAATGATTGATGAGTTCCTTACGTGTAGTAAACCATAGACAATGAAATAGAATGCGGGATAGTGCACACACCCAACCTTACATTTGTACCTTGTAAAATTTAGGCCCAAAGGTATAGAAAATTAAAACTGCCTCAATATGTTTTGGCTATTCTGTCGAGGCCATAAGTGATTTTACCATAAGCTAAAAATAGGCAATGAGGCAATGAGGCTCTATGTGCGCAGGAGCATTTGAGATTGCTTGATATATCAACCTGGTCATGGATGGAAGAAATAAATGCTTGATCACTTCTATTGCTAGGATAAATGGTCTATAGGAGTATTACTGTGGTATGCAGAGCTGCTAAATTGATCATGAATTATATGATATGAACGCAGTGTACAGATTAATCATTACTTTGTGATTATATGAGTGAACATCTGTTTACTTAATTTTCCGATAAAAGGCCAGACCATGGAGTTGGTTAGCCTGTCTTGATAAGCTATGATGTGAGTGGGTTGAAGAGCCATCCCCCCCCCCCCCCCCAAACACAAAGTTTGTCAAAGACAGGCTAGACTCAGACTTGCTGTTTTGCAGTCAATATTTAGGTCAAAAAATAGTCTTTCTCATTTATGACTCATTACGCATTTATAATCTTTCCTCAATAAATGAGTGAATCAATGAATAAGGAATTACTTTCAACTATAATGTGAACTCTCAATGGCCTTGATGTCTTGGTACTTCCTTGTCAACAAGCAAGGCTGGAGTTAAAAAGTTAAAAACAAACAACATTATCGGAAATAAGAATATAGTTATCGCTCTAAATTGGTGATTCAAGTATGTATGATGTTTGCCATGGGACACAATGACAACAGAGTCCAAGGACCATGATAATATTGTTACTAGACCATTTTTCATTTCCTATAAAACGGTTATTCATTAACATTCTCATTAAAAAAATAATTATAAATGACACTCAATATCTCAATAAAGAGCTAAAATTTTAATCAATTATATCAGCCATAATAAGGAAATCTATTGTCTGCCATATAGCCACATATATTATCATATAGACATTGATTAATAAGGTTTTACATTGTATTAAATATAATCCCTCTACACAATAGTCCCAATTTAGCTAACGAAACGTGATCACTCTCGGTAGACTGATGAAGCCATGTTGTACCAGCGGAGGTACCTGGGCATTTAGCCTGTCTTGACATGCTTTTTGTGGGGGGGGGGGGGTAGTCAATACAGGTACCTGGGTATTAGGTATTCATTCTTCCGTGCCACCATAACCATAAGGCCATATGGTCTAGCCCAAGATAGAGGTGAGAGAGACCACCCAAGCCCGAGACTTAGGCGAGATCATGTGCGGTAACAATAGCTTAACCAAAATTTCAGTGCAAGCGTAAGAGATGTTAATCCTTATAGATTTAGGTATCAATTTCTCTTCAATCAAAATTATAAACCTCAAAACATGACAAGTTAATGAACGTGTTATGTAAGAAACCATTTTAGTGCAAAGAAGCCTATTTGTTTTAAGAGCCCAGCTTGATTGGAACTAAAGTTAGAGGAAATTGTGGCAACCAGAATGAAGTGGGGGCAAAGTGTAGCTTGTATTTCTCATAATGAAAGATGCTAGTCAACACAATTTGGAACCCGGAATTGGAATTGAAATTGGCGAAAGGTTGTGCAAGTTGAAAATAAGCCTAGTTTCAACGCTTAAATTTTACATCGGTCGCTGGAAGCAATGAACTAAACCTCCAGGAAGAACAACTGCAGTCACATGACCAATTGAGGTGTGTGCAGTTGGTTCAGAGTTGTCCTCTCAAAAACACACTAAATTGGAAACATAACTCCATGATAGCCCAAGTTCTTTTGTAGCAATTAGGGGTGGGTTACACTGAATACACTGACTCACTAGAAAATAACCGCAATTCTGTGAATATGCTTAGTGATGAGGCTTGATGGCCATGGTGTTGACACCAAATATTCTCATAACTGATGGTTTATTTCACTAAACTGAGACATGGAACTATAGAGAAGATGCTCATTGACAGTTGAGGTGCCATCCTTTGCAGATATACAATGCTTAAACCTCAAAAATAATGCAGAGAAAAGTCATTAAAATATTAATTTTTCACTCTATAAATCCTGGAATCTCTATGCAGGACCCATAGTTGATCAATCTAAAAACATGTGGCTATGGGCTATATTGCAAAGAACATATACCTTGCAGGTAGATACATTGAACATTCACATTTTGATTGTAAAATGATGAAAAACTCATTAAAATCAGCATATACAAGCAAGATATGCAGAGGAATGTGTCATCTGACTCTAAATCATGGAATGTTGGACAGGCAGTTGAAGGTATGAGTCCTGTTATCCCTTATAACCATGTTTCATCATAAACAATTACTCCTAGTGATTGCAATTTCATTTTTTACTGATCACTCTCTAATTTCAAGTGACCATTATTTATGCATGCACATCATTTTTCAATTTTTCGGAATTAGCCAATCAGCAGCCAGCTTAACTATGAGTTGTTCTTCCTGGAGGTTTAGTTCATTGCTGGAAGTGGTGTTCCATCCCACTGATATTGGAATGCCACTATCAGTGGAATGCTACTATCAGTGGAATGCCACTGTCAGATGACATTTTCTTAAGTAATCATCATAGAGGACATCATGTTTTATAATTACCTTAGTGTATAAGAGCAGCCATATTTTCTTCCGAATGTGCAACGATCACTAACACAACAGGATATGGAAGTATCCTTATTTTCAAATGATTTATTATAAATAAGTGTGACAGTACAAAACTAAAGGTCAATCACATATCATATAAAGACGCAGACCGATAAATAACTAGTCAATATTCAACAAATACATTTCTGTACCAGACCCTGGGCCGAAACCATAAAAATTGATAACCAATCATAAGCTGGATAGAACTCCCATAAAAATATGACACTTGTCAACACTAATTACCTTTGCACCTATTATCGGTGATTGGTTTCAAAAAGCGGAGAAAAACAATGAGCTTGCAAAAGTCAAAAGCTAAGACTAAGGGTGAACTCTAGGTCACCAGACATTATAACACAAATTGCACTGGTTTCTGATCATATTTTTTTCTCATAAGTTCCATTGTCATCCACATGTTGTCAATTTGAATAGCTATGGTGATCTGTTTCGGCGTGATTATTATAGGCTTGACCTGCTTGTTGTGAGAGCTTGCTGCTTGTGCGCTGACTTCGAATTGATGATAGGAGAACCAAGGACTTTAGAGTTATAGATATGAAATCGAATCAGGGCAATAGTGTAGTAGAGTATGCATTGAGATTTAACCCAGCATGCTGTGCAGACAGGAAATCATCATTAACCCCACATAATCTGTAAAACAAAATAAAGTAAAGTTAGTTTAAATTCAATTATTACTAAGAGCTTAAACTGAGACCCAACGGATACATACTTAGGCATTCAGTGCATGGTGACGGGTAGTTTAGGTTAAGGCTTAAACATCATAGGTTATCATTATTGAGATTTATCTAGACACAGGCTATATGGTAATGGAAAATAGTAATATTGTAGTAAAAAGAGGGAATAATACACTGAGGGATTGAAAACTCTGGCTGAGATTCTCTACAGCTTTACATCAGCCAGAGTGTCTTTAATGTCTTCACCTACTACTGGAGCTTGAGTATTATTGGTTATATCATCAGCTGCTGCAATGTGATGAGCTATTCCATTGGATGAGGACTTGTTATCTTTCATCTCATTGGATGAATCGCTTAGTTTCTTGTTGAGGGCTGACTTTATAATAGGGTCCTGCGTAAACTTGAGAGCTTCAGGGAGCTCACTAAACGAGGCGTGGTGCTCTTTGTTTAACTCATTCTCCTCGTGGTACCCATCATTAACTGCTCCTACAAATAGACTGTAACCATCAATAAAGGGTCAGCAAAGGTCAAAGGTCAAGGCCAAAGATGCTATCAGCTTATTATTATCGGTACAAGATTGGCAAACACACAAAATCTGGCACTTTTCTGTGTCCTGTTCTAAATCAGAGTTGTCCCCTCCTAGAGAACAGAGATTATCGTTGAGAAGTGAGAGCTTGAAATTTTGCATGGTAAACTGCAGTCATGAGATTCATTACATATTTTATTTCTGTTAGGATTAGTTAGTTAGGATTATACACCACATAGAATTAAGGTGAGAATATCGTCCAAATTGTGTGTTGGTCCAGTAACCTCATGTTTCTCAGACACAAATTTCTTTATGGTATGTTGGGTTGGGATGTGCTGAAAACTATGAGTTCTACATAATTTTGTATATCGAGTGATATAGCATAATCAAATCATATCAATCATATCCTGGTAGGAGTGTCATGTAGTATGTACCACCATACACATATTTATTTTCCTCAAGTCATTGTGAGGTCAACAAGTTACGCTTTGCATCCCCTAGATTAGAGTGGCCTAAAAATGCCATAATTAAAGATTCCATGTCAGACTCAGCTCATTTGGGACTTCTATTTGCTATTTTTATAACATTACAATGCTTTGGAGGCTAAGAACTGGGGACTTGAGAGGAGATTACAATACTCAACCTGGTGTTACTCCACACCCTCATGGATTTTTGCCCCCCTACAATGTTTCATACACTACGACCCTGGGAATACATTGTTGAATACTCAGGTTCCACGCTCTATGGTATGCCATCACTCGTGCCCTTTTGCTACCCTGAATCTTGTATAGTCTGGGTCCAGAGTTCAGTAAGGGATGTCAATTGTGTTCAACATCATATAACACAAGCACACTTTCTGCAATTTATCTGCCATTCAGGTTGCTCCCATTCTACTTTTCAACTGCCAGTAGCTTGAGGAGGAGCGACTCCGAATACAGGCAAATTGGATTAAATGTGATATATATACTATGTAAGTTATGAAAGAGACGTACTATTTAAACACATTGACATCAAGACTACACTATTAACATGTGTATCTCTGATCGTTGGAGTCAATTTAGTACCCAACATGTGCCCGCCCCTACTTAGTGAAATTGGACTCTGCTCGTCACACCGAATTCTTTGTGATGGAATTCATGCTAAGTGAATTGGTTCACTCTCTAGCAATCAGAGATATTTATTTATTTATTTATTTATTTATTGAGGTTTTCTAAAAGTTTATAATTAAAGCAAATTAAAAATAACTTGTTGACCTCATACACATTAACATAGATACAAAAAATGACTTGAATAAAAAGATATAAGTGGTAGGGTGTTACATACTATATAGTGTGTAGGATAATGAAAGCATGGTATCATAAATTGCATGAATAAGATGAAAAAAGAAAATAAGAAACAGAGAGTGGCAAACAAAAATACAAGTTAACAACATTAGGTGGGATTAAATGATATACATGCAATAGTATATCACCTCATCAGTGGACTATTTATATCATGCTCGAATATACCTGTTTAACGAGCAGGTGAACGATTTTGGTAAGTATACTTACGGGTTCATCTTTGGATGTTTCAGCTTTGCTTGGAGCAGCTTTAGACGTTGTCTTAGTAGCAGTACTATCCAGTGTTTACTCCTCTGATTTATCTCTGAGCCTCTTCAGACAAGGCAGTACATTGTCAATAAGCGATCTCCTGAAATAAAAGCAATCACAATCACCATCTCTAGGGTTCTAGTTTGCCATTGTAAAACTTGCCAGCGACAGTTTTATCAAGACCGACAGAGACAGGGAATCAAGTCTTGACAAGTTTTGTTGTCACCCCCCTACCCCACCGCCAAGCAAGCTTGTCAAGACAGGTTACAAATATTCTGAAGAATGTAAACGTAAAACAGTAAGGTGAACGTAAAACTGTTTGATGAGACGACTTTGGCTTTAGCAGATAAGGTGTTTCTCACAAGCATAAGAAGATTGTGACGGCTTTTGATAAAACGAATTACCCAAATTTCTAAAGCACCAGTCTGATTTGGTCTATGATACACATTGATTGCCCTCTGTTCAAATTTACCTGAATCCATCAGCAGCGACCACATAAATGATGAAGTTAGCGCTGGCGTTGATAATGATGAAGTCGTAAGCTATTATACTAAAAGTAGGAGCGTTAGGGCTGTTAATCCTCCATAATATCTGTAACACCATATCTGGTATCTGAAACAGTAGAGGAAAAAAACGCTATATTAATCAAATACCTCAAAGCCTCGAGCACCAGCGTCATTTTTCAGATTACCATTACCAAGGTCGTTACCCAGGAGGCTTGCACAGCTCGTCAATCCTTGACTTCTGTAATAATACTCCATCCGCCACAGAGGGAATTATCTTGTTCAAGAAGTATTTATCTTTCCCTTGATGGCTAATTTTGAAATGACAATGAAAGTTTTATGACCAAAAGAAGCTAAGATAGGCAAAAGTTCTAAGCTCAGGAGTTGCTCCCTCTCTGTTTGAATTATATTAGCCTGAATTCCTAACCCTAGCCAGGTAATGGCTAGGTATGACACCCCTTCGAAAATTTCCCATACCACAGGCTTGCAGACTGGTGGTTAGACTTAAGATTTTCTGCCACCTGCTGAGGCAATGAGTACAGACGGAGTATTTGCTTTGGTTGGTGGTAAGTGTTCTTCTCTTACTATGCATTGATTATTGATATTAACATGGGCAGGCTACGTTGGTATGAAGAAGAGAGTTTGTATCTGGATGTATTTTAAACAGATTCACTCTAGGATAGTGGGAACAGGAAAGGAGCACATAGTAGTGTGTACAAGAAATTCAACTCATCATTCACTGGACTGGAACAGAGACAGGGAGGAAGGGTTGGGCTCTATTTTTCTCAGACTTCTGCAGTTGTTAGTTCGTGCAAGCAATGGTTGGTGCCCCAAGCCAGTGGTTCAATGATAATGCCACATGATCTAGCATTAGTCTCTGGTTGCTAGACTTTATATGGCTTTGCTAGTGGTTGAGTGCCCAACAGAGGTTCAACCACTTGATTTAGACTCTGAACTCACTGCATAGAAGAGGCCTGTGTCTATGTAAGCACCTGGCCTGAGTGGTACAAGCAGCACTCATGTTAGCCTGTCTAGACAAGATTTGCCAATCAGGCTAAAAAGCATGTATACTTTGCCAATATAGTGTCCAACTTGAAAGTACATGCTTGTTGTGTTACAACAGATGCACATATATAAATTAGACATCCCCCTCACAACCCAGAGTGTAGCATTCCTGGGATTGCAAGCAATGTAAACCCTACAGTGGGAATAGGGCAATAAGGATTTGACACCTGTAGATACAGTCAATATCCCTAGTTTTGAGTGTCACTGTTCTTCATCCGAACAGCGAGAGAATGGAATATGCTGCCCGACACCAGTCATCTACTGAGCCCCCAATGTGTCTAATATTAGCCTGTTATTTGAAAATTTGTTACTGACCTGGAACGATAAACCGATTGTGGCACAACGGTTTCTAAAGTCACAGCTGTAGAGGCTGGCGCTGGAAACCTGCCAACTTGCAGGTAAACATGCAGGTAAACATGAGTTGTAACTCTCAGAGAGAAGGTGATGAGTCACAGAACTTTTAGGCCTACTTTTGGTACAGTGTGCACATCAAGGCCTTGAGAACCAGACCAATTGGACTTGCACAAAATGCAGCACCTGTTGTAGTGTGTTGTGTCGTTTTGATTGCAGTGAAATTACTATACCTTTCTAAGGCCCAAACAAATTAATAATGGGCATGAGTAAATTAAAATGCTTGTAATTTGTAACCATGGAACAAACAGACAAGCGCCCCCTCCATACCATTGTATCCACAATACGATGACAATAATGCTGAGTACCCTCAGTAAAACAGTGCTGAAGTGATACATACACCAATTTTACTCTGGGCGGTCTATGACGCCAGCCTAACATCATCTCAAGCATAGTACTGAAAGATGAATACTGTCTAGGCAAACAGTGACACAGCCACCAATTCAGTGGTGGATACATCATGGTATGACGGTGTATATGATGACAATCTTCTAACAAAAGAGACATACATGTTGTGTTGACTCCATACACTGACCACATATATCATGTTCACTTCAGAAGGGCAGGCCACATGAGCCGATTCCATTACACTGCACACAATATTGGAACTGAGCCTTATTACCATGAGACTTTCCAGCGTGAAGTCACTACTACTTGTTAGCTCAGCTCAGCTGCGGCACTGTCGATCTCTGGTAGTGAGTTCTCCGTATTATGACTTGACCTTGACCTTGAGGAGGTTTGGCAGTGTGACGTGTCTCATGTCCTTTTTAAATCTAGTTCTAAAGCAACCTGGTCTAACAGCACAACAACAACTTTGATCAGTTATATCATTGTGTTCTTCCCTCCCAGCATTCTGCTTGCAGGATAGCCTTGTGACATAGTCTATCTCTGCAGCACAGCAGTGGTGGCGCTGCCTTCCATCAAGAAAGGCAACTCCCAGGGTTCAAGGTTATGAGATATCAAAACCAGTGTTCCATTTAGGCCCAAATATTTCCAAAATATGGGTTTCCATTGTTTTCCCAATTTTGGTACTCAGACTAGGTGAATTAGTTCAAGCCCTATGCTGCAGAGACGAACGTATGCCTCAACAGTTCGCACATGCGCAGACTGCCCTCCCAGTGGCATGATCGTATTTTTCTGCCTTCGACAGACTGTTATAGAGATTACCATCCTGACGTTCCTGAACCCAGAGTCAGTACTCAGAAGCTCAGTCTAGGAATGATATGGAGAGATTCATATGTTGAGTATGGACGTTAAAGAGGCGGACCTCTTAGTTGTCGCTGTGTCGTTGTGTCTGATAGTGGTGTAAATGTACCAACAGTTGGAGAACTCTTTATAATGTGAGTTTTTACTATATCATTCGCATCCTTGCGTAAGAACAGTACTATTTTGAAATGTTTACATTTGAAAATAGCTTGTTCCTTTTTGTCGAAATTGCAGTAGACTTGTCATATGAGATGGACTATTACAAAAAAGTGGAAGAAAGAAGTATATACTCAATATAACTATCCAGTAACGGAATACTTTATAGCGTATAGGAATTATCTCATCCTTGACATTAAGGGGATAACTCAAAATTAGACTTAACTGTGAGAAACCATGCTACCATAATATAACTACCACTATGGTCTATGATCCCTTTCAGACATATATCTGGTTAGTATTGCCACACCAACCACATCCTGTAGTCAGCTCTACACTTCTTAACCGGAAGAGGATAAAGTTTTGAGACCAATATACTAATCTCTCATCGAATAGTAGGTGTGGTATTCACTTAAACCTCAGCCTGAGGAGTTTCTCTGGCTCTGAGATGTATTTCATCCCCCACAATAAAGTTCACATGTGGTTGCTCATTTTGTAGATTTAATGAACCGAAACAGTGAAATTCATGGATTTGTGGTTGGATAAGATTAGATGAGTAAGTCAGAGATGCTCAGTTTACCTCTTATAGCTGGAACTATTGCTGCCACACAGGGAAATGTGTGATTATTGAATTCTGTATAGCTCAAGAATATTTATATGAGGATGCAATCTCAGCATTGCCACCAAATGGGCAAATGATGCACAAATAATTAATTCCTTCATACCCTTAATTTTCAAGGTCAGTTTGTGCATATTATTTGCCCATTAGGTGACAATTTCAAGTTATGAGACTCAATAAGTTATCTTTGAGCTGTACAGAATACAATAAGTACATATTTGCTTGAGTGGCAGCAGTATTTATCTATATTCCTACAGTTGCAGGGAGGTGTCAGGGAGGTGTCAGGGAGGTGTCAGGGAGGTGTCAGGGAGGTGTCAGGGAGGTGTCAGGGAGGTGTCAGGGAATAAATGACAATTTGAAAACGTCAAACAGCAATAATATCTATCGATTTTATTTGCAAAGTGGTAATGATATTTTTATTACTGATTACAACATTTATCTCAAAAGCTCTATCTACCCATATCAATCATTATTATACTATGGTCTAATGGGCATGCAGTTCAATTTATGTTTTAAATCCCTCTCTGCAAACTTCTCTTTGTGTCCTGGTTAGACCTAAGCCAGCTCTAAGTGGTGTTTGTGAAGGCAGTTATGTCAGAGGCCGCCTTCTACCGATCACCTTCACTAACATCATTTTTGTTGTGGTTTGGTCCTTTAACCTTACATACGCACAGCCAAAACAAACAATATGACACATACAATGACCACTGTCATGTCTGCACCACTTCTCCTAATCACGATATATTTATTATTATAGTTAGAAGATGCACAGTTAGCCTTACCAAGTATGGAAGAGCAGGCAGCTATAGAAGGTAACCCGACTAAACTACAGACATGGACTTATGTACAAGCTAACGCTGCTATGTGAGTATCAGTAGGTGTAGTATTCAGTTTGGCAGGATATTCATAAGGTTGCTTCGATATTCAAAATTTAACAAAGATATTGAACATAATTTACAGATCCAAATCTAATGTACCTCGGCTCAATAGTGACCCTCTACAACTGACAATAGAAGGAGCACAACAGAAAGTAGGGGAGGTGTGTTAATCAGGAATGCCCAGCAGCAGGTTTCTATAACTAACTGATGTAGATAGTTTTCGTTGATTTTCTGAGTTTGAACCCTAAAACCCTTGTACTGCCTATTTCCATTAACTTTCCTGTAAACAAAACCTCTAGTTGTGTGATCAATAGGGGATCAATACTGCCCTCCAAGTATCCTTATTCTACGCTTATCCTCCTCCTTATTTTTTCATAGTGATGAGATTACCAGAGTTGATGACTGAATTTATATTTCTTCTTTAAAGAATTCAATCCTTATATTGATATTGTCATTGTAGACACTACACAAGTGATGTGCATTTCTACCATAGATATAGTTATAGTTCTCATATCCACCACTGCAGGGTCTGAGTCGCCGATGATGACTCGGGAGAGTCGTTGATGATGACTTGGGGAGAGATAGACGGTACTCCATTCCTGTTAGAAACCAGCAACCAGCTGATCAATTCCATCTAACCGGGGCTAGTGCTTGAGGTACTGTATGCAATTTCACCTTCTTTGCCATTTCTCCTGTGCCGAAGCATAATTGAATTTGTCTGTATTTAGAGTTGCTCCCCCTCTAGTTGTCAGGGGACCCTATACGCAAGCAAATTATATCACGCTTCATTTAAATTTATCTGGCTCTGCATCGCGAGAGAAATTTCAATGAAGTCAGTGAGATTTTTACTCATAGGAGCAATCATACCCTGCCTGTCTGTCTGCCTTGAATGATCCACATATTTTTGGGTATGGTCAATAGACTTACATGTAAACCTAGACAGACATCTATTATCATTGTTATATACAGAGAATCAGCATTACGTTATTGAGGCGCTAAACTTCTTGGTGTAAAGACGTAATGACACTGAATTGTGTTGTACTGTTGGCAGTGACTTGCAGTTTACAGTTGAGCTTTGTGTTGGCATCTTGATCAAAACCGATCGGAATTAGAGTTTGAAAAGTACAATTAGGTTTTTGTGTTGTTACCAATGGGAGGTCAGTTTGAATTTTTTTTATTAAAATAAAATCGAAGCGATCACAACAAGCTTAAAACTTAAATTCTGATTGAAATCGATTTTATTTTAATTATTTAAGTTATCAACAAACAATCTTGACTGTTGGCTAAGAATCCATGAAAACACCATTGCAACTTCACAAGTCAATGTTGTGATGTCACCCTCAGTTGAGTGCGTCATGTAAGTTGTACATGTTTTCCTGTCTAGGTTTGTCTATGGTTTTTTCATAATAAAAATTGTCAACAGCTGGACAACTGAAAACAAGTTCATAGGTTTTATTTATTTCTCACATTTATCTATGTGTTGGGCTGTTTGTACGCTGTATTGACATACCTTGTCAGCTTTGTCAAAGTGTCTAGGAAAGCAAAAACAACCACTGTCCATATCAAAGCTTTGTCATTGCAATAAACAGGAGAGATAACATACTCTAGACCCTGGATTTTCGCACTTAAAATTAGGTTCCATCATTCAATAACGTCCTTGTGCGAAAAGATTTACTTTTTTGTTCATTGCAATGGCACAGCTTTGATATGAACTTTATGATATGAACTTTTGCTTTCCTAGACACTTTGAGATTCGAGTAAGGCAATATTTGATTGATGCTAAATGTTGGTATTTCTGATAAATATCACATCGCTTTCATTTTACCCATCCTTTTCTTTCTATGTTAACATTGCTACCTCAATGATGTATCCATTTATTTTATTAGCTGAAGGACGAGCCTAGGAGAGACAGGATCAGGAGAAAGTTAGCTGAGAAAGTGGCTAAATAACACAAAGATAAAGGAGCTCAGAATATGGGAAAGATAGAACGTCCCATCACGTATGTATGGCTATGTTCTATGACATCATGTTTATAATTTGCTAGACAAGCTATCATTTGGCCAAAAAGAGATATTTCATGGCCTAATAGAGATGTAGATGAATTGCTGTTTTAAATCCCTCTCTTCAAACCGCTTACTCTTTGTCTCTTGGATATACTCTAGCAAGCCCTAAGTTATGTTCGTGAAGGTAGTCACACCAGAGGCTGGCTGCGATCACCTTCGCTAACACCATTAAGGCTGGTTGTGGTAAAGTCTTTAACTCCTTGCTCAACAAACAACATGACATACCCACTGTCACGTTTGCTCTTTTACTCCTAATCTTGATATTTATTATTATACATGTAGTTAGAAGATGCACAGCTAGCCTCACCAAGTATCGAAGAGTGGGCAGCTATCGAAGGTAACCAAACTAAACTACAGACATGGACTTATGTACCAGCTAATGCTATCATGTGAGTCTTACTAGGAATAATGTTGGATTTACAGGGTATTCATAAGGTTGCTATGATGTTCAAAATTTGACAATTGATTGATTGATATTAATCAAGGATTAATCAAGGATCTTGGATGGTTAGATGGCATAATTTACAGATCCAAATCTAATGTACTTCGGCTCAATAGTGACTCTCTACAACTGACAATAGAAGGAGCACAGCATATTACCGAAGGTCAATGAGTGTAGCTCCCTGGAGTTGTCTTAACATATGCAAGTGTATTGGAAGAATGTTACCTTACACTTGCATTTGGCAAAATAATGTATAATATTGAAATGGTTTCTATCACTAGCTGAT
The DNA here is from genome assembly GCA_914767715.1 of Membranipora membranacea. Taxonomy (NCBI): domain Eukaryota; kingdom Metazoa; phylum Bryozoa; class Gymnolaemata; order Cheilostomatida; family Membraniporidae; genus Membranipora; species Membranipora membranacea. The sequence continues at coordinate 12,655,922 of OU612071.1, forward strand.
GTAGAGTAGTTTTCGTTGATTTTCTGAGTTTGAGCCCCAAAACTCTTGAACTGCCTATTTCCCTTAACCTTCCTGTAAACAAAACCTCCAGTTGTGTGATCAATACTGCCCTCCAAGTATCCTTATTCTACGCTTATCCTCCTTCTTATTTTTTCATAGTGATGAGATTATCAGAGTTGATGACTGATGTTATATTTCTTCTGTAAATAATTCAATCCTTTTGTTGATATTGTCATTGTATACACTACACAATTGATGTGCATTTCTACCATAGATATAGTTATAGTTCTCATATCCACCACTGCAGGGTCGGAGTCACCGATGATGACTTTGGGAGAGATTGACGGCACTCCATTCCTGTTACATACCAGCAACCAGCTGATCAATTCCATCTAACCGGGGCTAGTGCTTGAGGTACTGTATACAATTTCACCTTCTTTGCCATTTCTCCTGTGCCGAAGCATAATTGAATTTGTCTGTATTTAGAGTTGCTCCCCCTCTAGTTGTCAGGGGACTCTATATGGAAGCAAATAATATCACACTTCATTTAAATTTATCTGGCTCTGCATCGCGAGAGAAATTATAATGAAGTAAGTGAGTTATATACTCATAGGAGCAATCATACCCTGCCTGTCTGTCTGCCTGTCTGTCTGCCTGTCTGTCTGCCTGTCTGTCTGCCTTGGATGATCCACATATTTTTGGGTATGGTCAATCGACTTACATGTAAACCTAGACAGACATCTATTATTATTGTTATATACAGAGAATTGGCATTACGTTATTGAGGCGCTAAACTTATTGGTGTAAAGACGTAATGACACTGAATTGTGTTGTACTGTTGGCAGTGACTTGCAGTCTACAGTTGAACTTTGTGTTGGCATCATGATCGAAACCGATCGGAATTAGAGTTTGAAAAGTACAATTAGGTTTTTGTGTTGTTATCAATGTGAGGTCAGTTTGAATTTTTTTTATTATAATAAAATCGAAGCGATCACAACAAGCAATTTTAAAACTTAAATTCTGATTGAAATTGATTTTATTTTAACTATTTAAGTTACCAACAAACAACCCTGACTGTTGGCTAAGAATCCATGAAAACACCACTGCAACTTCACAAGTCAATGTTGTGATGTCACCCTCAGTTGAGTGCGTCATGTAAGTTGTACATGTTTTCCTGTCTGGGTTTGTCTATGGTTTGTTCATAATAAAAATTGTCAACAGCTGGACAACTGAAAACAGATTTACGGATCCAAATCTAATGTACTTTGGCTCAATAGTGACTCTACAACTGACAATAGAAGGAGCACAGCATATTACCGAAGGTCAATGAGTGTAGCTCCCTGGAGTTATCTTAACATATGCAAGTGTATTGGAATAATGTTACCTTACACTTGCATTTGGCAAAGTAATTTATAATATTGAAATGGTTTCTATAACTAGCTGATGTAGAGTAGATTTTCTTGATACTCTATTCGCTTGACTTTCAAACTTTGAGCCCCAAAACTCTTGAACTGCCTATTTCCCTTAACCTTCCTGTAAACAAAACCTCCAGTTGTGTGATCAATACTGCTCTCCATGTATCCTTGTTCTATGCTTATCCTCCTTCTTATTTTTTCATAGTGATGAGATTATCATAGTTGATGACCGATGCTCCTTTTGTCGAAATTTGTCATTGTAGACACTTCGCAAGTGATGTGCATTTCTACCATAGATATAGTTATAGTTTATATATCCACCACTGCAGGGTCGGAGGCGCCGATGATTACTTAGGGAGAGTTCCTGATGATGACTTGGGGAGAGATTGACGGTACTACATTCCTGTTAGAAACCAGCAACAAGCTGATCAATTCCATCTAACCGGGGCTAGTGCTGGAGGTATTGTATCCAATTTTACCTTCTTTGACATTTCTCTTGTGCCAAAGGGGCAGATTACTCTAAGTCAAGCATTATCGAATTTGTCTGTATTTAGAGTTGCTCCCCCTCTAGTTGTCAGGGGACCCTATATTGAAGCAAATATCACACTTCATTTAAATTTATCTGGCTCTGCATTGCGAGAGAAATTCCAATGAAGGAAGTGAGTTATTTACTCATAGAAACAATCATACTCTGACCTGTATTCATGTCTCGTATGAACCACATATTTTTGAGTATGGTCAATAGACAGACAAGTTTTATTGTTGTTATATACAGAGCATCAGCATTACGTTACTGAGGCACTAAACTTCTTGGTATAATAACGTAATGACACTGAATTGTGTTGTACTGTTGACAGTGACCTGCTGTCTACAGTTGAGCTTTGTATTGACAACTGTATCAATTTCATTTGGCTTTTGAGTTCGAAAAACGTGATGAGTTGAAAATTTTGTCACGATCAATTTGAGGCTAGTTTGAATTTTTATAATGAAATAATATCGGAGTGATCACAACAAGCAAATTAAAAAATATAAAATCTGATTGAAATTGATGAAGTTATCGACAAACAACCTTGAATGCTGGCTAAGAATCCATGAAAACACCATTGCAACTTCACAAGTCAATGTTGTGATGTCACCCTCGATTGAGTGCGTCATTTAAACCACTGCTGCCACACAGCCAAATGTGATCTTATAGAATTCTGTGTAGCTCAAAACTAATGTAATGAGGCTGCAATCTCAGCATTGTCACCTAATGAGCAATTAATTTGCACAAACTGATCGTCAAAATTAGGGTATGAAATTAATTATCTACCGCATCAGGTGACGTAGTTACCGTCTTACTAGTGCACACTGTACACATCATAAGCTGGTGCGTAGATTTCATGATCTGATTTTGAAGATCAATTTGTGCAAATTATTTGTCCATGAGGTTACAATTATGAGATTTAAGTCTCACTTAATTATCTTGGAGCTATGCAGAACTCAATGAGCACAAATTTGACTGAGTGGCAGCAGTAGTTTAAGTTGTACTTGTTTTCCAGTCTAGGTTTGTCTATGGTTTTTTCATAATAAAAATTGTCAACAGCTGGACAACTGAAAACAAGTCCATAGGATTTATTTATATCCCGTGTTTATCTATGTGTTGGGCTGGTTGTACGCTGTCAAGGAGGGAAAGTATTTAAAGTCTTTAACTCCTTGCTCAACAAACAACATGACATACCCACTGTCACGTTTGCTCTTTTACTCCTAATATTGATATTTATTATTATACATGTAGTTAGAAGATGCACAGCTAGCCTTACCAAGTATCGAAGAGCAGGCAGCTATCGTAGGTAACCAAACTAAGCTACAGACATGGACTTATGTACCAGCTAATGCTATCACATGAGTCTTACTAGGAATAATGTTGGGTTTTACTGGACATGGACTTATGTACCAGCTAATGCTATCATGTGAGTCTTACTAGGAATAATGTTGGGATTTACAGAGTATTCATAAGTTTGCTACGGTGTTCAAAATTTGACAATTGATTGATTGATATTAATCAAGGATTAATCAAGGATCTCTGATGGTTAGATGGCATAATTTACGGAACCAAATCTAATGTACTTCGGCTCAATAGTGACTCTCTACACCTGATAATAGAAGAAGCACAACAGAAAGTAGGGGAGGTGTGTTAATCAGGAATGCCCAGCGGCAGCATATTACCGAAGGTCAATGAGTGTAGCTCCCTGGAGTTATCTTAACATATGCAAGTGTATTGGAAGAACGTTACCTTACACTTGCATTTGGCAAAATAATGTACAATAATGAAATGGTTTCTATAACTAGCTGATGTAGAATAGTTTTCGTTGATTTTCTGAGTTTGAGCCCCAAAACTCTTGAACTGCCTATTTCCCTTAACCTTCCTGTAAACAAAACCTCCAGTTGTGTGATCAATACTGCCCTCCAATTATCCTTATTCTGCGACTATCCTCCTTCTTATTTTTTCATAGTGATGAGATTATCAGAGTTGATGACTGATGTTATATTTCTTCTTTAAATAATTCAATCCTTTTGTTGATATTGTCATTGTTTACACTATGCAAGTGATGTGCATTTCTACCATAGATATAGTTATAGTTCTCATATCCACCACTGCAGGGTAGGAGTTGCCGATGATGACTTTGGGAGAGATTGACGGCACTCCATTCTTGTTAGATACCAGCAACAAGCTGATCAATTCGATCTCCGGGCTAGTGCTTGAGGTATTGTATGCAATTTTACCTTCTCTGACATTTCTCTCGTGCCAGAGGGGCAGGTTACTCTAAATCAAGTATGATTGAATTTGTCTACATTTCGAGTTGCTCCCCGTCTAGTTGTCAGGGAACCCGATTTGCTAACAAATTATATCTCACTTTATTTGGATTTATCTGACTCTGCTTGGCATGAGAATGCTATTTACTCATTGTTTCTAGTTATTTACTCATAGAAACAATCATACTCTGACCTGTATTCTTGTCTTGTATGACCCACATATTTCTGGGTATAGTCCATAGACTTAAATCTAAACCTTGACAGGGAATGATTATCATTTTTATATCTGGGCATCAGCACTAAGACGCTGACCCACTTAACTTGTGGGTGGCGGAGTGACATTGAATTGTGTAATGCAGTTGGTTTTGTCATTAACTTGCAGTCTACAGTTGAGCTTTTTGTTGACACCTGGATGGATTCCAATTGACTTTTGAGGTTGCAATAGGCCTATAATTTTGTTGGTATCAATTTAATGTAAATTTAAATTCAACATCATAATGATCACAGCAAGCAATTTTAAAACTAAAGTTATCAACAAACAACCTGTGGGTCAACAAAAACCTCGTTGCAATTCAGTGCCGTGATGTCATCCACAATTGGGCGCCTTATGTCGTATCTGTTGTCCTGTCTAGGTTTGTCTATGGTTTATTCATATTAGAAAATGTCATCAACAACTCAAAACAAGTTTATATGATTGATTATCCCTTCAGTTTTACTTCAACCAACCTGCTATTTCTAAATAAACATCACTACCTCAATAATGTATCCATTGTTTGAATTAGCTGAAGGACGAGCCTAGGGGAGACAGGATCGGGAGAGAGTTAGCTGAAAAAGTGGCTAAACAACACAGAGAGAAAAAAGCTCAGGCTGTTGAGAAGGTTAAACATCTCAACAGGTATGTATGCGTGTGTTTTATGAGATCAGGTTTATAATATGCTAGCTTAGCTCAGATCGCTACGGTCCAGCAAAAAGGAGTAATTTCAGTGAACTCAGAGGTTTGTTCGATGTTATGCTCAGTTGGCTAGAGCACCTACCCTGCATCTATCAATTTTGTTTTCAATCCCTCTGAAGTCAACGGAATAGCTTGGTTTTGTCGGCACCTAAGTTGTTTACTGGTCCTGCAACTGACCTGCAAGGAGCTGTAATTGCAGTCACACCATCCTTTCTTTGGAATGCGGCGACTGTCAAGATCAAAGTGGTTGAGATTCTTACACTGGGACAGGGAGCAAAGGCATGGCTGCATAATATCCATATCAGATCCTTCACTTTCTTGAACGTTATGCAGTAGCAGCTTATGAATACTGTTGTCGTCTTCTGGATTCTATAAAACCTATTTGGCCATATGTATTTCGCAATTACAATAAGATTTTTACGATTAGGATTTTTCTTCTCCTTGAGCTTTTGATACATATAAGACAACTCTTAACAAGTTACATAATATGCTACATTTAGTTATTTCAATTCCTCAAATTATTTTCGAGTTAGCAAGAAATCTGGGTAAAGACTTTACAGTATTTTATGAAAGGTATATATATATATAATATATATATATGTCAGTATTACCAGACCATCTAAATGTGTGATAAATAGTTTAATAAATATTCTGAAGTCCAAAACCAAGTGTAAGCAGTCTTGTTATTGCAAATCTTTTACTGCTGATGTTTTTGTTCTCTTTTAGGATGGATACAGATCTCTTGGGGGGCTGTCACAGAGTGAAAGATCAGCTACATTATCACTATCAGCATGCAATCTAGCAGCCACTCGTTATATACAAATAATCACAGGTATCTATTGCGTCAATTCCCTTCCCTATACGCCACAAGTATCGATCAGAATATATTACTGTAATTATCAATGGGGGGGGGGGGGAAATAAATTTCCATAATAGAATGAACCACGTTATCTTTATCACTTATTCCGAAATTCTCAGGTGTTAAATGGATTCGTTCTTTGCAGAGAAAGTTTACTCCCATGCCTTATGAATAGAGAGAAAACCATATTTTGATTCCGTAAACCCCTATGCCAACATTGAGTTATTTCCATGCCCTGCTAAGTAATCCAATAGTATATCATCTACATCCACACATTTAGTGGGGACGTGGTTGATAGTTTTTTTTAATGCTTTGATTGGCATCATAATCATTTAAAAAAAAAGCTTTCCGTTATGCGCCAAAATATGAAAGAAAAACAGATGCAGTTTATAAATGTGTGTGCTTGATCTAATACTTTTTGGAAGAATAGTGGACAATGGACTGCAAAATCCATCAACCCTTCCCCGAATTAAATGGAGATGTGGTTGATAGTAAAATGCCAACACCAGCAACCCGGACAGTGTTTGAGAACTTTAACTAGGGGTAACAGTAACCACCATATACATGTATCAAGGATGTCTGGTGACACCTTGTAAACTTTACCTACTTGGCTAACAATGTTGTGAGGCTGAAGGTTTATCTCCCGAGTAAGGTTCGAGACAGAGACTTGATTATCCCTGAAAACATTGTCCGATAGGAATTAATCATGAAAAGGATGATTGTTTAAAATTTGACAATGAGGGCTGCCATTTTAAACTAGTCAAGACTGATAAGATGACTATGAAGTTTATAAATCACAATGTTTTATATAATGAGGATCTTTTGCGCAGGTTCAAACCAATTTGATAAACAACTAATATAATAAGATTTTCTATTTCCCTACTAGTTGCCTGAACGTGTATCGTGGTCTAATAATTCCTCTGATATTGTTCTTCACACTATCATTACGGAACTTAAGTTTTGATGTTTTATTTATGATTACAGACCTCTGAGTTGTTTATCACCTAGCGAGAGATTAGATACATTGTCACCGACAGCAGAATATTGGCAGCCACGTGGAGTATTGATATCAACTCAGGTATTTATTTAGTTTTTTTCACGTCATTATACGGATGCACGCAAGCAATCAGCAAGCATCATGGGTGTCACTGCAAATTGGTCAGAGTCCCAAGAACTGATCAGAATGACAAATTTTAATTAGTTACATTCCATATGTTCAATAAATGGGAATACGAAGGATATTACAATTTTTTCCAAATTGGCCAGTTGTTGTCAAATTTGGATGGTGTGGGGTAAATTTAAGTTACCTACTACGTTTAATTCTTACAGTAGGCAACAGTTAGCATATAACACATAGATCACCTAGTAGACAAAAAGAAACTTGCACACATCGGCAGGATATATTCTGATATGGTGTTGTCGACAGGATATATCAATAAATTTCTGTCAACAGGATTGTGGGATACCATAGTACACAGGATTGTGGGATACCATAGTACACACGATTGTGGGATACCATAGTTCACTGCATCGTGGATTGAGTTCTTTTTTTGCCTGACCTTGAATTGAATGTAATATCTTGCTAAGTTGTCCCCATTAATGCAGTAGTACTGGTCTTCTAAATCAATGCCCTGGCCTTTGCACAGGGTGTTATCTTCGCATTTATTAGGTAAATATGTGTATAGGGCACTAAGCTATATGTCTAACTGTGATGGAAAAGCCACATATAATGCCAGTGATATGGTCTATAGCTTGAAAGTTTGACATTTGAGAAAATAATGGGAATTTGTTTCCAGTGTGAAATATAGAAGGAGTCGTTTCTCATCATAGCTGTGTCTGCAAGAAAATTGCTTTCGTATCGTATAGCGATAATGAGTTAGTAAGATATCTTGTCAAATAAACATAACCTCTTAAAATCTCTTTTTTTTTGGCAAAGTGACAGCTATTGATATCGTGACTGTTACAGGCCTTATCAGCTAGGGAATAGGACACGAGCTAAGCCCTGTCAGTTCAAACCTATTTCGTACCTCCCAGCAACAGGCACTCCTATATTTCATGATATTGATTTAGCAATACCTTTTATCTTTTAGGATAAACTCTGCAGGCCAGTAAGTCAACACTATCTGAAGTCGGCTGTCTAAACACGCTCACCTCTAACACCTAAATTGGCCAGATCTCAGGCTAACACTCCTAATGTTACTAACTCTACACAATCTACAGACTTGACTGCTGACTAGCTTTAACATTTTTTCTTATAACAATGTCTATGTATTGATAAACCCTAACCTTAACGGATCGCTCAAAGTGTGTACAATCATTAACCTCCTCTGCTGTATGATTAATATGGTGGGCTCAGGCCAATCTGTTTGTTATATGTCAGTGTTATCTGCTTTTGACCTGCATCCTTGTTAGCAGAACCAATCATTATCTGTTCACCTACACCTAGTCTCTGACAACCAGGATTAATTAAAACCTTGTGTCTTACTTATACCTCAATAAAAGTGGCCCGTGCCCAGATTGTTTGTGTAACAGCTAGCAGTAGATGAAGCAAAGGTGCTATGGCGTTGAATTTGTCTATTCTATAAAGAAAGATGTCTCAAAAACACTTTCTTTGTACTGAAGTCGTAGTCGTAGGTAGGAACTTATATTTGGATATTCATACTCCCAGAATGCACCGGTAGCCCCGAGATGTTAATTGTGTAAACACCCTCTTCAGAAAGATCCTGGGCTAACACTCAGAACATTACACACCCAGCGAAGTCTACAGACTTTCTTTGACTTCAACCTTACTGAACCTTCCTATGAATCTAAACCCCATTCCTTGCTTTTTTACCCAATATATTATGTTAAGTTATTTTTCCCTCACTCGTGTGTGGCGTTAGTTCTCGCTCAGATCGCAAGCTAGCAGTATGGAATTTGTACAACCATGTGAGAAAATTGATGGAGAGCTAGTGCCAAAATTTTAATAGCACTGCTTGTTTTCGACTGCTGAAGCCAATTTATTTTAAGATTTGAATCACAGACATTATGTTAACATTGCTGGCAGTAAGCCATTAGATAAAGCAAAACTGGCTAATGCTAGCATATAATGATCGAATGAAAACCTACTCATATCTGGGTCATTCAGTTGCAAAGCCTGACGATTGCAAAGCGTTAGTACTAGGAAAGAAGACTTGCTCAACAAATATCAAGAACGTCTTGCAGCAATTACATCAGTAAGTTGTGGTAAAGGCCTGTAGGGCTCACGCACAAATTCTAGCATTGAGCTCATCAAATTCACGTAATCTTGTCACAGCCCTAATACTATTTGATTGCATTGCGCTTTATGACAGGATGTTCAAGCTTACAGGTCTGATTTGGAGCATTGTAACTTCAGCTCTTACCCTTTGTTGTAAAGTCTGGTTCAATTTGGCTTGCTGTCCAGTTGGCAGTGAAGGTTTTTAAATCTTATCTGATCACAAACATTATTCTTGTCACTATTTATCATTGAATGTGACATGTCATGCAAAGGCATAACGGAATTAAAAACATGAACTTGTTGAAGAAGAAGCACCCTTTTGGTCCCATCAACTTGTTCATCGAACAATCTGAACCTATATTATAAGCTTTTTCCATTTATAGATAACTATTATCGCGGATCAGTCAAAGGATAGTCCCGTCTCTGAGATGGATGGGATCGTCTATTGCCCTTATGCCGATTGTGGTGAAGAACTAGAGCAAAATGAGTACGGGGAGCTGCCGTACTTGTGTGAAGTATGTACAAAGCCAACTGGACATGGACCGCTGAGGATATGTCCAGAATGCAACAGTGAACGTCATCGTCTGAGAAGTGGAAAGCTGGTCAATGTGTGTAGAAACTGTCAATATATCTTCTCGGCGGGTGACACGGCAACAAGCTATCCTGTCCCTCCTGTCTCTGGTAAGTGTGCAATCACTGATATCAGAATTTATTGGGCATAAGTTCCATTCCAGAGTTGGTCTCGAACCTAAACTTAATCTTTGAACATAAACATGCCCTAGAATTGTGTCAATGGTTTCCCATGATTATGTAATTTTTTTGACACAAGATCAAGAGTCAAGGAGTCAGGAGTGGTCTAATGGTTAAGGGTACGGGCTTTGGATGTTTGAGGTCCAGGTTCATTTCTCAGCACCAGCAGTCATTTCTGATTTAGTACTGGCACACCATCTTAGCCAGATCCTTGTGGAACGAGACTGAAACTACCTGAGGTCCACTGTGTGTTTGCACACCCCGCACACAGTAAAAAGCAACCCCTCTGCTTCTTCGATATAAAGAGTAGCTGGATTTCCGGCTGGCATGGGTATATAGTGCGGCATGAGTACAAATAGGGCCCAGTACCAGTACCCAAGAGAGAATAACCCTCTCCGCTGCAAAGATGATGATGACACAAGGAATAATCTTCTGGGGGTCTTTCAAATAGAAAGAGTGATGCTTTACTAAACGAAGTTATTGTTATATCTGAAACTAAGGGGTTTTAGAATAACCGTTACAACTAAACTCAATACAATCGATAGAACAGGCTCACCTCAAATCACTGTTACAAATGTCTGACTTGCTCAAGCAAGATCTTCTCAGTACAGAGCTATCAGTGGATTGTCCTCTCTACTACCCGCCAGCCTTCTGGGTGACTCTACAAGTAATATAATCCTCATATGAGTAATCTAGCTGTCCTCATGTTGTACAGTAAGCAGTTATAAGTAGAGTCCCTTTCCCATTCTTGCCTTCTTCCTTTTTTTCTTTTGCTTTTTCTGTCGGTTTTTATTTTCTGTTTTTGTTGTAGCGTCCTACAAGTTTTTGGTTGATTTGTTTTGATCCATAATATACAATGATGTATATATATATGCAGTTGGTACAAAGGTATAATATGATTCCTCAGTACGAAATATGATAGTAGTCTGCCCTATCTGGTTGCCGTTATATGACTGACTGGTTTCTGGCTGAGTCATATTATTTATACCTTTGTATTCCAACTACATGTAAAAATGGGAGGGGAGTTGCCTCCATTTATGTGTGGTGGGGCAACTCTAAAGTAATATATGATGGCTATTAGAATTTGACTAATATTCAATATAGCATTATCACAATCACATTGCTCAAAATTACCACTCACTTGGTCTTTCAATCAGAAAAATTTGTTCCCAAATCGCTCGCTTAGAATGCTCATAGTTCTATCATTGACTGATGCCATTTGAAAGCGAGAGCCTAGCAGGTATAGCAATCTTATCGCTCACTCGATCAGAGTGCGATTTTGGCTGTTTTTTATGTTCGAAAGCCCCCCTGGCCATTATCATGCATGATGGTTTATTACTGTAGAACCACCATGCTTCTCTGTATGGTTTTTCACTTGTTACCTCTTGGCTAATTTGTCCATGACTTTCTTACTTACACATTATATCCATCAATGTCTCAAATTACACATTGTAAAGTTTTGAAGATTGATGCGCATAACTTCCTGAGATAAAGCCAGATAAAAAATGCTCCTCTCGATTTTGTTAATTTGCTTGTTTTGATGGCCCTCTGCACGTCACATGACTTGTTACAACATAACTTTATTTCAGTCTGATGAAAGCCATGACTGTTGTGATAATAGCTTTCATGGTAGCTATAAGGATAGTTTAGGAAAATAATCTTGAGCTATTCTAGGAACTTCATGAATTTCCATGTACAACATAGAAGCATTAACAACAGCTCGCTCTTTCCCTTATTTCCGTCTCACCATCTTGCGATCCAACTCACAAGCACTCTTTCACGCTAACTATAAGGTCTTAGAACACAACTTGACATACAATACAATACTTGAAGAGCACGTCGGCACTAGAATAAACACCCCACAGCTATCTAGATACACACAAAGCTTGGGAAATCAATCTTGAGCAGCTCCACAAGCTGCATGAATTTCCATGTTCAAAATCCATCTGTGGATGGCTACGGTACTTTTTCCCAGTAGTGTTTCACCCATAATCCTTGGGCTATAGCCCTTGAACCTTATTTCACTGACTATTTCATCATTACATGATTGTCACAGAGTAAGTATATGCAGAGGGGACACTTCAGTTATAGTGCCTGCGGTTTTTTATCCAGTGGAGCAAAATATCTGACTATGTAGGACATAGATTTATGAAGTCGTAATGTGAGTAAATTTCACGGCGCTCTTTTCAACTCTGTTCGTAGCTCGTACCCGAATTCAGGGAAATTTCAGTGGCTCGGCTCATTTTCAATTTTGCTGGCTCAATACAACACTACTAAATAATAAACCTAGACAGGACACCATATACAGCTGAAGTGAGGCACTTAATTGTGGGGCGAAGTAACAAAATTGGAAGGTGTAGAAGCAATGATGCTATCATTGATTTACTGTCCACAATCCAGGTTTTTTGTTCATAACTCGATCAATTTTGATCGGATTTTTAAGTTGAAAACTGCTTTACAATCAGCAGCATCTTTGTTTGTAGCAATCTTTTGTCAAAATTAGTATCAAACTGTTCTGGACGCGCTGCTAAATCTAATGTTATTTTCAAACTCAAAATCTGATTAAAATTGATCGAGTTATCTACAAAAAACCTGGAATCTAGACAGTAAATCAATGATAGCATCATTGCTTCTACACCTTGCAATGTCGTTACGTCGCCATCAATTAAATGTCTCAGTGCCTCAACGCCAATGCTCCATATTAGTGTCCTGTTTAGGTTTGTTTGCGCCTATTCTTTCATGCCTGGATATTGGATGTGGGAGGGGGGATTGGATTGGCTGTTGAGTTTTTGTTCAATATGTACATGTCAGCGATGGGCATACCCCAATCGGATAATTCTGGGCACTGGGCCTGAACTTTCTGAGAGAATGTCATTATTTTGTTTAGATCTATCAATTGATACGGTGGTAGGTATGGCTACACAGCCTGAGGAAAGTCTATCACTTGACTTAGCTAAATTTGATGCACCATGTGAAGCTGTAGATGAAGATGGACAATTGGACTTCCATAAAATGGAGAAGCAGAAAAGTATTTTCACAAACAACAAATCAAATGGTAAGATGGTCTAATGACCGCATTAAAATACATGTCAGTAATCTACTGTTTCTGCACCAATCATGCTATTCACCCGCATCCACTCTTTTTGCCAAAACCCGGTAACAATACTGGCTCTAGATTCAACGAGAAAGAAAGTGAGGTTTGTTGATAATAAGAGGTGTATGTACACATCACCTTGGAGTTATCTACTAAGACACAAAGGGAAGATAACTCAACTGAAATACTTATTCAAATGAATGAGTAAGAGCAAACCAGGGCTCTCAACCTGGGGGGATCAAAAACCTGAGTTTTGCCGATACCGTGTTGCAGGTGGCATTTCAAACAGCTTACAGTTTTAGAGCTCTGTTAGCCTCCTCAATGGGTCCGGCCGCCAAAGCCTAGAGAGCAATTTAGGCTGCATATGAATGATACTGGTTAGCAGAGATCATAGATATATCATGTCCTCTTCCTTGGCAATAAAACTACTGACTGATAGAGTCAAATTGAACACAGAAATCTCTTAGAAAACCGTATTTTTTGAGGGGATAACTGTTCACACCACAACATCAATGGGACATGTCCTGCAGGCTTTGTTTGCTTTGCCCCTTCAAACGAACAATGAACATTATTTGATACCTCATCATCGTCTGTTCAGAGCCTCAGAAGTGTGATGAAAAGGACATCCATCTAGTAGCAGGGGAGAATATTGACTACGACTTTGCAGGCAAGAAAGATGTCTTACCATCCAAAAAATCACCAGGTATTTGCTCATTGTTTCATACGCAACTGATTTTTTCGCAATTAAGCCCGTTTTGCCTCAACTGACCTGTATGATTTTTCCAAAAATAGGATAGAAAATGAGTACTTTTTTTCAATTTAATCCTTTTTTACATCGCATTGTGTTGCTTGTTGTCCTGTAAAATGCTCTTTGTAAGCTTAAAATAGCATTTGGACGCCTTCTGAATCGGTGATCAAGGTATTTGCCTACTATAAAGATCCGTAAATACTCTGCTATATATTATGAATAATCAGTGTGTTCTTATGTTGAGTGCTGCTTTCCAGTGTTGGCTGAGTTTCTGTTGCAGAACCAAGAGTGGATGTAAGCTATATCCAACACTTCCACCAGTTTCAAAAAATATTATGGGTTAAGTAACCTAATTTTCATAATGTGTTAACCTATTCCGACAATGAAATCCATGCTCATTTTTCCATGGCTTATTTATTTAGGTGGTAACTATTTGCTGTAATCACAACAAATGTTGATAGGAACTAAAATTTTCATAAATAATTGCTAGAATCAACAACTGTCCAACATTTGTAGGCTAGATTCCGACATTGGCCCTTGCTAGCCTTAAAGATGTAAAGATATACAGAGTTTTTTACACCTAAAGAACTCATCTTTTCTTGAGCAATGTGACAAGGCTCAGTTATTTAATAACACAGTACTGTGTTATAACTGGTAAAATTTACTAGCTTTAATCTGGCCTCAGAGCCTCATACTTTGTAGTTATCTTATCTTACCTTAAGCATTATCCTGTACCACGGCGCACCTTATAGCGAGTTTATGCAAATTTACTTATCTCAGCAGTTCGCGGGTTTTTCTCATCCCATTCTTTCTAGACAACTGAAGTGACAAGTCGTCTTTTCACAATTACCACCCTCCCGCCCTAAAATACTACCTTATGTTACTATATTTCTCAGTGTGTGAAAGGTGACTTGGGTGCATGTGTGGTTGGTGCTAAATTTTCCGCCTTTTCTAAAGTATCGAGGCCGAATTTCCTCCTATAAAGTTCTTGCCCTGCCCATGCTGTTCTCCAGCAACTTACTGTACTTACTTAAATGTTTATTTCTAACTTATTGGGGGTTAACCAGGAAATGGCGTATTAGTCGCCCCCCTCCTATAGGGGAACCCCCAGCTATCTTGTTAATCATTGAGGTAAGAAAGAATATGATTTTCCAAATTAACACATGTGTTTTTGGCGCAATCAATGGCTTGTTCCGCACCCAAAGCACATACGACTATAAGTTGTCCGTATAGGGATTTTGGTGAGAAACCGGACCAAGATGAGCAGGGGCATCTCTTGTCTTTGTGTGATGTATGTACCAGACCAAATGGCTCTGCCATGCCAACGGTTTGCCCAGAATGCAACACTGAGCGTCGAATAAATAACTGCATACGTCTCATTTTGGCTGGAGGCTCAATGCATTTTAAGTAACTAATAAAGTAATTACTTATTTTCAGGGACATCACGAGAAACTGGGGTCGGTGAACAACCTGAGGATAGACTTTCTCTTGATATTTCATTAGACAGTGTCACCCCTGGAACAGTCATCAATAGGGGGTCGCTCTACAATAGGGAGGGAGGTTGTTCACAATAGGGGGACAGAGTTCGATTACATTATGAGGGCAGTTTACACTCGGTGGAGGGGGACAACTTACAATAGGCCTGTTGTTATTTTAAAGTGTCCTAGGGTCAGTATTGCGTAGGTTCCGTTTACCATACTACACCAGCAAAGATCTGAATATGCCTTAGAATGTGTCGAGTAACAAACTTGCTTTTCCTGAATGAGGTTGATGTTGATTTTCATGTGTTGCAGGAAACTGCAGGAGTGCATCTGCAGATCTTCAATGTTCAATGCGTCCCCTCATAACGTTCAAACAGGGAGATGAGGATGCCGAAGATATGGAGTTTCATTTTGATAATTTGAGGAATGCTCTTCTAGGTTTTGAAGAATACCCAATGCTTGTGGTTGCGGTCTCAGGAAAGTTTGGCACAGGGAAATCGTTCCTAGTGAATCTGATGATCACATATCTCAAACTTCGCAGTAAAGAGGTATCGTAATAACTGCCTAACTGTTCCTTGGTCAGTTCGTTATGCAAAGCTATATTCAAGGGCGACTTCATCCAACTTCTGGATGGACCTAGTATAACACTTCACTTCACACCGATTCAGCCCTCGATTTTTATGCTAGAAGAACATCAAGGAGAACATCTTCAGATGATGGTTGTTACAATAAAAATGTACATATATAAAAGAGAGTGATGGAACAATACATAACCCATCATAGTTATAAAATAATTACAGATCATTGTAAACTATTATAGTCAGACTTTCATTCATTACCCTACTGACCTTAATGATTCGCGGGCTCCTAATTCGCGGAGGGCACAACTCCAACTTTTTCACTAGTCTTAATTATTCACGGATTTCAGGCCCGCGAACTTGAGAGGATAACTCCTCTATAGTAGTAGTATTCTATTTTTAAAAAACCTGACCATGATGGGATTGCAGCATCCTATTTTAACCGTGCTTACAAGGCAGACGCTCTACACACTGAGCTATTCTGCTTAACTCTTCTGTAAAGGTTTGCATTTAGCTAGTTTTAAGTATTAGCGGTTTCTGTCATCGCCAACCGCGAATTATTAAACCACTTGAAAACATAAGGTCAGTAGGGTATGCTTGTGTCATAGACCACACGGTAGCTCTGAAATCAGTTTGTAGATGGAGAAGCAAACTAGAATGTCTATAAGATTCAAACTGGCTCAGAAATCACTTTTATATGTATCAAAACTTGTTTGTGTTTTTTTTATGTTGTTCAGTCTCTAGTTTGTTATACAAATCTTTAAAAAATTAATGTTAATCATTATACAGACACAATCAAGCGAATGGAAGGACTCAGGCATACCTATCCATGGAGTCAATTGGGCTCGGAGCGATAAAACTGTCACCAAAGGAATTCATTTTTGGGAGCCGATAGTTTTCAAAAAGCATGATGGTAATGAGGTGAGCGAGGAAAAAGAATATGCAACTCTTCTAAGTTTAATTCCTGTTCTTTTGTTTCAAATGATGATATGACTCATGCAAGCTTTAATGTCCTGACCACACTTATATTACTTTCATGCCGCTGTCTGAGGTGGGAAGGATAGTACAAAATATTACAGCTCCAGCAATTTATAAATCAAGTTAGGTCCAAGTGAGAAATGAATTATGGCATGACAAGTTCTCAAATACTCAGGTTGTCTTAACCTCTCACCCTCACCGAGTCAGCACATCATTGATGAAAAGCCTAGTGATAGTTTAAATTATGAAAGTTTCCTTCATCAGATTGCAGTGCTGCTTATCGACTGCCAGGGAACTGGCGATACAAACCATGCTGGGAGACATCTTGATGCAGTGATATATTACATAGGCCTTCAGCTTTCGAACTTCCAGATAGTTAACCTCATGAGACAAATAGATACAGAGGATTTGGACAGACTTGACGTAAGTTCAGATAGTGGCTGCATGCATGTCAAGTTCAATTGATTGTGAGTTTTGACAGATCAACAAATCTGTTAGCACATCATACATACACCAGATGGTTGGGTCAATCTATGTATAGTTACTGCCTTTGACTAACCAAGTTCACTATCCACGTAAACACTACCCTACTACATCACAGCCAAACCCAAGTGTGTTATCTCCCCTGCGACTGATTGACACATAAATGATTATTCACTAACAGTATAACAGTAAGCCTAGTCCTGAAGTTCTGTGACATTCAGTCACAGTTACTACTAAGCTAAGTTTCAAGTGGTTGAGAAGAGGCAAATATCTCAAATGTCAAGTGTCAAATGAGGGGCACTCACCGACTTTAATTTTCTAGAAACATGTGATTTCAACATCCAAAAATTAGGAAAGGAGAATTTGGTTTTTACTGTCTGGGTTTATTTTTTTCAAATTTAAGGTCTTGTAAAAGTAGTCTACACCAGGTTCTGTTATGATGTTATGTAAATTATGGTTTTGGGAATTCCCTTGATATGCTAACGCGTGTTTAGCCTAGCTATGTGCACGATTAAGAATGGAATGAAATTTCAACTATGGATTGTGCTTACAGAGGGGTATGCATCAGTCTGGACACGCTACTTTATTCATTTTCTTAAAAAGTGGCGGCATGACAAGGCTGGCTACGCATGCTTAGGCATCCACATTCTGGACAACAAATAAATGTGTAGTAGTTTTAACAGACATAAAGCTACAATAAGGCCGCAACAGATTACCCATTAGGCCGCACCGGCAAAAAGGCTACAGGCTACCCACAGCTGCTCTAGACCCTGAGTTTTTACATTTTGATAATGGTTATATCGTTCAAAAATGTCCTTCTACAAGTAAATTAATTTTTTTGCTCATTGCTATGAGATTACATCATTACTTTGATATGAACAGTGGTTGTTTTTTGCTTTCCTAAGCACTTTAATGTAACATTCACAGCTTAATCTGTGGCAACAAATTTGCTACCCTGCTCTGTGAGATCACAACTCACTCATTTGTAGTTCTGCGTTGTTCACTGGCACCTTGAAATTAGAAGGATTCTCAAATTTCGTAGAGCATGATAATCCAATTCTAGTTTTATTTCACCAGATATTTCACGTGATGATGTGTCTGAAAATTACCGAAATAAATCTTCACAAAAAATTGTATTCCTTTTAGACGGTGTTAGAATATGGGTATAATAAGGAGGCTAATGGCAGCGGCCCCTTTTTGGGTAAACTCATGTTTCTGGTGAGAGACTGGATTCATGATGATGCCTTTGGGAAAAAAAGTGGATCTTTTGTTACTCAGTTTCAGGTGAGATTCAATTTTGAACCCGGTCATAATCGGAAGAGGTATACACCCGAGGGTGCTGGGTGCTTGAACAGTCGACCTTGAAAGCTCCCCCAATGGGATTCGAACCCACAACTCTGGCGGCACTAATGGCATGGCAGTGTATAGCAAGCGTGCTAACCGATTGCGCCATCTCACCATCCTCAAAAAAGAATGGGTTGATGGCGCTAATTACAATGCTGGCTATTTACTATTCAGAGTTGTGTTCTCTCATCACATAGCTCAGTCCTCATTGCCATCCTATGCAATACAGCGTTCGTGTTAGGGTTGTTGGCCTTACATGGCCCTTTACTGGGACCCCTTGTAGTGAGGTTTTAGCTGTCTTACCAGCTTGTCAGCATGTATTTCTATGCTGTCACATGTCTTTCCATGAGTCAGTCAGAAGACGAGTACACAGAAGAGATATACACCCGAGGGTGTTGGGGGCTGGAACGATCAACCTTGAAAGCTCCCCCAATGGGATTCGAACCCACAACTCTGGCGGTACTAATGGCATGGCAGTGTATAGCAAGCGTGCTAACCGATTGCGCCATCTCACCATCCTCAAAAAAGAATGGGTTGATGGCGCTAATTACAATGCTGGCTATTTACAATTCAGAGTTGTGTTCTCTCGTCACATAGCTCAGTCCTCATTGCCATCCTATGCAATACAGCGTTCGTGTTAGGGTTGTTGGCCTTACATGGCCCTTTACTGGGACCCCTTGTAGTGAGGTTTTAGCTGTCTTACCAGCTTGTCAGCATGTATTTCCATGCTGTCACATGTCTTTCCATGAGTCAGTCAGAAGACGAGTACACAGAAGAGATATACACCCGAGGGTGTTGGGGGCTGGAACGATCAACCTTGAAAGCTCCCCCAATGGGATTCGAACCCACAACTCTGGCGGCACTAATGGCATGGCAGTGTATAGCAAGCGTGCTAACCGATTGCGCCATCTCACCATCCTCAAAAAAGAATGGGTTGATGGCGCTAATTACAATGCTGGCTATTTACAATTCAGAGTTGTGTTCTCTCGTCACATAGCTCAGTCCTCATTGCCATCCTATGCAATACAGCGTTCGTGTTAGGGTTGTTGGCCTTACATGGCCCTTTACTGGGACCCCTTGTAGTGAGGTTTTAGCTGTCTTACCAGCTTGTCAGCATGTATTTCCATGCTGTCACATGTCTTTCCAAGAGTCAGTCAGAAGACGAGTACACAGAAGAGATATACACCCGAGGGTGTTGGGGGCTGGAACGATCAACCTTGAAAGCTCCCCCAATGGGATTCGAACCCACAACTCTTGCGGCAGTGAACAGCAAGCGGGCTAACCAAATGAGCCATCTCACCATCCCAAAACTGTTATTGCCTCCTCGGTCAGGACCGGGTTGGGCATTAATACCATTGATACCTGTTCACTCAGGCCTGGTCTTATCAGACAATAAATTTATGAATTACTAGTACAACTTACTACTAGTTAACTAGTCACAACAACTCTTGTATCCAGGATCAGCAGCCTTGAATCATAGCACTTGACCACCTGAATGTAGCATGCTTGCAGAGAAAATGCCAAGAATATTGGTTTCTGCTGTGTAAGGAAAAACAACTCCGTTTAAGGTGTGATTTATATCGCCTGTAAGATAGGCAAATCTTGTAAACTCGACCTGGTCCTGATTACTCGAACCTGTTCTTGCCCTAATATTGGGTGCCCAGGACAAGCTACCTGTACTAAGTGATGTACAGTAGTAAGATTGGATTGCAGTTGTATACGAACCCGAGACCTAAGGGTCCGGTGCACTCACTAACTGAGCTATCTCCTACTCAACATTGATGCATCTTTAACATTGGCACAATTATCCTTTTTCAGGAGTCAGAAGCAATCAAGACAAAGGAAGCTGCGGAATCAATTGAGAAGGCATTTCAAAGTGTAATAGTATTTAGACTGCCTGAGCCGAGTCAAAAAGTGAAGAAAGGCTCTGAGACCTCAGGTCTTCAGGTAACAGGTGAGAAGTTCGGGTAAACTTAGCCTGTCTTGACAAGTTTTGTTCGTGGGGGGGGGGAGGGGAGCTTTGTTCCCTCCCCCCCACCGAACAAAGCTTGTCAAGACAGGCTAGGGTAAACTTAACTTCATTCCAATCCAACAGTAAATATACCTTTGTTCTGTCTTACTAACTATACGATTGACATTTCAACTGATTTGTGACCGCTATACCCAAGCCTTTGTATGTATCAGCCTCTAAAAGTTCTCTGTTATGACACGTTTTTTATTTCACACTTGAGACATCTTTCTACTGTACACCTTCAAGATAATCAAGAGTCTAAAATCCAACGAAAATTGTCTTCACTTTATTCTCATTTCTTTAGGCCCACTTTGTTCTAACCAGACAGATCAGTCTCCTGTTGAGATAATTTCTGTAAAGGGGAAATTTATTCAGTAGGCTATTTATATTACAGTTTGACCCCTCATGAATATCATGCAATTTTGATTGATTACCCTTAAGAAGTATCTTACCTGTACATTTCAACTTGATTTACAGCATCTGACCTTGATGAAGAATTCCAAAGTGAGGTAGATAAGATGTTCGAGTCAGTTTTCGAAAATGATGAGCACAGCCACCTGGAGAAAGGTGCTAGAATCATTCAAAAGTTGGAGGTAAATAATCTGTTTCATCATTGCATTGGTTCACTAGGTCCTAACACTATTGTTGCAAGTCAAAGCCCTGTTCCTGCAGTTTTCTCAATACACAGAATTTCAGATATTTCTCTGCATATGCAGAGGGAACAAACTTGTTCTAGTTCATCCCCCGAATATACTTGTGATAGTTATTGGAAACGTACAGGGGCTCTTTTTTTTAGTTACCTCTTTGAAAGATCAATGAGTGAAATATTTAAATCATCAGAGGTGGTTCTACAACTAATAAGCTTCAAAATTAGGCCTCACTGACACTCGCTTTATGAGCATTGGTAACTGCTATGATGTCATAAACATAAATTTTGCCGTTATGTCTACCATTCGAAACCCTGAAATATTGTATTTCCATCAAAACTGTATTTGAACTATTGTCAAATGTCCTGGGGTCATTTGTTGCGCTGTTCGGGCAGTATAAAATGCTACAACTGCAGAATGATGAATGGCTACGATTAAGTGGTTTGATAAATATGTTTTACACTTTTCCAGGAGCTTGAAGAGATAAAGACAAATAAGGTGAAGCTACCATCAGGAAAGGAGAGCATTGATGAAGAAAAAGCCTTCCTTGCTTATAGGGAGGCGAAAGCTAAACTGCTGGTATTACTGAAGGTAATGTTGTGATATATGGCATACGAGGAATACCATGGCTTTTAAAATACAAATACAGGAATACAAAATCTTGCTATCACAATTTTAAACTCCTACTGGATTCACTTACTTCACAAAGAGCAAATTTTTTATTCCTCTTGACCATGACAAGCTTCGTAAAATCTCTCGTCCAGCTAAGGACTGTGATTACGTTTAATGTACACCATATATTCAAAACATCAAGTACCTTTACACAGTGAATACTTTAACGCATTACTAGCAATGTCTCCTCAAAATAACAGTGTATTTTAGGATACTTTTGTGGCTCAGCACCACTGATATTTGGGTTGAAACAAGTGTATAAAGCCAAAGCAATATATAGTCAGGCAGCTAGTTCTGCAGTCGTTGTGGAATATTTTTTGCACTGATATTATTCATTGCACTTTTCGGTAAGTATTATATATAGTGTTAGAAATTGTCCCCCTTGCTCATCTATGATGAAAATTTCTGGTACGTACTGTACAAGCCGGTTTGAGTTTTTCCGCATGAATTAAATAAAAATATTATTGTTTTCTAAATATATTTTACAATTATAGTTGATGATTTGTTCATTAAGCTTTGTTGTGAAATTAAGCCAGTTCTCAAAAGTAGATAGACACGACAGTTTACTGAGCTTGTGCAGTCAAACACCATTTGTGCATCAAAGATGGGTAGGGGTGACAATTGCTTCAGTCTTTGTGTAGTCCTTAAAGGGTTGACTTGAGGGCGATAAGGGAACGGGAACAGTTTGTAATAACACAGCGTAAGAATATATTGATATTGCTGATTCTCGCATTTGTTGAATACATTGCAAGCGGAGTGAGTTGTGAACGCACAACTTTGCACTAGGTTATCTACCATCGGATTATGCGATGCAAGTAAATTGGTGAACTGATCGTTGCAAGACGGTATGTAAAGACCAGTAACCGCTTGTCATGTTTTCCCCAAAGCACAATTTCTATGATAACATTGCTAGTTTATGTGGTAATTTCTTTAGGATGTTGATGAATTGATTGCAAAAGAAAATGTGACCACTGACGAAGTCGGAGACAAGCTGGAGTCAGTGTGGGCAATCATCTTAGAGGAGTTTAACAAGGCCCATGGGAAGTCGGAACAGATGAGACAAGAAAGTAAAGCGTACCTGTGAGTTCTGCAATTTTCTCTTGAAACTTGGAACTCTTAATCTGAAAAATAACCTTCTTGACATGAAAATTTATACCACAACATGGTTTAAAGACTACTGAGAGACAAAAACTTTTTATAGTTATGAGCCCGCCTGTTTCCTTTTTATAAACCATTCGTTATACAATTATGTGGGTTGCAAAGTCTGATGCAATTCTCAAACTCAAATTGGCCGACTTATCAACAAAAAACCTGGATTTATTTCTGCTAATCAAAATCCAATGACGTAACGCTGTATATGGTGTCCTGTCTAGGTTTAGTATAAAGTATATTGGTATTTCCCTCCAGATGTCTTCTGATAAACCTCTGACCATTCCTTTGATTCCATACTTTCCTTACCATCGCTCTACTCCTTCTATATATGCTCCTACATGTCTGTTCAGATCTCAAGCTAGTATCAACTAATCATTATCTGGGATTTCCGGTTGGTTACAGCTCAAGACCTTCTCATCTTGACTGCAACCCTGCTGCAGAGCATACACAAATCGATGTTATTGCTTCCTACATGTGGCTTCCTTTCCACGGCTATACTTGCCAGCACTCTCTGAGATAGAGCCGGACTTTTTTTTTAACTCTCTTACCACAAGAAAAGAGCAAGTTATATCTCTCTTCAAGGCTGTGACTTTTCCTCTAGATTTACCACAAGTCAACCTCAATTCTTTCATGCAGAGTGTGTCAGTCTTCCCGGAAGGCACATGACTGCTGATACCTGCCAGCCTTTCCCATTTAAAGCACTGGTTTTGAGTGTGACCGCCCTGAGTGTACAGTATCACCTCTCTTGTTTTCTTATCACAGCGAAGGAGATGGTGGTTCCGCTGCACTGTACCACATAGCACTGATTATCACAGCCTTGTTTCTTTGCCCTTCCCTTCCCTCTGTCTATTTTCAGACTTGGAAACGGCTGTCAGAATCACATTATTGTTCAACTGGAGACATTTCGACTTGTTGCCACTATACTTTCATTAATTAAAGAGAGCTTGGTGTAAAGTGCATGCTTCTCTTGTAACACAATACCGCATCTCTATTTACAGGAAGTATCATGACCGTTTGAAGGGTACTTATATAAACTATAAAAATCAGTCAAAGGCTTCTCTGGAAAGAAAGCTAAAAAATGCAGTAGATGAAAAGAGGAAACTTCGAGATGAGCTTAACATAAATGAACAAGCGCAAAACGCGCAAATTGAAGAAAGAAATAGAAATGATATGTCTCTTGGTATGAAAATTTTATATGGAGGCTTGGCTTTGGCAGCAATAATAGTAGAAGCAGGTATGAGCAACAGAGCAGAGCAGAAAGAGCAGCAAGAGAAGCAAGAGCAGCAAGACCAGGACTAGCAACGGCAGGACTAGCAACAGCAGGACTAGCAACGGCACGACTAGCAACAGTAGAACCAGCAACTTTAAAATGACGTCCTCAACTGCTGCCAATGGTTGTATTATATGGTAGACAGCGTCAGCCTGCGATCTTCTGCCCTGATAACGCAGGTTTCTAGAATCATTTTTAATAATTCCAGGAGATCCTCTAGATACCATACTGTTTTTAGATCTAAAAAAGCAAGGACAGAGAAGAGGAATAGCAGTTTTTTTACATTTTTTATGAATTACTATGATTCTGGACACAAATTTTAGTGTAAACATTCATGTACTATCATCAATGCTTCCCACTTCAAATGATAATTATGAATGTACAAATAAACTCAACTCAACTCTAAAGAACATGTCATAAGAAATCGTGTGAAATCGGTGCAATGTTGTAGGATGGATGTATGAAAGGAAAGTTTTAAGGATGCAGAAAATCAAATATTTCCATAATCTTGACACCATGGTTTGATAAGATAACTAGGAAATGCTTTATGAGAGAGATTAATTAATCCATGATTTTTAGAGGGATGCCGCTCAGGGGGTCTTTCAATTAGAAAGAGTGATCCTTTACTAAAGCAAGTTATCACTATCACATCGCTCAAAATTATCACTCACTTGGTGTTTCAATTAGAGAAAATCGCTCCCAAATCGCTCACTCAGAATGTATATAGTTCCATCAAGCGACTGAGCGATCTGAAGCGAGACCCCTAGCAGGTATCGCTCACTCACTGATAAGATTGCGATATTGGCTGTGTCAAATTGAAAGACCCACTGGCACATTGAGTACAGAGGTGCTTGAGAAATAGTCAGTTTTTTAAGACACCTCATGTGCATAACTCTGGAGGATTTGTTTTCTCAGCATGACGCTCACCTTTCTTTGCAATTGTCGAAGTATTACACATCCATATTTTGCTACACCTCAGTTTTAGTGATAGAAATAAATCAATCGATCAATCTTATCTTCTTAATTCCTTCTCTATTGATCCAGCTATGGAATTGCTGTTTAGTAAGAAACAGAAGATTGGGCTGCCTCTAAAGAGGGACGCAAGGTATCCTAAATCCTCATACTGAAAATGTCATACATCCTATAAAAACAAGGATGCATCCTAGAGGTGAGGCCATAGAAGACCTCCTGAACGTGGATGTGCAGTGAGCTGCCAAAACTGAACTGGCACTAATCGGCAGTGACACTTTGATCTTAGCCAATAGGCCGAGAAGCGATCCACATCTGGAATTTCCTAATTAATTAAACAAATGCCATGTTTATTCAGTAACCTGATTTGACCAATTACTTCAAAGGGTTTGTAGGCATAATGTGCTATTTATGTTGATGTTGATGAGTAACGTTTTCAAAAACGATCATATACATTACTTCCTTTGTCTGAAAGGGTCTCAATTGAATACTGTGCCAAATCTTCTCTGTACATTGCTTGTCAGATAAAATGGTCTCTGATCTTTTCTCAACACAAACCCTTCTGCTCAAGTATAAGAAATGTGTGTGGCATGGCGATGATCGTACTGTATAAGCCCTAAAAACGGCCAATTCCACAAAGTTCTGGTCACTGTAAAGACTGTTTAGTAAAGTAAGCATTATATTAACCGATAAAAAATAATGTTGATCCTCTGAAGGACATGAGGAGAACCAGTAAGACTTTAGACTTTAGACTCAAGAAGTAAAAAAAGCCAAATTTTTAAGTGTTTGAAAGATTCTGATTATCATCTGTGGAATATAGACTTACTGATGGTTTACACAAGAGAGAGATGAGGTGTGCTCTTCCTTGATCATGAATAAAGCTTGAAACACAACCATACACAGTCGCAAAAGGTGTTCCAAAATACATCACTCACAGAACCGAAGTTCGATCAAATCCAGCTAGATTTGTCTTCTTGTTTTTTGTGGGGACACAACTAACAATGAAAAATTCTGAATATTTACGAGCAAGGAGGGTATTGTGACTGTCTCACTTTTGCATTAAAACAAATCTTCTTGATCCTGTGGTGGCAAATTGACAGCGCAAAGGTCAGGTATTGCGACAGGGGCCCCTTGATACCAGTATCCCACCGACTCTATTCAAAGGGAACAAACTTGTTCTATTTGTTGTTTCCAATAAACGACTTACTACAAATCATGCACTTTATAAAGAGTTAACCAATAATCGTTAAATTTATGCTTCCAACTTTTAAATAGCTCTGATGTGCGCTGTCCGTTGCCTATGGTCTCATGATTAGTGCTAGCAAAGGTGCTATAGAGCATTTTAGTCGTATGAATCATTGCCAATGAAAACTTTTTGGATCAACTTCTACTTTATCTATATATCTATATATAATTTCCTGAAGTAATGAGAATTTTCCTTAAACTACAAAATTCCGAAATTATTTTTTGGTGTAAGCGATCATTTGAAATTTGTACGATATGAAATGCAACTACTTTTAATGATAATTTGAAGTTCATGTTGTTGTTTTCCTTTGTTTGATTTGTACAGTTTATCTTGTGCCATAATCTCTCGACTTTTGAGAATAGTAAGCAATCCATCTACCTTGAGAGAGCCACTAAAGAATACTATAACATCAACATGCATTAGGACGCGTGTAAAGCCACCATTCTCATACTATTTTTAACGAAAGAAATCCATAAACTTGCCAAATCCTTTTGTTTTTATATTTTATTGTTTTTTAGCAGTTAACCAGTTTATTTAGGTTTTTTTTTTATTTGCGTAACATTTATCACCACCTAGTCAAAAAGACCTGATGTTAAAAATTATCATCATCTTCATGGGTTGCGACATCTGAGAATTACTATGTATCTGACAAATCATCCGACAGATATAAGGTACCACATCTTAAATATTACGAAAACTATAATGAGAATATTATATATTGAAATCATTTTGAAAAATATTAAAAGGAATATTTATGCGATGCTATATCTGACAGATATTATGTACTACCTTTTTGTGTGGGTATTATGGTGTGATTGTTCGAGCTTACATTGACCACAGCATATGGCATATCGAATCAAGGAGTTCCTGCTACTCCTCGATCTTATCAGAGGGCTAAGGATTTCCCGAACCCCTGATCTTATCATCAGTGAGGGTGTCCCACTCCAGCCCTTCCTGAAACCAGTCAGAGCTAACATTCCCTGGGGTTATTAGAGTTATGTATTGTGTATGTTATGCATCATCGGAGTTGTTTTCCCAAATAAGAAAGGTCTTACAATAAATTGTCCAATCAGATGGACACACTCTAGAGTAAGAACTTTGAC
Organism: Membranipora membranacea; assembly: GCA_914767715.1. Classification (NCBI taxonomy): domain Eukaryota; kingdom Metazoa; phylum Bryozoa; class Gymnolaemata; order Cheilostomatida; family Membraniporidae; genus Membranipora; species Membranipora membranacea. The sequence continues at coordinate 12,683,708 of OU612071.1, forward strand.
CTTGCACACGTCACTATAAATCTTTTGTATCAGGAGGGCACATTCCTTAATCATGCCACGTGATAAGCCTGCAGACAGGTGATCAGAGACAAAGAATTTGCTGCAATAATGATGGGATTTTGCTGATTGACAGACAACAGGTTGTGATTTGGTCCCAGATTGAGAATATTCTATATGAGTACTGAATGTTGTCAAACAGTAGGAGACTGATGTAAGGTGTGTTCAATCAGAGAGAATGATTCAATCAATGTTATACAAATTCAAATAATTGTTATTTTGTTCAGCTTGTTCATTCTTGTTCTGTTCTGTTCATGTACTCTTTTTAGTTTTCTTTTAATGGGCATGTATGTTAAAAGCAGGGAGAAAAGTATGGAAGGGTAGGGCAGCTCAGCTCAGCTCAGCTGGGCTGGGGTTTGACCAAGGTTTGACACTGCTGCAAAACCTTCCATGGCATTGTTGTATAATAATTGTACGTGAATGAGTGTCAATCAATAAAAATCAAGGAGTAAAACTAACAGGGTTACAGACAAGGTAAATCCCATGTGTCCTTCTCACTGAAACCAAGCGTAAACAAAGTTGCTCCTAGTCCTTGATGAAATATTGGGTACTCAATCATCACAATTGTGTACAGAGGCGACATGCTTTCAATGAGTCACTGACTCAGCCAGCCACTTCTTGGCCTCTAATTCGTTGATGCCCTATTTTTTTCATAATTTATTCTGTTATTATCTATAAGGATAACATAATAAGTGAATGAGTTGAATAGCCTCTCTTAGTCTTTCATCTTACCTGTCTGTAGGCATGTAACAGGTTGCAATAAAAATATAAAAATTCATCAGCATCCTGCACCATAGGTCACATAATCCATGTCTTTAATGCCAGCAGAATGCACAGGCAGATTTAATTGTCTCACTGTACTGCACTGTTAAGTCAGGGAGGGTGGGACATCAAGTTATCTCCCTTGATCATCTACAGAGAAGACCATAAAATTCGCAAAATTCCATATAAGTCTTAAAGGAAGCAGATGAGGTTTTTGCTGGGCGAAATATCAACAAATCTAGAATTTTTTCCATATATGCACTCTACCTGAGAGTTTCCTCTTAGGCAGGCCAGTGTTTCTTTCTGATGTTCCGTTCTTTTTTTTACAATCCTGCATATTTTTCAACTCAGCAAGTTGTCTTTCATTGTTTTCTTGGAGGCCCAAATTTCTGTCAAGGAGTTTTATATCATATTCCCAAATTTTTTAGTCCAGAACATGGTCATGCCTTCCTAGTTATTTGCTGGACCCTGAGCATGCAATCAAGGTAGTCGTCCTTAAACGAAAAAGTTATTATTTCACCTGAGCTTCTTTTAGTGTATACAGTTGACAGTTGTAACTGTGTTGAACCATTTGTTTTGATGTTTTCCCACTTTTCTTTTTTCTGTTGAAAGCTTACATTACGTGGCAGTCAGAAAGAGGAAGCATCAGTGTTGTACTCAGTCTCACCAGTTTGGTTAAAGGACATATTGTTCATTGTTTCATAGTTTTTCTTTTTTCCATAGACTGGTTTGTGTCTGACAGCGCCACTTAAATTGGTGGCTATTTTTCTTGTAGAAGCTGTCACAGTTGTATTGAAACATCAGTTTACCTTTCTCAACTAGATGTATGCATGTCACCATTTTGTTTTGATGACCATCTGATCTGTTTTCAGCTGATACTGTCACTCAACTGCATCATCCTGACTTAATTACGAAATGAATTTGAGATCGATTATATCATAAGAGGTCTCATTCAGTTTTAGAATGCTTCAACGGCTTGTTTGAAGGAGTTGAGCACTAATTCATTATAGTTTTTGTTCACCTTTCACCGCCATGTCCTGATCGGGTGGCGGGTTTTTGCCTGACTCCTAGTTCCACCAAACTTCTCCACCTTATTCGGTCTCTTGTGTCACTTCGTTCTTGATCTACCCAGCAGAGGTCAGCATTGATTGTGTTACTCCACCGCTGTTTTGGCTTTCCACGCCCTCTGCTTCCCTCTACCCTCATCTAGTACACTCTCCTGATATCTTCATCACTCTCACGTGGACAAACATTACCGTACCATTCTAGCCTCGTTTTCCTCATAACATCCCTGACTGGCATTTTATTTGCTTCGGCTGTTATTTCTTCACTCCTTCGATGTTCCTCTAAGCTTATCCCCATGCAGCTCCTTAGCGTTCGCATCTCACAAGAGCTAACCCTGTCTATAATCCTCAGATCAATTCAATCTGTTTAGTTTTCCACACGATTGATACAAAGAAAAGCCAATCGAACCTCAAGCACTGCTTAGTTAACTGTGGCCAAATACCAAATTGGTATGTTGTTGCAGTGTGTTGCTGTCTCCAATTTAGGTTATGCGATATTAAAGGCGAAGCCCAATGAAGATCTAAGTGTTGTCATGTTTTACTTGATGAGCTTTCAGATGAGCCATTGGAAAAGATTCTACACCTACCACAACCAGATCTGCTGATGCTCAAAGATGACATCTCAATCAAACAGTCAATAAATTCAGTCACATTGAGAAACCATTTAAATGCCCTTGACCTTCTGACGTCATAGACAGTGTTTTACATTTGCCACTAATGGTTTTTACTGTTTGTATTATCCATTGTTATTTTGATTGTTCCTAGCAAAAATATCCAATAAAAATTAAGGTGATTGTAGCCTGATATCTTATTCACTCATTCCAAAGTTTTTGAGTGGATCTGTACCATCATTCCCCTAATGTTTGAATCCATTTATTCACATCCGGTATCACAGTAATCTAAGAAAACACTGCTTATGACGCCATGAGCTGGGACCATGACTGTTTTCATGAAGCATCAGCTTTGAGCATCAAGAGATCTGCCTGTGGTAGGTGTAGAGTTTTGTCCAATGGCTCAAATGAGAGCTTAGAACCTCATGAAAAACATACATTAAGTTAGAAGTTCATTGGGCTTGGCCTTTAACCCATGTTATAGGGTGCAACACAAAAAAAGAATGAACTTGTTATAAAGTAACGCAAATGAGGATGATAATCGCTATCACAGGTGTACAATACTCCCAAAGCTCTAGTTGTTATTTTTTCTTGATTGCCAACCACGAACAAAATTTTTCCTTTCAATCAATAGATGATCAGTACCTTTGTAGCCGATGTCGGATATATATGAGGTTGTTTGTGTGTCCTGATTGTTGAGAGCGAGAAACTCCTGTTATCCTTGGTCTTTGCTGGGCCCTCAATTCGCAATAATCATCGTTGTTAGTTTATCACGCGCCTCATATATCTGATTTTCTTTGGGATGGCAAATTTTCCTTTTTTTTCATGCACTAATCACAATTGTTATAAAAGAGATCTATTTCATACTTTCTAATTTTTTTTGACGGACGGCCGCTTGTGTTTTTTTTTTCAATTTTTGCGAGTGTACTTTCTTCAAGAGATTCGAATGGTTGTTCAATCTTTGATTTGAGAATGTAGTTGTTCAGTTCTATGCCAGGCTCTTGTTTAATCAAGGCGGCCTTTCAGTATGATAGAATGACTTATTCCCCCAACTTTGTATGTTTGTTGCTGTTTTTTAGGCACTGCTGTCTTCCAACTTTGCCTGTGGCCAGTTTTCTCCGAAATAGTTTCATGGTCATTGTAACTGGCCCGTATATTTTGAGATGACAGCCAATTGTTTCAATCTTTATTATTTCAATTTGCGGCGAGTGGATCATCACTGCCTCTACACTAAAATACTGATCAAGTAAGTCAGCTCTTTTCTAGTTTGGCTGTTGTAACTGAACCGAGATTGATGAAATCACAAAATGTTGTAGAACAAAATGATGAACAATACGTTGTGTCACAATACCTGTAAGTTGAAGGCATAACAAGGCTCACCCAAAGTATTTCACACCTGAAATCAATCATTTTGTCTTTCAATTTCTTTGTTGACACTGCTCTATGCGTAAGTAATCCGGACAACTTGAACTTCTGCCTCTACGATCTACAGATGATTTTTTTTATTAGATATAATTCTATACAAACATTCAGCTATGGTAATAAAGGTTGTTTTGATGAGGACTGCTTAATTTTTCTATGTCAGCCTTTTCAATTCTTCAGACCAAAACACAATGTATTAAATGACCAAGTTTATTATTCAGTACTACTTTATAAGTCAAGTATATCAAACTGACCTTGCCCTTATAAAGTTAGACAGTTTTCTCGAAAGTTCCTCTCAGCAGCTTGGTTTTGAAGCCTATCCTCCTACACTTGGCACCAGAAGGCGCCCTCACTTACGCTCCCTGTAGATGATGTATTGCTGTAATATTCAAATATTTTGTTTACTAACCAACTCAATCTGTTGTATAATCTTAAGAATGAAAATGTGGCTCCAGCTCTTATCTTAATGCTGAGTGGGAGGCTTAATGAACAATAATAATAGAAATAGAGGGTAGCTCAGTTGGTTAGAGCGCCCATGCTCTAACTTACAGGCAAGTGTTGGAGGTCTTGGGTTCGAATCACCCTGCAGTCTACTGACCACTGGGATCGTTAGTTAAACCAGGGAGTAGGGGACATACTCAATGATTAAACCAGTAGACTGCACTGTGGTATGCAGGTACAGTTTTATTACATGCCAAGTGAGAGATTTGAGATCTTATGTTAATAATAATAATATGATGATGGCAGCATATTAGACAGCGTGATGTGTATCTTAGATGTCGAATATCACGTCTAACCTATTGGTATATCAACAGTGTTACTATATATAATAATTCCATGGGTGTATTTCGTAGACTGAACCCTTGTGGAGTAATTAAATCAAACTGGAGAAGGAAACATTACAAGACTGAAATCATAAAATATAGCTTTATTTTTTTTAATTCATAAGCGTTGAAACATCACCAACTTAACACATTTTAACACAAAACAAAGCCAATATGAATTTTTGAAACATTCATCTGCGGCCAATAAGGCACAATATGGTAGTAACTTGGTGCCGATTGTTGCTCAATCTTCGGACAGAGACAGAACTTACGATTTTAACCCACTTTTTATTTCTTGTTGATAATAATCCTAATCTTAATGATTAGATAGTTATCCATGAGTGACCTTAAAATATAAAATTAATGTGTATGTTGGTGTCATTAATGAAATCCTTGTAAGTATGCTGGAGAAAGCTTAAAATACCTCCTAGGATTCCTGCCTCTCTAATCAAGTTTTCCAAACTGCATGTTACTGGGGTTCTGTGGAGACAGCACCTTTATTTATAGAGTTTAGACCTTATGAAATAGAAAAAGAGACCAAACCGTGTGGAGTCCAGAATGATGGTTCTTTGCCAAAACCCTATCAAGCTAACACTCATGTTTCACAATTTTGCATTAGTATTGTATAGTGTTTCATCATAGAACGCCGCGAGGCCAGGGCTTCTGCTTGCAGATTATGGTATGGAATGAATCATAGTACTATCGCAAAAATACTTTCATGCCACAAATCCTAACCACAACCGCAGTGCAAAATCACAACGGCTCCTTTGTTAGCTAGCTGTGGTATTGTCGTTATGTGATTCACTCTGTCTTACCCTCCCCCCCCCCCCCCCCCCCCGAAAACGAAAACATTGATCGATGAGACGAAGTATGTGGTGCAACACTCCCTGATTTTGAATTTCTTCCTCGTAAACAGAAGGCCCCTCTCCAATCTGTCAACATTTGTTAGTTCGATTCTGCTGGGTTGACCATCATACTGTGCTCTATGTTCACATAGCCTGCTGGTATTTGCTCCACCACACCCATGGAACAGCTTCTTTTGTATCTCCCAAGTATAGCAAGGAGTTTCTCTGAGTATTAATTTACATTTAAATGAATTTTTTAATGAAATTAAATCTTTCTTGCCGCCATATTATTTTGTTACAAAACCCAGGAAAGCAGATTTCTATATGGTCATTTGGTATATTCATGAACAAGGGAAAAATGCATTCAGTTTAGCAAAAGTTAAAGAGCCCAGAATCGGCTGTAATTCGTGAGTTTCATCCTACCCAATGTGCACATGTACCAGGGTTTCTTCGCCTGTTACCTTTTACTAGCATATATAACTTTTTAATTAATTTGCTTTGTGCTTATTGCCAGTGCTACACAATGTCTACAGTTGTTTGACCTCCAAGAACAACTGCGGATACAGCATTGGCATGGTTGTGAAATTGTGCTGTAATTGAGAGGCAGGCACTTTGTTGTATATAATTTTTTTTTTTACTAATTTGATCATTAGTTGGGAATAGATCAAGCGTTTGCTCAGATTCGATAGTATTATATTTATTGTAAGTCTCTGGAGAGGAAGGTTGCAATGCTATGTGATATTTTATGTTATTCTAAAACATTTCCAGAAATTCAGTAATTATAATGATGATAGTAAATATAAAGATTAAGTTTATTTTACTTAGGCCCAATTGAATTATTTTAAACGAAAAGTATGAAGTGTTGTACAGGAAATAAAATATTAAAATCAGAAGTGATATTCTATAAATAAGCCTGTAACTGATAAAATGGATTAAAAGTTTATCATAAAATGTTATTGTGAATATAAATAGGATGATCTTCATAGTAGTTGGATGCTTTCCAACATCCGATCTCTCATCTGGATTCTATCTCCGCAGCTGCTTTCTCTCCTTAAATACCTAAATATTTTGAAAATTTTCACCATGTGATGAACTTGTTTTATATTGTCATAATTAATAATAATAGTACTATATACTAATATAGATTGTATTGCCATTCAAGGCCCCTTTTGGGGCAACTGAGAATATGCTTACAAGAATGAGATACATCACATCTACTAAGCATACACCTGTAAGAGTTAAGGGTGGGCAAACTACGTGGTATTTCTATATCTAAGATAATGGTCCATGCATCTTGGTCACAGTCGCAGTATTACCTGTTGGCAGCTCCACTAATAAAAAAACTGTCCAAATGTGGAAAATGGGGAAATGTTGATTATTTAAATATTTAGGTCCCAGTGAGAGGACCACTGTGTGATTGCAGTTGGCATAATTAGTTGAAAGGTGGTTAAAATCCTATTTCATTATTATTTATACAGCAACTCTTGCAATGGCATGTGCCCTATTGTAAAACCGCTTCCCTCATCATCAGCCAAATGGTGATGTTTTTTTTCGGGAGGAGGGAACATAACCAGAATGATCTGGCGTCAAATTAAATATATTGGAAGACTCACTTCATAAGAGCAAATACTTCTGATTGAATGTCATCGACGAAGTATACTCCATATATATGTATACCATCTATATATCTATTTATATACCATGCCTCTGTTGAAACAACCTGCAATAAATACGATCATAATAGATTCATTCTATTGGTGAGATTTTTATTGAATCATAACAAAATGTCGCACAGCAGAAATGGTCATGGTACATTTATGAGTTACTTGGGTGTCAATACTTGCATTGAAAGAGGTTTTCAAATTCCATTATCTCTGACGCCTACTCTTCTACATCAGCAATGTCCTTTGTGAATCTTTGGTACTTGTTTGGTCCGGCAGATTGCGATAGTGAATGTGAAGATAAAGTGTTTAGTCTGTTCAGTGACTGTGGGTTGCAATGGAAATTGGGTCTCATATTACTAAAATGAGGGAGTCAGACTCGTCATGATCTCTGACCCTAACCCTTCTAAATCATCAGCAATATCCATTGTGAATCTTTGGTACTTGTTTGCTTCGGCAGATAGAGATAGTGAAATAATGTGTTTAGTATTTGGGTTTGAAATTAAATAGGCTCTAATGAGGTTGGAGTTGAAGGAGATTTTCTTTCTCTGGAATAGGTCTTAGCAGCTCATCCAATAGAAGGATTGTCATTGGATGAAAGTTGTAGGGCACAATTGTGTATAATTTTCAGATTATGTGTTAATGTTATGTATTTATTTGGTCGATTAAAAATCCACATCTTTATCATCGAAGCCATGGAAAAAAAAAGAAAGCAATGACAAAATGTTGTAATATCTTGCAACATGATTGGTTGTTAAGAGATGACTGCATATAAATCCTTGTTCTGCTGTTTGCAGTTGTGCATGTGCATCATATAAGTTGTAAATAGTAAAAGTATAGTTCATGAGATATTTAGTTTTGTTGTTCCTTGAAATCTGTGAAACTAGAAGAGATTAATGTGTTTGAATATGTGTCCAAAAGGTAAACAAATTCTGAAGCAGCTCTCACGCTGGCCGGAGGAGATAAATTAATTCTGATAGTCACAGAAGTCTTATCGTTTCTTAGGTAGGCACTACAAATTTTTTTTTCAAATGATCGGTTCAACACGAAAATGACACCATTGGAAAGCTCTAGGTGTGAAATTTCAAAGTATATTTTTATTTTTGCTATATGAGCAAACTGAGCCAAGCAAATCCAAAATCAAATTTCATTTAGCAAGAAAAATTACAATATAAGGCTCCATGCAGAAGCAGAAAAAGAGTGCAGTGTGACGCTGTGCATTCATTACATTACGTAAGGTGATTCCGATGCACAGGCACTGCTGCAGTAGCCTACCACTATAACAATTCTGCTTTATAAAGCATCGAGGGGCATACCATTATGATTGAGATTATAGTTTCTATTATTATATGAAAATAGAGTAACAGAACATCCCACAATCACTGAGGTGGACACCATCCCCACAAATGTCTATTAAAACTAGGGTATGGCGCCACAAAATACCCGACATGCTCCAGCACATCTCTCCCAAAGCCTGGCATTGAACTGCTGTAGATGCTCAAAATAATTTGCCGGGACTTGATTATGCCTAATGAACTATTTCCGTACAGAGTATGACCACAGTTGCAACCTGGAAATAAATGTTGCCTAAAGGGTATCTTTACCCTCTCTGGATTGGCATTGCCACCCAGATCATTCCGCACTACAATGATGTCCTGTCTGATTGCTGGTACCTATAACAGGTAATAATCATTTATAGTTCAAATAAAATATTACGTTGAAGTCGGTTATTTTTCAGTTTCATCATATTTATTAGCAGTAACTTACTGGTAAGTGAGCTGTCCATGCTCCATTGATCCAATCTGGCTGGTGTGTATTTGCGTGGGCCACTCTAATATCTCAGCCACTGTCCCGACTGTGGTGTTAAATACAGTTGCTTTCTCTGATCGACAGTGTAACTCATCACAGCGTATTTAATGTCTTCTCTATATTTACAATGTTACAAAATTATAATGTTACAATATTGAAAATGTTACGATATTTACAATGTTATGAAACATTTATAATTATCTGTTGCATTTATCATGTATGTTACATTTAGAATGTTCTGTTGATACTTACTCAACAGCCTTTTTCTGGCACACCAACGGATCCCTGCGTGGCATGAAAAGGCTAGAGTGTTACAGTAAATGTCAGAAAGAAATATTAAAATAGAAAGCTGACGTGGTTTGAGAGTTAAAACAATTCCAGGACCTGACTGCTGTTAACTCCTGAAGGGGGTAGGGGTCTTTGCTCGATTCCACAAAATATATCATCTCCTTCAACTACGTCGGCAACAAACTCTAGCAAATCAATTGTTACGTCGGCCTGATAATCAATTATCCCATGGCCTACGCAGTCTCAAACTGGGAATTTTATTATTCACAATTTTCTTTTCTATTTTACAATTCCATCTCTTAAGGTCTCCATTTTCCTCATTCTAAATCCAAACAAAGTCTTCACCAGCTATACAATGGGGATAAGATACATACTTACGGGCTCTATTTAACTTCTCATCTGAAACATCTGGCATAAGCTCCTTGACCTTACTACTAAATTTGGCAGCATCATGAATACAGTTTTTTACTCCACCAGTGAATTTGATCCTATTTGCGTTACTTTGGTCCTGACTCTTTACATGCATTCGCCTCTACTAAATTTGGCAGCGTCATGAATACAGTTTTTTACTCCACTAGTGAATTTGATCCTATTTGCATTACTTTGGTCCTGACTCTTTACATGCATTCGCCTCTACTAAATTTGGCAGCATCATGAATACAGTTTTTTACTCCACTAGTGAATTTGATCCTATTTGCATTACTTTGGTCCTGACTCTTTACATGCATTCGCCTCTACTAAATTTGGCAGCATCATGAATACAGTTTTTTACTCCACCAGTGAATTTGATCCTATTTGCATTACTTTGGTCCTGACTCTTTACATGCATTCGCCTCTACTAAATTTGGCAGCGTCATGAATACAGTTTTTTACTCCACTAGTGAATTTGATCCTATTTGCATTACTTTGGTCCTGACTCTTTACATGCATTCGCCTCTACTAAATTTGGCAGCGTCATGAATACAGTCTTTTACTCCACGAGTGAATTTGATCCTATTTGCATTACTTTGGTCCTGACTCTTTAATGCATTCGCCTTTGAATCTCTAAATAAACATGCTCATAGACCTTAGACCTCTCCTTTAACTCTCTCGATAATCCAACAGCCAGCATTATATCAACATTTGAATTATCTAGATAATCAGCAGTATTATTTATTGCAAACATAGTCTTGGAAGCGACATAAGAGCTGGAAGCATTGGAGCACTTGCATATTAGCCAATCACTTAGTCCTAAAATACACTCTGCCACAATGTTATTGGCGGGGCACTACTTACCTGCGCTCTATCTATATTCTTGCCTCTCTACAACTTTTAAAAATACCTCTGCTGCTCTCTTTGCCGGGCCAAAGCTAATCTCAACAGGGGTGCCAGATGCTAAAGATTCATGCACAAGATCATCTTCAGGGTATCCAAATCAAAACAGTTGAACTTGCTATTCCATCATTTGCTGGGGTCATCAAGTAGCTCTCTCAAATTCACCATATCTTTCTTCCTATACATTGCTTCCATCCATGACACTGTCGAAGTTTTACCAAGCAAGCCACCAACTTGAAGCACCTTTACAATAATATCAGAATACATATCGTTTATAATACTTGTACAGTAATCTGCACTTTTAACACAAATATATTTCAAGAACTTTCCTAGCACGAATCTGAGATGAAATACACTGCCACATAAATAAAGTAATATGTAAAATATGTTGCCTACATACCTTACTCTTAGATTCTTGTCTAGTTTCCGCTTTGCAAAGAAGGCACTAAAAGTCGATGGATCCCCCTTCCCTTGTTTGAACTGAAATTTCGAAATAGTTGAAACTAAGCTTACAACATAATAATATGCTTCTTAACTAATAGGGTACCTTTATAAGAACTCTCCTCAAAATCTTAACATAATTTTTGGAAACAATCGCCAAATTATTCTATGGGGTGAACATTACATTGAAGCTCTTGCATTCATATTACTGCATGATTCACAATAGCTCTATCGCTGACTGTTGAAGTGATTTTACTTTTAATCTGAGACGCAATTTGACCAACATCAATTTTATGAAGCTTACCGTAGACACTAGCAGATTCTTCAATAGCATTCATGTAATCATCTGCTGTACCTGAAGCCAACTGGCCGACATCGAGGAGAAATGACTTTCCATTAGCATTTATATGTACCTCATTCATATGCTTCTCATTGATTGAAGATGCATCCCAACCAAAATTAACATGCTCTGACTCAAGAATAACACTAACAGCTTGCTCCATTGCAATACACCTCATCTCAATAGTCATATTACAAACAGTTGACACACTAGGAAGAGAGGTAGTTTATACAACCAAACTGAATGATACTACTAATATGACACAAAGGCACCTGTCTACAGCTACAATAGTTTACCGTTTTCCTATGCTTTTCACTGTACTTGCCTCCGGGGAGTGTTGTCTCAACCCGCATGATTGCCTTCTTCAAATCCTCATCTAACTTATCAATCTTGTGATCATAGGACTTTAAACTCGCATTTAACTTTAGCTTTTGATTGAGAGAGGAACTGATCAGATTTTCTTTTTAGCACTTCTTTACTTTCATGTACATGACATGACAATTCATACACATAAACAGAATCAGAAACCTTTGATCTTATCAGATAATGGTTAGTGAAGAGTGAATATCCAGCTTATTTTGAAAATTCGAGCAACAGTTTGAGACCAAAGTTCAGACATTCTTACCTCATTTTTTCATGAAGTGTTCAGAATTTTCTGTGATTGCGCACGCATGTTTTCTATTTCTTGTCGAAATCTCAAGTCTCTAGGAGGAATAGAAACTGAGATATCTGGGTTTAGAAAACATGTGTTATGGAAAATCTGCGCAGTTTTGAGGCCCTGTCGATGGTATAAGAAATGGATGATACTTTTCAAAAACGGAAGTTGCTGCGTTTGGTTGTGCCTATTTTAGGGCTGCCTCCAGCTTCTTCTCTACTGTTCAGCACACTTCCCTGAAAAAAAATAGATTGCAGCTAATGTTGCAGTGTAGTGATTTCCTATGATAACTTTCAACTTTTTTTTTATCATTCTCTAACATCCCCTTGATTGTGATCACCCTATGTGTCACTTCCTGCAAAGCCATTTACATGTGTTCATTTGTAGTTAAAACTGAATATAGCAGTTTAGCGATTGATTACAGTGGAATTTGACTTTTCAATGAGAAAACCACCTAGCAATGAATTGAATCTCACAACTTAATCTTTTTGTGTGATTTGGTCAAGGTCATGTAACACTACCCAAAAGGTAGTGCTTCAACATTGCCTTAAAAATTCTGATTTAATTGATTTCCAATGCATCCCAAGAAGATAATAATGTGGTTTTGTGATCATGAGAGTTACTCATGGGGTCTCCACTCATGGATATACAACAAGGATATGTTTGCAAGTCACTCCAGTACCATCACTCACTTTTAATGGTCTCTCCCTCAGCTGTCAAATGAACATCATTGTTGCACGTAAATCTAATTAGCCGATGATCAAGTTCATAGAACTAATGCCGGGAAGGCATTCTGCGAGCTCTAACAACGCGATGTTTGATTCAGAAGCACGCTGCCGGCAGCCCCTTGGAACTCAATAACCCCTATCCAATTCCCTGTTTTCCTCCTATACAAAACAGAGCAGAATACCACTACCCTCCCTCAGTCACAGTAGCTGCAGAAAAGCTCTCTGGCTACAGCCTAGCGGTGACACACTGGAATCACATAATTATGTCATAACCCCCACACGCCACTACAGTCACCTCCGGCAGACTGCCGAGAATAGGAACCAAAGATCATAGATTACCATAGGTGCTTTGTCTAACACCTTGTTCGCATATAAATAATGATGGATGACGGATCAGCATTGTGTTTCACACTTTACGTCATTATTTTACAAGTCAACTTCAGCTCAAATATAAACAATACAGACATGCACCGTAGAAGAGTATTTGTAGGAAGAAAGTTTCTCATTAATTTTTACTCAGGATTTATCATCGAATTATAAGACTTGCAAACATCTTCTCCAAAGTACGATACAGAAATAAACATTTATCTAAATTTAAACAAGTCTCTTACCGGTATGGTGGTCCTCCTCCCGCCTGACACCCCGTTAAATCTCACACTCACACTCACACAAAAATCCCAGGCCACTCTGTTTCTCTAAAACATAATCAGAGAATGTTATCTCTGGCTTGAACAAAGGTGTTCAATCTTCATTTTCACTGCAAATATTATGATCATGATTACAAACAGAGGATGAGCAGATGATAATTCTCTAGTATTGTTGTGATATAGGGTGCCATATTCAACCGCCAACTCAAACTTTTGTTAAACTCACTGTCATGAATCTTTGTAAGCGGCGAATGTAGCTGTCACCGGACACAAATATCTCCATCTTTCAACTAAAAATAAGATGAGTATGGTTAGCACAATATTTTAACTCAAATGTTGTTGTGGAGTGAAATCAAATCTGTGCAAGTTCAGAAATATGATGCAGTCAACGACCCAGAAACTGACACAGATGTGTTGGGCTTGGGTTTTCAGTGGGGGAGGGGGAGGGGTGTTAGGAATTGGGGCAAGACATATTCCCTGACTCTTAAGCTCCACCACGGCAACAATGTGCCAGCAATTGGAGAAAACAAGGAACGCAAACAACTAACAAAGAATTAATTAGATGTAATATAAATGCAGGTCAAACGACAACAGACAGACACGCACCATTGAAGACACAAAACAACAGACATTGACAGCATGTTGCCTGAGGCACGGGATTCACCACTGGATGGCCAGACCTTCATGTACTGTCAACAAACATCAACAAACAGGAGAAGCCAAGCCATGTGAGACCTAACCTAACCTAAGCCAGCACGTCAAGCGCTTGATGTGAGTTTTTAATGCAGGGAATGTGATGGATGGTAATGGAATGTATAGTAAAATAATACATAGGTGTAAATATGGTGTAAATGAGTAAAAATGGGTGTAAATAAATAGGTATAAATATGGTAAAAGTAAGCCTGGGAGCCCCCCCCCCCCCCCCCATGAGTCAGTCAGAGAATGCATAAATATTTCGGGGTTGAAATCAAAGTAAAGATAATGATAAAACAAAGCTTGACAGCATGTTGCTCTGAGCCACGGGATTCACCAGCGGATGGCCAGACCTTCATGTACTGTCATCAGACCGAAAACTATGTCACAATATTTATAATTATATACATGTCACAAAAGTCACAGTCAGACAATAACCCAATATGGTCAAAATCATACATTCAAAAATAAATAAAAACAATATCAAGGAATCATTCCATAATAGCATCTCCCAAAAGTAAATCAGTTAAAAAAAGTGGGAGATTGAAATCGCGTGTCTCAGAGTCATCCATTGATTGGCCGTCAAAAAATAAGTAGCTTTAAATTGCATATTATTCCTTCCTTTTTTCCTTCCTATCACTTGATAGTGATACCCCACACCAATTGCCTATATTTATCATTTGGTTCAGTAGTACATAGGGCCAGTAAAGTGGGGTCTGACTCGAGAGGCTCCACGGTTCTGTTAAAGCACTCAAACTCAGGTTCCCATAATCTAAAGGATTTTCACTTAGTTTATTCAGATTAGCTACAGCCTTTTCCGAAACTTTACCACTTTCAAGATTAGATATATTTGAGTTTCTGTACAGAACTTTAATCCACGGGCCAGTTAAACATTTCCCAAATAATCCACCAACAATCAGTTCTATTTGTACGGTTTCACTCTCTAGGGTCATGATCACATCTTTAGCATAGCTTTTACCACAAGTAGTTCTGAGATAATCTGAAATAGAATCTTTCAGGTGGTATATACTTGCACACATCGCGAATAGCACATGAAACCTATTACCTACATATCTAATGTCTCGAATAGTTCCGTTTCATATTGTGAATGACTCAGGTATAAGAGTACAAAGAATTTTATTTATCTCCAATAATCTGGTAATCCTGTAACATGGATTGATTTGTTACAAGACATGTTTGAAAGGTATAAGCGTTAGCAACAAGATTGACATTATGCAAAAACGAGATCATAATAGCATTGTATGGAAAATTATGGTATTACATAGACACAAAATTAACATTGAAAATTACAATTGATACAAAACACACACATTATGGGGGAATAGAAAATCCGAAACTGAGCAATAGTGAGCAATTATGAATGGTGAATAGTCGGGATCACATCTGGCTGAAATAAGAATACCAAAAATGATATAGTATGTCGGAAAATACAACTGAAATTGAGTCTCCGAAACCACAGAAAACAATGTCGACGTTTAGTGTAATGTGATGAAATGTTATGCATAAATCAGCAAGTTATAAAACTGTGGAATATTAAAAGTAAGAACCACTTACAAATAGATTTGACCTCTTGGCTAAGAGATGTGTCCTTGTCGATATCTGGATGACTAGTGACAGTAAATTGGTGAAAAAGTGAAAAGCTTTAAATTGGTAAATGGGTGAAAAAGCTTTCACCATTGCGTTGAAAAGCGATGACTTGCAGTTAGAAAGAAACCTTATTATATAAAGCAGTAAATTTATCATGAACACAGTTTTTAGAACAATGGTGGGCTTTGTCAATGCTATAACACCGACTACCAGAACCCTAACGCCAAGCGCAACTCCCACGGTTACATCTTATAATAAGATTTTTGTCAATATTGTGCGTATCAAGATATGCCCGAAATGCTGAGGTATCGCCGCTACCATCTTTATACTTAAATTTACTGATCATTAGAATGAGTCTCTTAAGAATGCTAGTTTGGCCGAATAGTGCTGATGTACCTGACTCATCTTTTTCAAAGGATTTAACGAGCTTCCTTAATGCTATGGATAAAAAGTCAAGAGTGTGAGTAGTACAGTATAGATCTAGAAGGGTATGGCCAAGTTCTTCCGAAAGTCTAGCAGACACTTTTTTGTTCACAGCAGTGCAGTCACTTAGAGTCGAAGTAAGTTTACTATTCATTTCACTCAAGATCTTATCAACTTTAAATTCATCAGGGATAAGGCCGTCTTCAGATTTTTTTGAATTAGATTAGCACTCTGCACACAATTTTAATACACATTTAATATGATCGAAATACCCTTCATTATCATACCTACCTAATGTTTTGTAGTCAACCATGTAACTCCCTGTGTCTGTGTTGACGTGAATTTCATTGATGTGGTCTGTCTTTATTGTTGTTGCATCCCAGGCTATATATACATAATTTGTTTGAAGCATTGCTTCAGTAGCTTGACATAGACAAAATTTTCATTTCTGCTACCATTTTAATCTCAGTTGAAACATGAGGCATCGGTGACAGTTCTTTACTGCACATTGACCTAACACAATGATACACAGCTTGTCTCAATGGTAACATTTACATTCTACCTTTAGGATCATTCATTTTTACCTCACAATCTTCAAGCTTTTTAATTTCATCTCTTTCTCTTATTTGCAACTCAACATCCATCTTCTTAATGCAGTTTAATTAGCTGGAGTCCTATCTAATCGTTTCTTGGCTAGCTTTAAATCTGATTTTAATAGGCGGTTCTGTCCTGTTAGTTGAAGAGTTCTCTAAGTTTTGCACTTCTAAATTGTCTATGGGCCACTTTCAATTTATCTGCCTTTATTTGAACATCCCTAAGCTTGCTGTTTCTATCTCTAAGCTGCCTTAATATTTCGTTTCAATGTATCTACTTACTTTTGCAAGGAAATATTCATGCATCTTTATTACCTACTCATCCTACGATTACTATCTATGGGATCACTTTACGGTACTTCATGCCGGGAAATGACATCTTACTAAGGAATGATGGGGTGTATAACTTCTAATTCGCACAACTCTCAAAGAAAGAAACTAATTAGAGCTCGTTGATCTGCTGGCTAATTTTTGGATTTGTTAAGATGTTGATACACTTTAATAAGACTATTTATAAGCTTTTCACATATAACCAATTGGGCACTGAGGGGTAATTGTTGTAGGATTGATTGGGCTGTGTTGCTTACATTTTTTTCCATGAGGTATCAATAGGTTGACTATATGACCATATTTGATTGAACCCATAACTTCAAGATTTGCTGTAACATGAGAACTAAAAAACCTGCTACAGTTGATCCATGATTTAAGTCTAACATCGTATGAAAAAATAGTAGGGAAGGAAAGAACCTGGGAAGAGTGATTTTGTAAGGGAGATTATTAACATCTGAAAATACACTTATTGTCACTGACTGCTTTTGAATCCTAAGGTTCGGATTCAGTCTTTTGATATTTTAGGGATGGAAAGCTCAGCATATATCAGAGAATTTGTTTCCAGCAACTAGGTTTTTGTTGTTGAGGGGAATTATGTCGCCCTAAGGCTAGGATGGCTCAATATGATGTACTTACATTTTATTTGGCGTAACAAAACTTGTTGACAAATAACTGCAACTCTGAAGTGAACTGTAACTGTAACTAGCGCTTTGGATAGT
The DNA here is from genome assembly GCA_914767715.1 of Membranipora membranacea. NCBI lineage: Eukaryota > Metazoa > Bryozoa > Gymnolaemata > Cheilostomatida > Membraniporidae > Membranipora > Membranipora membranacea. Next base: position 12,701,542 of record OU612071.1, read on the forward strand.
TTGTAAAGAGTATGGCAATAGATTTCTGATCTAAAACATAGGGAAACTTAGAGAAAATCTGTATATAGATATACAGATTAGCATTCAAAGAAACTCTGGACCACAGGCTAGCAATGAAAAACTCTATCTACTGAATTACAAGGTCTTTCTAAAGCCGTTTCACCCATATCAATCTTTGTCCTCTGGATTTCTTGGTTTCTGTTTTGATGGTACTTCTCACACACATCTTGTTGATATTTGTATATAGTTGTCATCCAATAATTAATTCACCCATCTGATGCACTCCTGCAACTCGTAGATGACATTATATCAGACTTGGATGGCAAGGGAGTGGACTACGTGCAGCTTGCATCGCTCTACTTTTCAAAAGCATTCGACCGCTTGCAGCCACCCATAGTGCTTAGTGAAATGAGACATACTGGTTTCAATCCTAAGATAATAAAAATAGTCTCAAGTTTTCTGCAAGAGCGACAATAATGTGTAAAACTGAATGCTTCCAGCTCTGACTACATTCCATTAGAAGTTGCTGCGCCTCAAAGGACAAAATTCGGTCCGCTCATGTGGCTGATCTACATAAATGACCTGCAAGTAGATAGCTATAAATCAGTGAAATATTTATAGCTCTAGAAATTTTATGTGACTGTTCCCAAAAATAGCAGCAATAATATCTCGCCTGCTATACAACAAACTCAGGTATGGTCAGCTGAGAACAATATGCTCCTCAACACAAACAAGACTGCTATTGAGAACTTCTCTCTAAACTATTGCAATCAGAACAGCGAGCCAGTGATTTGTGACCGGAGCTCGATAAATCCTGTAAAATTATTCTGTTAAATTTTTAGGAATTTTAGTTGGTAACCACCTTGCCTTTTTAGATCATGTAGAACATTTAGAAATGCAACTAAAAAAGCTTTGTCTAATATCAGCAGCATCTTACTGCAAACCATTGTCAACATTAAGTTCCTGTATCCAATCCCTTCTTAAATTACGCCAACTTCCTGCAGCCTGATCTTTGTCCAAAGTAACATCCGGTTTCTGATTGTGTATGGAACAAAAATTGCGCAAAATGATGCATGCTTTGGCAACAACTTCTACTTTTGGAGGCTGAATTGTCAGCTTATCTGCAAAAACACGCCATCGTGCAGTGAGAATGACAAAGGAGTTTTCGATCACTCGCCTTCCTCTACCTAGTCGGTAATTGCATAGTCTATCTGGGGTTGCCTTACCTCTCAAGTGCGCAGGGTAGGGCCTCAATGTTCTTTTTTAGAAGAATTGCCTCATTGGCCTACAGAACATGTGGAAGGCATTTCAGAGAATTTGGTTATAGCTGAATGTTGTTATCGAAAGCAGTGTTAAACTTACACCTCATGATTATTGACTATTGCTACCTTTGTGCCTGTATAAACATAGGTAAACCTTCAACAAAATAAGAACACTTTTACCTGTAATTGGATTTCTCATTTAACCAGACCACTTTGGCAACAAAATATTTGAGTAATAATCTATGCTATTTCAAATGATTATCTATTTTACACCAAGATGAAGCAGGAAGAACAACTGTTGAGGACACATCTGTGTGAGAGTCAGCATATCTCACCGTCCTCAATATACATCAAACAAGGTGTGTTTTGTTCAGAGGCTCCAAAAAATCTTAACCATAAGTAGAACTACAATTATTTTTGTTATATCCTTGGTTGCACTGGACCAGCTAGATTGTTAGCAATTTTTAGTAGTACTCACAATTAGTCGGTATCACCCATAGCCATGAGCACTATTGATTCCGTTCCCTGTAGTTGTGGAACTGTGATCCTGCCTTCCGGGGTTATTTCATTATTAAGATGTTTTGCGTCTAAGCTGCCAACTGAAATAGAATGAATTGATCAGTGAAACCATCAACATTGTGATCTGGTTATGTATTTCTTTTTCTGTGATTTCAATATAACATTTCAAGAACTATGGAGATTGCCAAGGGCAGAACAGAAAACTGATATTGGGAGTTATCATACTTGAAAGCATGAAAAACAACTTCTCATTACATTGTAAATGATTGTAGCACAATGGGGGTGGGGGTAGAGAGACATCTCCCACACTAGCTGTTTGAACAAGGCATAAATACTCTTTTATTGGATATGAAAAATGTGTAGACTTCAAAGTTATATGATATAATATATTTTATAATAATATTATCTGCATTAAGAAAGTTCCATTTGTTTTTGTATCTATTGCTTATCTTAAGCCATTGCTGTTTTTCGCTGGGTACTGTCATATAGTGCCCTGTTAATGGCCTTGCATGTCTCAAGAATGATATTGGATATTGCAGCAGTTGAAACCAACAGGTATATAAAAGAGGTCTCTGAATGAGGCTCCTGTGGCAAGATAGCGTAGAGGTATCATACTTCTTTCCTCAGCAGGCATTGATTGACAGAAATCAGTGTCCTGTTTATAGAAATTGGTGCTTCAAAACGGTAAGTATATCAAACATCGTCTATCAATATGAAACAAGTTTCCAAAAGTTCCAAGTCTGCTCGAGAGGATATTAGGTCGTGAGTTGCGTCGGCGAGTAATCTGTGAGGCATCTTTGTCAATGATATCTCATGGTCTATTGTTAATCAAATATGGCATTATCTGGCGGTATGCCCCTGATGTGATCCGACGCCTGCACATAGGCCAGACACCTATTTTTCCTCTACGAAGAAATTACTCTGTGACGATGTTCACATCATTAGGCAATTACAAGGAAATGTAAAGGGATTGTAGCATGCGGCTATAAAAGCACACCAATAATCAAACTACCAAATTAGCATTGTGTTCACTGATATCAAGGAGTAACAGAGGGCTCTTTTACTCAGGGGACTAAACGTTAGAGGACCCTGTTACTCCTTCATTGCTAATGTTTGTTAGTAGAATGTATCTGATAATTCAAAAACTCCAGTTCTATCCTTAAAAAACAACATTGTTTAATGCAACACAGTATATATTTATGTTAATTGCTTATCTCCCACTCCTATGACATGGTCTCCACCTACTCCATTTAGGGTAGCATTTGCAGAAGTTAGTAGAAAATTTAGAGTAGCAGCAACTCAAGCGTCTTCTTTGGCATCCATATATGCTATGCATTGCTCAGCAATACCTGCCAATTTATTTTGGGTCATTATTTTGTATAGTGATATTTCATTGGTCAGATCTGATATACAGAAGGGAGCACAACATTTGTTTTTACAAAAACCGACAACATTTCTAACAACCGCACAGAAATCGCATGATAGGAACATGATTCTCCAAAAACGTCCAAAGAACGTCAGCATTGCTAAAAATGTGTTAAAAATGTCCAATGGAAGTCTTAGTATAAACTCATATTTTCCAGATTTGATTTTATGAAAGTATCTTTTAGACATCAATATGCCTAGGTTCACTTCAAGGGATGCGCATACAACCAACCCCGCCCCAATTTCACAGAGTTTTGAAACTCTTGTATTGGTTGTAACAGGTTGTGTCACAGTCCATAATTGTCAAATAGAAATAGTCACGGATTACTCAATGAGGAATCAACTGGAAGCGTTGGACATCTGGTTATTCCATGATTATTGGCAGTATAGCCATCAGCAGGCAGTGAGCGCTCATTGAAAGCCCTTAAATGTGGTTTCATGATCTACAAACTAACCATGGATCCTTTTCTCCTTGGCATTATAGCTTAAATTCATCATTATCGACTTTCAATCAATCATAAGCTCATCCTCTTTCGACCCAGCTCCAGTATGACGTTCTTGCACAAGCCTGGACAATCATCCACCCTCGACAAAGCAAGCACAATCAGTAGTATTATCTGTCTGGTGCTATAGAGTGGAGATTGAAGCCCTCGGTGTAAAATGAACGGGTACATTTCATCAATCATTAACCTTAATATCATGCTCATATGTTTTTAATTCACGTTTCCTTGATGGTTATATTTGTATTATTTCAGTTGAGGGCAGAGTGTCTGTCACCTGTGTTCTAAAGTATTCATAAGCCTTAAGGTTGTTGTGTTGCAGGGTATTTGGGAACTTCTGCTGTTCCTCAGTGTATTCTGATATACCCTGATTGAATAGGTCGTGTGGAAAATCTAAGAGATACATAAGAAGAAGCATGTCTATGTTTTGGTATTGCGAGAGCTTTCACACTTCATCGTCACTAGCACATTACCAATCCGATCCGTTCCTTACTGACTTGACTCTTCAATATTTTCTGAACTCACAGAGAAAATGCTGGTTATCAAGATAATAGTAATGGTGAAGATCTGCTCACCCCTACCGTCGGATAAGGCAACTCCTAAACTCAATTGTGTTCCTCGATAATAGAAAAAAAAATCATTTTCAACTCAAGCAACACTGAATTTGCAGTACACTTCTAAATTGCATAAAAGGCCAATGGCAAAACATGGAGTGGCTATTGCGTATGTTAATTGTTACCTTGAAATTGTTTCAGACACCTTTCTAAATCTTCAGATAATAGATCTTGCTTCACTTTTTTAAATTTCCGCAGTGTTTGATATAATATTGCTTCTTTTTAACTCTTTGTTCTCGTTCATTACTAGTCGGAGATGTTCTTACATCGTGCGTGCTTTGACATTATTTTATTTATGGTCTATTTTCGGCAAATGAATGAGGAGCTTTAAGTTTTGAGAACAGTGCGAAGATGAATACTAATTTACATGATTCTCATGGTTCAAATCACAACCTTGCTCATAATCCTGTGACAAATAGAAGACTGAAGATAGAACGGAAATACAACTCTTAGCTTTTTTATGCACTGAACTGTGAGAGGTAAATGTGACAAGAACGAGTGAAGGTGATAGTTTGAATTGGTTGCAAAGTGGCTTTATTGATGTGAAGCGGCATTGAAAATTAACATAATACAGTTGAGTTTAGATATCATCCGCATTTAGGTCCATGAGCCTGAGAGCAACGTTGTTGATTTGATTTATGGCTTGATCTTCCCTCCTCTGAGCAAGATACTTTCTCAGCTGGTGGAATATGAATACGAAACTGAGCAGTGCGAACAGGCTTATACCGATACTGTATACATATCGGGGTACTGCATTTGGTGGTAAGAAATAACAGAGCCTTACATTTGTTCGCATGAGTGGGCATGAATGATGTTTAGTATATGGCTGTGACCGTAAGTATATGATTGACATATCCCATCTTTCACGCCGAGCACCCCAGGGAATCCTGCCGTCTCCTCATTGTCTCTCATGTCTTGCTTCATTTAGGGTTGGATATCTGAAAAATTTGTTTAGCTATAAGTAAGGAAGCATTTAGTTTTGCATATGACATGATGCCTAAAGTAATTTACGATAAGAATGGTAGAGTCAATCTGTAACAGGGGAGACAATATACTCTAGAGTCTAGAGCCTTCTAGACCCTGCCTTTTTGCACTCTAAAATCAGATAGCCATCAATAATGTTTTTTTTTCATTGCTAAGGAATACTTTATTGTGAACAGTAGTTGTCTTTGCTTTCATAAACACTTCAATAATTGAATTTTGGTGTTTGAGGGTATTGCTTTGTTGGTTGGGATTGGTTGGGTTAAGAATGGTTCTAGAATTGAATGCAGTTCATGGTATTGATAAGGATATAGGTGTTTTGCTGGAGAAAATTCTCTCGGTGTGATATTATCCAATCTATTGACCCCCGGTTGGATAAATATGATAAGATTAACTGGATTGGGGTGATGTTTGGGTTGCAACTGCTGTGCGTTTTCTTGAAAATTCCCGTGAAACGAAGTTAGCCAGCTGCAAAATACACAATGACACAAAATTTATAAAACCCCATCATTATTTTACAAAATGTAATATTAACCATATATTCATCCATTACACCCTACATACATGACACAATATTAAAGATTGTCACGATAAAAATTTAATGTTCACCTAGCTTGCATACCAGGAGGAATTCTCCCTGCGTGAACTTTGAGTCCGACATCATTAAAATTACGGATATATACCAGTGATCCCAGTTGCAGTAGCTTAACGCTCACTTAAAAAGGATGTGATTATAGGACATTATTATCAATTTTATAAATATGGTAAGGAGAGAATGTTGTATGCCATACATGTGAATAAAAAATTTTAGAGTTACTGGAAGAACGGTAGAGTGAGAAAGTATGTTGGTTGTATATTGATTGCTGAAATTTTTCAGCCGGGTTAGTTTGTTTAGTTTTTTTTAGTATGCATCGAGAGATTGTTTTGTTTACTGATCTGATTTTTTCCGTTTTTTAGGAAACATTCTCAAATGTTTTTAACAACCCAGTGTAGTAGTGGTTACTGCAACTGTGCTGTGAGTTTCTTACGTGCTGGTTGGAATAGTGAGGTGGTGGGCCGATTTTAGATTATGCCTGATTATTTAATTGATTTATAGTAAGAGTATTGACGTCATTCATCTTAGTTGATGGTTCATCTTTGCTGCATGACTTTAACCGCTGCTGAAACTACTTGTATCATGAATGAATGAGTTGGGTATGTCAAACCTCCCTTGTCTTGTCTTGTAATTCTCGTCTTGCAGCCTAGTACTTAGTTAAGCTGGTTCGATAAAAGGATTGCAACAGTCAGTGCACTTTATCTTGAGGGCCTTGGTCATGAATCTGTAATATAAGAAATTTGAAACAATCAATCATGTTATAATCCATTCAATAACTAGAGAAGAAAATCCATACAATATATACACTATGGGTCGCAACTGTTGATTATGGCCTAAAAAGGAATAAATGGAGTATTAAATTTGTTAAACTCTTGAAGAGGGATGGAAGTAGAAATGAGGATGACAGGAATGTGGTTCGCATCGAAAATAGGTTGTCCTATTTCTAACATGATCTCTGACGTCTATCCCTTCTACATCATCAGCAATGTCCATTGTGAATCTTTGGTACTTGTTAGGTTCGGCAGATTGCAATAGTGAAGATAATGTGATTGGTATTTGGGATTGAAATTAATTAGGCTCTCATGAGGTTGGAGTCGAAGGAGATTTTCTTGCTCTGAAATAGCTCTTAGCTCATCTAATAAAAGGATTTTCGTTGAATGAAGGTTGTAGGGCACAAGTTGCATCGTATAATTTGTAACTAGTTGAAGAATAGTTTAGAAGATATTTAATTTTGTTGTTCCCTTAAATCTGTGTAACTAGAAGAGATTTCTGTCTTTGAATATGGTGCCCAAAAGGTGAACAAAATCTCACGCTGGCCGGAGGAGATGAATTAATTCTGAGAGTCAAAGAGGTCTTATTATTTCTTAGGTAGGCACTACAAATGAGTTTTTCATAATGATCGGAACAACTCAAAGGCACCATTGTAAAGCTCTAGATGTGGAATTTCCAAATATATTTTTAATTTTGCTATGGGACCAATATGAGCCAAGCAAATCCAAAATCAGGCAGTGAAAATTATCTAAAAATTTCAATATTAGGCTCCAGGCAGAAGCAAAAAGTGTGACGTTGCATTTGTGATTCTGATGTGCAGGCACTGCTGTAGTAGCCTACTACTGGAACAATTCTGCTTTATAAGGCATTGAATGACAAAACATTATGATTGTGATTATAGATTATATGATTATATGAAAATAGAGTAACAGAACATCCCACAATCATTAAGGCGGAAGCCATCCCCCGAAATGTCTGTTAAAACTAGGGTATGGCGCCACAAAATAACCTGAGATGCTCCAGCACATCTCTCCCCAGGCCTGGCATTGAACTGCTGTAGATGCTAAAAATAATTGGCCGGGACTTGATTATGCCTAATGAATGACCACAGTTGCAACCTGGAGAAAAATTTTGCATAAAGGGTATCTTCTACCCTCTCTGGATTGGCATTGCCACCCAGATCATTCCCTCCACATTGCACTACAATGATATCCTGTCTGATTGCTGGTACCTATAACAGGAAAAATCATTTATAGTTCACATAAAATATTACATTGAAGTCGGTTATTTTTCAGTTTCATCATATTTATAAGCAGTAACTTACTGGTGAGCGAGCTGTCCTTGCTCCATTGATCCCAATCTGGCTGGTGTGTATTTGCGTGGGCCAATCTAATATCTCGGCCTCTGTCCCGACTGTTTGGTGTTAATTACAGTTGCTTACTCTGATTGACAGTGTAACTCATCACAGTCATCATATTCAATGTCTTCTCTATACTCACAATGTTACAAAAATACAATGTTACAATAATATGTACAATGTTACAATATTTACAATGTTATGATACAATTATAATTATCTGTTGCATTTATCATGTATTTTACATTTATAATGTTCTGTTGATACATACTCAAGCGCCATTTTCTGGCACAACAACTGATCCATGAATGGCATGAAGAAGCTAGAGTGTTTATACATGCGTGCAGGTCACCAATTGTTACAGTAAATGACAGAAAGAAAAATTAAAATAGAAAGCTGACGGTGGTTTGAAAATTTAAGGACCTGACTGCTGTTTACTCCTGAAGGGGGAGGGGGCTCTTTGCTCGATTCCACAAAATATGACATCTCCTTCAACTACGTCGGCAACAAGCCCTAGCAAATCAATTGTTACGTCGGCCTGATAAAGAATCCCTTATTATCCCAATACACAGTCACAAACTGGGTAATTTATTCTTCACAATTTTCATTTCTATTTTATGATTCCATCTCTTAAATCCAAACAAACCCTTCACCAGCTATACAATGGGGGTCAGATACTACTTAAGGGCTCTATTTAACTTCTCATCTAAAACATCTGGCCTAAGCTCCTTGACCCTACTACTAAATTTGGCAGCATCCTGAATACAGTCTTTTACTCCACTAGTGAATTTATTCCTATTTGCGTTACTGTGGTCCTGACTATTTACATGCATTCGCCTTTTAATCTCTAAACAAACATCATGCTCATGAACCTTTGACCTCTCTTTTAACTTTCTCGATAATTCAACAGCCAGGATTATATCAACATTTGAATTATCTAGGTAATCAGCAGTATTATTCATTGCAAACATAGTTTTGGAAGCGACATGAGAGCTGGAAGCATTGGAGCACTTGCACAGTAGCCAATCACTTAGTCCTATTATACTCTCTGTCATAATATTATCGACCGGGGCACCACTTACCTGCGCTCTATCCAGATTTTTGCCTCTCTACAACTTTTAAAGATACCTCTGCTGCTCTCTTCGCTAGGTCAAAGCTAATCTCATCAGGGGTTCCAGATGCTAAAGAATCATGCGAAAGATCATTGTCGTGGTATCCAAATCAAAACAGTCGAACTTGCTATTCCATAATTTACTGGGGTCATAAATTAGCTCTCTTAGATTACAGAAAACACATTGTAGGAGTTAACAGCAGTCCAAATTCACCATTTCTTTCTTCCTATACGTTGCTTCCATCCATGGCACTGTCACAGATTTACCAAGCAAGCCAACAACCTCAAGGTCCTTTAAAATAATATCAGAATCCATATTGTTTATAATATTCATACGGTAATCTACACTTTTAACACAAAATCTTTCAAGAACTTTCCTAGCTTGGATCTGCGATGAGATATACTACCACATAACTCAAAGAATATGTAAAATATGTTGCCTACATACCTTACTTGTAGATTCTTGTCTAGTTTCCACTTCACAAAATGGGTACTTAAAGTCGATGAATCCCCCTTCACTTGTTTGAACTTAAGTTTTGAAATAGTTTAAGCTAAGCTTACAATACATGCTTCTTTATCTTTACCTTTATAAGGATTCTCCTCGAAATCCTTACATAATTTTCGGAAACCAATTGCCAAACTATCTATGGGGTGAACATTACATTGAAGCTCAGAAATGCTGTCCTAAATAATCCTCCAACATTCTATTTACTGCATGATTCACAACAGCTCTATCGCTGATTGTTGAGGTGATTTTACTTTTAATCTGAGACACAACTTGACTAACATCTATTTTATGAAGCTTACCGTAGATACTAGCAGATTCATCAATGGTACACTTAATGTGATTCATGTAATCATCTGCTGAACCTGGAGCCACCTGACCTGATCGAGAAGAAAATACTTTCCATTAGTATTTATATGTACCTCATTCATGTTTCTCATTGATTGAAGTTGCATCAATACCAAAATTAACATGCTCTGACTCAAGAATAACACTAAAAGTCTGCTCGATAGCAATACACCGCATCGCATTACTTATATTACAAACAGTTGTCACACTAGGAAGAGAGGTAGAAGCAACCTCACACAAGTTTTCACAAACAAACTGAATGACACTACTAATATGACACACAGACACCTGTCTCAAGCTACAACAGTATACAGTTTTCCTAAGCTTTTCATTGTGTTTGCCTCCGGGGAGCGTTGTCTTGACCCGCATGATTGCCTTATTCAAATCCTCATCTAACTTATTAATCTGAGGATCCGTGGACTTTAAACTCAAACTTAACTTTAACCTATCACTTACATATCTAATAATAAGATTTCTGTCAATATTGTTCAATTCAAGATAAGGCGGAATGCTTATAGATCGCCACTACTTTCTTTATATATTTAATTTTACTGATAATTAGAATGAGTCACTCAAAAATGCTTGCTTGGTAACTCTGATGCAAATTGATGAGAAATATCCGACAGATGAGGTCATTGTGCTATGTCAAAACTCGATGGTGGCTTCAGATTGTGAGGAACATGAGAACGACCTTTACAGGTTGGTAATTCATACTGGTCAGCGCATTTATACCCTCTAACAACTAGGTTGGAATACGTAAAGCAAGACACAGGCTCATTATCCGAAATCATCGTCGACATCTTGAATGTCTCCTCAGTTGCCTCATCAGAAACACATCTAGCAGCATCGTAAGTCACGAAACTGACATCGGACTGATAATCCAGCATAGCCAGTGTATAAATGGCATTATCAGGGTATTCCTTATGGGATAGATAGACAGGCAGTAATAAGGAGTCATAACCAGTGGTGTGACAGCGAAAGGGGTTTGAAGCTCCCCCTGAAGTCTGTTTTGTAAAGCTAATCTGATGTGAGATGACAGAATCTGACCTAACCTGAGCTGACCTTGGCTCAGAATTTTCAGCCGGTCTGGTTGCCTCTCTGTGTAGCAAAGTGCTGTGAGGACCTTCACAAGAACGACACCTGAGTTTATCACCAAGAGGACAATTGGAACTAGTATGATTAGCTCTATGACAAATGAAACACAACTGTTTTTCTCGAACAAACCTAAACCTCTCTTCAACAGGTTTGAATGTGTTACACACATGGAGAAAATGGTGTTTACCACAACACAAGCAGGTTACGTCTTCAATCTGAGTCGTCACAGAAGCCTTCACTTTGTGAGAGACCGGATGTTTCCAGATTGCTGGTACTGATTTTGGTTTGGCAGATGATAAGTCTATTTGACCTTCAGTGGATATTGGGTGGTTTATGATCATTGAGTGATGCTCGATAAAATCTACAAACTCCGAAAATGAGGGGAACTCATGGCTAGTTCTTTCCCGAATCACAGCAATGGTATTCCATTTCCGAATTAGCCATTGAGGAAGAAGCACTTTGATCTTAGCATTTTCTGAACTATGATTTAATTCTGACAGCTTTGGGACACTATGCATGGCTGTTCTGACATTTACCAGAAAATCACTTACCCTTTGTAAACCTTGGTGATCATCATCACCTACAGGCAACCAATCATGCAACTTCTGACGATAAGCTAAGGCTATCCTATAAGCATTACCGTACCTATCATGTAGAATTGCACGAGCCGTATCGTAAGCCTCATCATCATCTAGTGAATAATAGCCCTCAACTAACTCTCTAGCTTTACCAGTAGTATACTTCCATAGATAGAACAACTTTGCATCGTTATCTAACGTCGAATTAGAGTCTACAAACCGAGTAAATGATTTGTTCCAATCGCGGTACTTGATTGCTTCACCATTAAACACAGCAGGTTCGGGACAAGGCATTTTTGTGGCCAGAATAGCATTTGCAATGTACCTAGAGTTGTCATGCACAGAAATATTTCTATCAGTATTTGGGTAAGATTTGGTTTGATAGGGATTAGTTTGTAGTTGGGATGTGGGAAGTTGGGGAGAATCATCATGTCTAGCTTTTGCTGTAGAACAATCGTCAAAATAGAATCTTTCAGGTAGTGTATATTTGCACACATTGCAAATAGCACACGAAAACTATCACTTACATATCTAATAATAAGATTTCTGTCAATATTGTTCAATTCAAGATAAGGCGGAATGCTTATAGATCGCCACTACTTTCTTTATATATTTAATTTTACTGATAATTAGAATGAGTCACTCAAGAATGCTTGCTTGGCCGAATAGTGCTGATGTACATGACTCATCTTTTTCAAAGGATTTAGCGAGCTTCCTATATGCTATATGCTATAGATAAAGAGTCAAGAGGGATATTATTACAGTTCATGTCTAGAAGGGTATGGCCAAGTTTATCCGAAAGTCTAGCAGACGCTTTTTTGTTCACAGCAGTTTGGTTCACTCAAGATCTTATCAACTTTAAAATCTTCAGGGATAAGGCCATCTCCAGATTTTTTGAAATTAGAATAGCACTTGGCACACAATTTTAATACGGTTTTAACACGATCAAAATACCCTTTGTTACTGCAGTTGCAACTGCAGTATGGGATGAGTGCGGGTTTTGAAGTTATACGGAGTGGAGAATGACGGATGAACGTTTAGGTCTTTATTGGTGTATTGGCATCGTAAACTGTAATAAAGATTGTGCTTATAAAGTTTGGGTCTTAGAGACAATCGGTGCCATCAATTGGAAGAAAAATAAACATGAAATGTAAATGCAAATTGCATCAAAAACATAAGGCAAATTACATCAAAACATACAAACCAAAAAGACTTTATATTTACCTCAGTGCTCATTTTGGATATTATATCCTTCATTTACTCTATTGCTGATAATAATATAATGACAAAGATGTTCACTCATCTGTCAGCAAACCCGCACTGAAAGGCAATTATAAGTAACAACGCCGGGCCCTGCACTACACTCAGCTATCACAACAAGACAATGGCTCGCGTCACAAATAGCAATTACTAGCTAGCCCCCAGACCTGATCCAGGATTGGGGCGCCAATAAATCCCAGCACTGACCCGCAGTCACACCCTTCATAATCATACCTACCTAATGCTTTGTAGTCAAGCATGTAACTCCCTGTGTCTGTGTTGATGTGAATTTCATTGATGTGGTCTGTCTTTATTGTTGTCGCATCCCAGGCTATATTTAAATTATTTGATTTAAGCATTGCTTCAGAAACTAGACACATGGAAAAAGTCTTCATTTCTGCTACCATATTTAGCACAGTTGAATCATGATGCATTAACCGAACACAAAATAATATTACACTACTGATATGTCCTACAGGTACTTGTCTGCTTGCATAATGATACACAGCTTGTCTCAATGGTAACCTATACATTCTACCTTATTTGGGATCATTCACTTTTACTTCATAATCCTCAAGATTTTTAATCTCATCTCTTAGTTCCTTGTTATCAATATCTCTTTTTTTGCAACTCAACATCCATCTTCTCAACCCGCATTCTAAGTCCCATAATAACAGTCCTATACTTGGCTTTGCTCTCGTTTAACTATATCTCGAGTGTGGTCTTAATGCTGTTTAATTTAGCCTGTCTGCTATCTACTGTGGAATGGATTTAAAATACACTATATATAATATTTAACGTTTTTGTGCCAAAAATGGTTCTTGAAATTTTAACGAAAATATTATTTAACTATTGACTTGGCTTCATCAATTAACTTTCACTAATTACCTGACCTCAAAAATTTATTTCTACTAGGTTTTCATATTGCTAGATAAGTACAAGCACAAAACAGCTGCTGCTTACAAAAATCATGTGCTCATGTCAGGAGGGTAGACAACTCCAATCCATGAGTCTGGTAAATAAACAACGGGAATGTGATTGTGTGCATAACAAACTGCCAATCCTATGAGTATTTAGTACTATACAACAATGATCCTATGATAATTATTCATTCGTCGTTGATACGCATCAATAGCACAATTTACACCTTTTCACAAATAATTAATTGAGCAGGGAGGGGTAACTGTTGGGTTGAGGTAGGGGGTAGAGAGACATATCCCACACTACTCATTTATACATGATATAAAAAATATTTTGTCGGACATAAAAAGTGTATACACTATAATAATATGATTTACTATTTTTTAATATTACCTTCATTAGGAAAGTTCCATTTGATTTATACCTCATGCTTATCTTAAGCCATTGCGGTTGGTTGCTGGTTACTGTCACATACTCAGGCATACTCAGTGCCCTTCTTATGGCCTCGCATGTCTCAATAATGATATTGGATATCGCAGCGGTCGAAACCTGCACACAGGCCAAACACCCACTCTTCCATTACACTAATCGTTGCTCTGACCTACAAAACAAAACCCATAGGTAATATATTTTGCTCATGTCACACGGTTATCACGAAGGAATAACTCTTTACAGCATATCATTAGGCACTTATGCTGATTTTCCCAAACAAAAAGTGATGGGTGTGTTGTTATAGCCGCGCGCTACAATCCCTAACATTTCCTCATCAATATACCAAATTATCAATGTGTGATCACTGATCTCAAGGAGTAACAGAGGACTCTGTTACTTAGAGGACTATGTTACAGGGGACCCTGATACTCCTTCCTTGCTAATAATTGTATCTTTATCTCTAATCTCCAAAACTCCTGTTATATCCTTACAAACAATACTTTTTAATGCAGTATATAATTATGTTTAATATTTACCTCCCACTCCTCTGACTTGGTCTCCACCTACTCCATTTAGAAAAGCATTTGCAGTAATTAGTTGAAAACTTAGAGTAGCAACAATACAGGCAGCCTAAGCTATTTCATGTATTTTTGTTTTCGAATTGGGGCTTTAATAAAAATCACTTGTACAATATTGATAGTTGAACAAAAGTGTTATAGTTTCAAGACCTCAGTCTAAGATGAACGGGTAGATTTAATCAACTAATAACCTTATTTGATCATGCTGATAAACCACTGAATTATGTTTGTAAACCATGTTTATTTGATGGTTACCTTTGGATGGTTCGTTCACTAGCTCTTTGTATAATTTTCAGCATGATGTCAGCCCTCTTGTAACTTGTGTTTGTGACATTCCAGAGTCTCTCTTTCTCTTTGTAGAGCTCAACAAATGTATCACAATAATATTCTGCAGTGAAGGAAGCCATTGTGGTTGTGGTCAGTACAACATTTCATGGCACAGTTGCTTTGAAAAATGTGTCACTACGTTGCATTAAGTCTTTGTTGACAAGTAGGAGTCATGTAACCAGTGATGCAGCGAATAAAAATTAAACAGCTAGCAGATCCGCACCAATGGAAACCATGGTATGGGGTTGCAAAGCGCTCATTACATATTCTGCTGTGGTCATAATACAGCAAGTTTGGTTTAGATATTGTCCGCATTTAGATCTGTTTGCCGGAGGGCAACATTTTTGATCTGGTTTATGGCTCGGTCTGCTCTCCTGTGCTCCAGAAACATTTTCAGCCGTTGGAATATGAATACGAAACTGAACATAACCATAGCATATACATACCAGGGTACTGTATTAAGCGAAAAGAAATAACAGAGTTAACATAAATATTCACATGAACGGGCCTGGTTGATGTTTCGTAGATGATTAGTATTATGATTGTCAAGTTAATTGTTTGTACTCACTGCCTGTTTGAGCCATCTGAAGTGCCTCATCCATCCCAGTCGCTTTTTCTGGCTGATAGCGCAGAGAGACAGGAGACTTCCCAGCCATTGTGACAAACACAGTTCTCTGAGCATTTATTCATGTCCATGATAACTGAAATCAGACGAACGTGTTGAAATACAAGTTTCCAATCTATCATGCCTACAATGCTTGACCAGTGGTCTCACTCATCACATATTATGGAATTTTTATTCCAAGCTATCACTGCATATTTTGTATATCTGCAACTGGGTACCTCTCCTGACTGTCTTGCTATCACATCTCAGATTTACCAAGCAAGCCACCAACCTCAAGGTCCTTTAAAATAATATCAGAATCCATATTGTTTATAATATTCGTATGGTAATCTACACTGTTAACACAAAATCTTTCAAGAACTTTCCTAGCTTGGGTCTGAGATGAGATATACTACCACATAAATAAAAGAATATGTAAAATATGTTGCCTACATACTTTACTTGTAGATTCTTGTCCAGTTTCCACTTCACAAAGTGGGTACTTAAAGTCGATGGATCCCCTTCACTTGTTTGAATTTAAGTTTTGAAATAGTTTAAGCTAAGCTTACAATACATGCTTCTTTATCTTGACCTTTATAAGAATTCTCCTCGAAATCCTTACATAATTTTCGGAAACCGATTGCCAAACTATCTATGGGGTGAACATTGCATTGAAGCTCAGAAATGCTGTCCTAAATAATCCTCTAACATTCTAATTACTGCATGATTTACAATAGCTCTATCGCTGACTGTTGAAGTGATTTTACTTTTAATCTGAGACGCAATTTGACCAACATAAATTTTATGAAGCTTACCATAGACACTAGCAGATTCTTCAATAGCATCCATGTAATCATCTGCTGTACTTGAAGCCAACTGGCTGCCATCGAGGAGAAATGACTTTCCATTAGCATTTATATGTACCTCATTCATATGCTTCGCATTGATTGAAGATACATCCCAACCAAAATTAACATGCTCTGACTCAAGAATAACACTAACAGCTTGCTCCATTGCAATACACCTCATCTCAATAGTCATATTACAAACAGTTGACACACTAGGAAGATAGGGAGTTTATACAACCAAACGGAATGATACTACTAATATGACACAAAGGCACCTGTCTACAGCTACAATAGTTTACCGTTTTCCTAAGCTTTTCACTGTACTTGCCTCCGGGGAGCGTTGTCTCCACCCGCATGATTGCCTTCTTCAAATCTTCATCTAACTTATCAATCTTGTGATCATAGGACTTTAAACTCGCATTTAACTTTAGCTTTTGACTGAGAGAGGAACTGATCAGATTTTCTTTTTAGCACTTCTTTACTTTCATGTACATGACATGACAATTCATACACATAAACAGAATCAGAAACCTTTGATCTTATCAGATAATGGTTAGTGAAGAGTGAATATCCAGTTTATTGTGAAAATTTGAGCAACAGTTTGAGACCAAAGTTCAGACATTCTTACCTCATTTTTTCATGAAGTGTTCAGAATTTTCCGTGATTGCGCACGCATGTTTTCTATTTCTTGTCGAAATCTCAAGTCTCTAGGAGGAATAGAAACTGAGATATCTGGGTTTAGAAAACATGTGTTATGGAAAATCTGCGAGTTTTGAGGCCCTGTCGATGGTATAAGAAATGGATGACACTTTTTAAAAACGGAAGTTGCTGCGTTTGGTTGTGCCTATTTTAGGGCTGCCTCCAGCTTCTTCTCTACTGTTCAGCACACTTCCCTGAAAAAAAATAGATAGCAGCTAATGTTGCAGTGTAGTGATTTCCTATGATAACTTTCAACTTTTTTTATCATTCTCTAACATCCCCTTGATTGTGATCACCCTATGTGTCACTTCCTGCTAAGTCATTTTACAGAGCTCGTTACAAAATAGGTTTATGTCCATCACATAAATATGCAGATAATTGGAGGTAAGTCACATGAGAGGTATTGGTTGGGAGGGGGCTGAAGAGAGGGTTGTTTTGATAGATTGGTCACATGAGTTAAGAATTGATTTCAAGGTGCTTTTTTATGCAAGCCGTATTCATCCCCCCAAAGTGGGTGACAGTAACAAGACTGACACATGACAATGAAAACTAGAACAACCGTGACAACAGGAGTAGATAACGACTTCATCTTCAATATCAATATGCGTCCCAGATCAAAACATACACTCCTAGTAGAGTGCTTTTCCTTTCAGGTGTACTTCATGGAGGTAGATAGGCAAGCCTCACTTAAAATCTTGTTTGATAGTAATCCATCAAATATGGTTGCGAGTACTGTCATGTCTGTTGACATTATATAGCTGGCTGTTTCAGCAACTAAGAACTCTTGAGGGTAGCTGAAATTTGTCTAGGTGCAGCTCCAGAAAAAAACTGCAGAACATGAGTTCGAACTTCTGCAGCCTCTCCACATACACCTAACAACTAGCGAGAAGCATAATATGGCAACTGAGGGAGCCTCTCAGGTGGTGCTTTTCATGTTTGTTAAACCACTGCATAACCAAACCTTGGCCTCCACTTATGCAACTTATGCAAAGGCTGTTAACATGAATTTACATGATATTCATGTTCGAGGTCTCATTGAGAATCAGCCATGAGTATTGATGGAACGATGGATAATTAAATAAAAACTATTATTGGAGCTTGGACAATATTAAATTTTGCATTTTTTGCAAAACCAAGGCCCGTCATTGCGGTTATACCAGGACAATGGAAATGGAACCATTTTTCCCTACCTGAATCATCGCTTAAGCTTATCATTCTTGTCTGGTTGGACTTGCAGCCTTCATAGCAATATACGACGTTCCTCGAGCTATTAATGGCATTGCATCGCTAATCCTGAGAGCCATCAACTCTTTTCTAGAAGCCAAGTTATTGACACAAAAAAACTATCTGTTCAGAGATGGTATACCAAAAGTTGATTAAAAAGTCTTCCATCGACTTCCTAAACATTGCATTATATCTCCTGCTGATGACATTGTTCATTCGTAGTTAAAACTGAATATAGCAGTTTAGCGATTGATTACAGTGGAATTTGACTTTTCAATGAGAAAACCACCTAGCAATGAATTAAATCTCACAAATTAATCTTTTTGTGTGATTTGGTCAAGGTTATGTAATACTACCCAAAAGGTAGTGCTTCAACATTGGCTTAAAAATTCTGATTTAATTGATTTCCAATGCATCCCAAGAAGATAATAATGTGGTTTTGTGATCATGAGAGTTACTCATGGGGTCTCCACTTATGGATATACAACAAGGATATGTTTGCAAGTCACTCCAGTACCATCACTCACTTTTAATGGTCTCTCCCTCAGCTGTCAAATGAACATCATTGTTGCACGTAAATCTAATTAGGCGATGATCAAGTTCATAGAACTAATGCAGGGAGGGCATTCTGCGAGCTCTAACAATGCAATGTTTGATTCAGAAGCACGCTGCCGGCAGCCCCTTGGAACTTAATAACCCCTATCCAAACCCCGTTTTCCTCCTTTTCAAAACAGAGCAGAATACCACTTCCCTCCCTCAGTCACAGTAGCTGCAGAAAGCTCTCTGGCTACAGCCTAGCGGTGACACACCGGAATCACATTATGTCTTAACCCCCACACGCCACTACAATCAACTCCGGCAGACTGCCGAGAATAGGAGCCAAAGATCATAGATTACCATAGGTGCTTTGTCTAACACCTTGTTCGCATATAAATAATGCTGGGTGACGGATCAGCATTGTGTTTCACACTTTACATCATTATTTTACAAGTCAACTTCAGCTCAAATATAAACAATACAGACATGCACCCTAGAAGAGTATTTGTAGGAAGAAAGTTTCTCATTTTACTCAGGATTTTATCATCTAATTATAAGGCTTGCAAACATCTTCTCCAAAGTACGATACAGAAACAAACATTTATCTAAAGTTAAACATGTCTCTTACCGGTATGGTGGTCCTCCTCCCGCCTGACACCCCGTTCAATCTCACACTCACACTCACACCAAAATCCCAGGCCACTCTGTTTCTCCAAAACACACTCAGAGAATGTTATCACTGGCTTGAACAAAGGTGTTCCATCTACTTTTTCACTGCAAATATTATGATCATGATTACAAACAGAGGATAAGCAGATGATAATTTTCTAGTATTGTTGTGATATAGGGTGCCATATTCAACCGCCAACTCAAATTTTTGTTAAACTCACTGTCATGAATCTTTGTAAGCGGCGAATGTAGCTGTCACCGGACACAAATATCTCCATCTTTCAACTAAAAATAAGATGAGTATGGTTAGCACAATATTTTAACTCAATTGTTGTTGTGGAGTGAAATCAAATCTGTGCAAGTTCTGAAATATGATGCAGTCAACGACCCAGAAACTGACACAGATGTGTTGGGCTTGGGTTTTCAGTGGGGGAGGGGGAGGGGTGTTAGGAATTGGGGCAAGACATATTCCCTGACTCTTAAGCTCCACCACGGCGACAATGTGCAAGCAATAGGAGAAAACAAGGAACGCAAACAACAAAGTATTAATTAGATGTAATATAAATGCAGGTCAAACGACAATAGACAGACACAAAACAACAGACATTGACAGCATGTTGCCTGAGGCACGGGATTCACCACTGGATGGCCAGACCTTCATGTACTGACAACAAACTGAAAACTATGGCACAATATTTAAAATTATATACATGTCACAAAAGTCACAGTCAGACAATAACCTAATATGGTCACAATCATACATTCAAAAATAAATAAAAACAATATCAAGGAATCATTCAATAAAAGCATCTCCCAAAAGTAAATCAGTTAAAAAAAGTGGGACATTGAAATCGCGTGTCTCAGAGTCATCCATTGATTGGCCGTCAACAAAATATGTAGCTTAAAATTGCATATTATTCCTTCCTTTTTTCCTTCCTATCACTTGATAGTGATACCCCACACCAATTTCCTATGTTTATCATTTGGTTCAGTAGTACATAGGCCAGTCTAATGGGGTCTGACTCACGAGGGAGAGGCCCCACGGTTCTGTAAAAGCGTTAAAACTCAGGTTCCCATAATCTAGAAGGATTTTCACTTAGTATATTCAGATTAGCTACAGCCTTTTCCAAAACTTTACCACTTTCAAGATTAGATATATTAGAGTTTCTGTACAGGACTTGCATCCACGGGCCAGTTCAACCTTTCCCCAACAATCCACCAACAATCAGTTCTATTTGTACAGTTTCACTCTCTAGGGTCTTGATCACATCTTTAGCCTAGCTTTTACCACAAGTAGTTCTGAGATAGTCTAAAATAGAATCTTTCATGTAGTATATATTCGCACACATAGTGAATAGCACATGTAACCTATATTACCTACATATCTAATAATAGGATTTGTATCTTTTTTTTGCATTTCAATATAAGCCAGAAATGCTGATGGATCGCGGCTCCTTTCTTTATATTTAATTTTGCTGATAATTAGAATGAGTCTCTTAAGAATGCTTGTTTGGCCCAATAGTGCTGATGTACATGACTCATCTTTTTCAAAGGATTTAGCGAGCTTCCGATATGCTATGGATAAGCAATCGAGAGGGTGAATACTACAGTTCAGATCTAGAAGGGTATGGCCATGTTCTTCCAAAAGTCTAGCACACACTTTTTTCTTTACAGCAAGATCTTATCAACTTTAAAATCTCCAGGGATAAGGCGGCCTCCAGATTTTTTGAAATTAGAATAGCACTTGGCACACAATTTTAATACGGTTTTAACATGATCAAAATACCCTTCATTATCATACCTACCTAATGCTTTGTAGTCAAGCATGTAATTCCCTGTGTCTGTGTTGACGTCAATTTCATCAATGTGGTCTGTCTTTATTGTTCTCGCATCCCAGGCTATATTTACATAATATGATTTAAGAATTGCTTCAGCACGGACATAATCTTCATTTCTGCTACCATATTAATCACAGTTGAAACATAAGGCATCGGTGATAATTCTTTATTGCCCATTAACCTAACACAAGATATTAAACTACTGATTTGTCCTACAGGTACAGTCTCATTGCACAATGATTCACAGCTTGTCTCAATGGTAACGAATACATTATACCTTCTTTAGGATCATTCATTTTTACTTCACACTCTTCTTCAAGCTTTTTAATTTCATCTCTTAGTTCCATGATATCAACTTCTCTTTTTTGCAACTCAACATTCATCTTCTTAACCCGCTTTCTAAGTCCCATAATAACAGTCCCTAACTTGGCTTTGCTCTCTTTTAACTCTATCTCATGCGTGGTCTTAATGCCATCTAATTGAGTCCTATCTGATTGTTTATGGGCTGGCTTTAAATCTGATGCTGATAGGCAGTTCTGTCCTGTTAGATGTGAGTTTTCTTAAGTCTTGTACTGTTGCCAATGGGTCACTTTCAATTTATCTGCCATAGTTTGAACATCCCTAAGATTGCTGTTTCTATTTCTACACTGCCTATTATCTCGTTTCGATGTATCTACTTGCCTCTGGTGGGAAATATTCATGCGTTTGTATAAATATACATATAATCCTATAACAATATAAACATATATATATATATATATATATATATATAATCGACCTCAAAATACTCTTGTAAAGCAATTAGTTATTACGCAGAATTACGTTATACGGGATTACCTGCTCGCTAGTTAAACAATAGTATTGTATTATTCATATAAATAGTCTTTTTCCTAGGCAGTATGGTATTTGGAGTGTCTGAGCCGACCAAGGGGTATCGTGAGTTGCTGTAATTTAATATTGCATCATGAAGTTACATCATGACGTTATTTTGTGAGGCATGACCTTAAAAGAGTTTCAGTGTAAGTACTGTTTGGGATTGCTTACCTTCTCCAAGTGATGCTTTTCTTCCTCCTTATTATGACTGAGGGCCCTGTGGATGAATCCCTTTGCACAACCTGTTGCCACCCTAAGTCTCTTATATGGTCTGTTCAATCTATTATGAATGCCATCTCTGGCTACATGATCAAAAGTATCACGACAATTCCTTATAATAGAATTAATGTCGGACATGTTTTGATTTCCTTACTTCCAAACAGACAACAGTCTCTTTAGCTTGAATGTCTTATGAAAAATGAAAATTTTTTGTAATATGAGATGGCATTTAAAGAAAAATCTGGAATACAGGCTACCAATGAAAGACTTGTATATCGGTCATCTTGAGTTGACGTGATTACCTTCTCAAAATACCAAATTACTTGTGTGATATACATAATATGTAACCATCCTGAGAACCTCTATTGATCTCATCTTGTGTTCAACATACCTCCACTCCGATCTATCTTGTAAGACTTCAAGAGCTTGGTTTAGGGATATGTGTACTTTTTCAAGGTCTCTCTGAAGCCGTTTCACCCATGTCAATCTATGTCCTCATCTGGGTTACTTGGTTTCTGTGTTGATGGTTCCTCTCACACTTCTTGTTGATATTTTCAAACTATTGTCGTCGTCCAATAATTAAATCGCTCATCTGATGACAAGCATTTATCTCAGGATCTTGCGCAGGTAGCCATCTCATGCTGCTGATCAGAGCTGGATATTTGAGTTTTATGTTTCGATTGGAGACTCCTGCCATTGAAGATGGGCCTGTGGCGCTGGTATGCTGTCATGAAGGATCGATTTCTTAAGCTGATCCCACGTGTCGAAGAGTTAGCCGTGACACTTGCATTTTCGCCAAACTCCGTCTTTGTTCTCAATGGTTATGTTATATTCTTCGGGTTTTGGTTGATTTATTTTTCAATTTGGTTCAGGGCCGTTTACTCTGATCCAGCTTATGTCTGCATACTGTAGTGATCTGAGCACATCTCTAGGTTTTTTTTCCGGTTTCTTAGAGAAGAAAAGTAGAGTGGACTAGTAAAGCTCCGGTTCTGATGCTTACCAGACAGAAAATTTAGACTGGTTATGCTTTTACTGTTTTTTACCCCAAATTTTAATGTAAAAGGCATTTGCATGACATTCCTTTTCTGCTAACACTAAAGGGAAAGCAGAGCCTAGAAGGCTGCAATCTTAACTTAAGGTCATGGTCCCTCGATCTGATATTTTTTTAATGGCCCTATCTCTTTTTCATTTTCAAAGGTGAGTTTATACTTGTATTTTTCTTTTACCCATTTAGAATGTTTGGCGATTTTTGGTCGGTTTTGAAGAGCAGCTGTCTTACCATTGCACAATGTCTGAGCGTTTATATAAATGACGTCAATTTTAGTGAAAAAAAAGTTCTGCCTCCTTTGCAATAGTGCACCTGCTCAATGAAAATTGCAAATGGGAAGTCATAGCTTGCACACTTTGATGATTTTATCTCATTTCTGTTTTACCTTGCCATCTTCACTATTTTATGCTGAAACCGATAATCTATCAATTCTCTCATTCATTTGTAATTATACTTCATAAATTGAAATGCTGTTGAACAAAAATGAGCCACGTTATTTTTCAATAAGTCAACAGGATAATTTGGGAGATCATTTATGAAGACATTAATTGAAAATGTGGTCTATTTTAAGGAATAAATGGTGTGTCATGAAATTATAATACAACATATAACATAACAAAATTAAATTGTGACTGGTTGTTCCTGCCAGTCCACTGCACCTTCATTAGAAAAATAATTTTTGAAGCTTTGTCTCATTTTAGCAGCATCTGCTCCAAACCATTGTCAACATTAAGTTCATGTATCCCATCCCTTTTAAAATTACGCCATTTTCCTCTAGCCTGATCATTGTCCTAAGTGACATCCGGTCTCTGATTGTGTATTGAACACGAATTGCGCAAAGCGACGCATGCTTGTCAGCTTATCTGCAAAAACGCGCCATCGTGCAACAAAAATGCCAAAGGCATTTTCAATCACTCGCCTTCCTCTACTTAGTCTGTAATTGCATGGTCTTTCTGGGGTTGCCTCACCTCCTATGTGCCGAGGGTAGGGCCTCATAATTTTTTTTTAGAGGGAAAGCCTCATTGGCCAACAGAACATGTGGAAGGCATTTCTGCGAACTCCGTAATAGCAGAGGTTGTGTGTTTCTGCACCCATGTGATGTGACAGGATTTACAGAGTATCAGATGTTGTATTTTACTCATAAAACTGAAAACAAATACAGTTATAATTACTTTGTGATGACAGAAGGATAACAATTGGTAAACAGATAATATGAAATAGGTATTAGTGATGGGCAAAATTTAAAAAAATTTTAATTCAAGTGAAGCCAGCAGTAACCGTAACCGTAACCATACAGAGCTATTTGAGATACCAAATGACTGACAACATTTTATGATACAAGGGAATGATATTGATAAAGCTGAGGACATTGGTCCCTGGCAAGCTACATGTACATTCAATGGTGACCGGACTAGTTAAAATACCATATATGGATGAATATTAATAATAAATATTTTATTTCACCCATCAAAGCGTACTGTTGTATTCCCGGGGGGAGGGGGATGGTTGGTGGGATTCCTAATCCTGCCAATTTCACCGTTGCATTCCTGAAATACTCCCATATAATATGACACTCTACATATTTGGCATGTTAAAACCATCTGTAGTGGTAGTTAACTGAATGAGACAGCTAATGATGGCGAAATGTCAGATTTTGATGAGACGGGACCGAGACAGCAAGAAAATTTGAGACCGGGACGAGACCGAGACATATATCAATGCCGATAAAACATTCTTCAGATATCACAATATAAAAGAATGGTGGATATATATTCACTCACTAGTGCAATCCCCTTGTAGTACATTTGATTCAGTTTGTAACTTATCATATAGAAATAAGGAACTATGTTGAGACCAAGTTTCATCAATTTCTGTCAAGTATTTATTGAATTATAGATGCCTAAAGAAAGCTTCATGTAGTGTTGTAAGCCATTTAATAATCGCAGCAAAAGTATGACTAATAACTATCTTTTCATAATAATTATAATATAACTTCTTTTAAATAAATAATTTCATATAAAATAGGTGGCATAAGAGCATGGACTGCTGATCACAAAGTCACTGGTTCGAGTCTGGGTGTGAGCAACATTTTGACCAGCTACTACCATTTAAAATGCTAGTAGTTCCGACATGTGCAGAACCAAACTTGACCAAATGCAAACTCGCCAAGTCGAGCTTGAGGCCAAGTCGTCTAGCTTGACTCGCCCATCACTAATAGGTATAGGTAAAAAAAATCACTAATGCATGGATAACAAATTGAAATAAACATATTAAGAATACCTTTTCCATCTTTGTCACTCTGATTTTGTGTTGGTTGCTGGGCACTGTTGGGTACTTATGCAATGATGCCCTGCTTATTGCCTCGCTTGTCTCAAGATCATTTGAGATCGCTACAGTCGAAATCTTCCAGGTATAAAAGAGGTCTCTGAATTGGCACCTATGGCTAATTAACATAGGGTTATCATGGGTCTTTCCTCAGCAGGTATGTATTGGCGGAAAGAAGCGTTCTGTTTAGAAATCAAGGGTGCTACAAAGCGGTAAAGTAAATAATAAATCAGTCTCCATACAAAAATATAGTGTCTAAAAGTTCCATGTCAGTTTGAGGGGAGATAAAGTCAAAGGTATCCATGATATCTCCTGACGTGATCCGACGCCTGCCCATAGGACCAACATCCATTCTTCTACGATGAAATCACTCTGTGCCAATGTTCATTAGGCTCCAATGCTGATGCACCCAAACAAAAAGTTGGGAAATTTTAAGGGATTGTAGCGAACAGCAATCACACCCTGTGGGTAGCACTGAGAAATCTGATCTCGGATTTGAATGAGAACAGTTAATGTATCAACTTTATGCTGCTGACCGCAGTATGGATTGAGGTGGCAGTATTACAGGGCTATGGATTTTTTAATTGGATGAGTTTGGTGTATATACGACATTTTGGGCTTGCTATTGATTTTAGTGTTATTTATCCAGTCTGGAGGTGCATTTTAACTAGATGTTTGTAGTGATGTAAGTGTTTATCAACACTAATCGCAGATTCCATTGGGTGTGTTTGGATGGTTGGGAAGAGGGTTTTGGATTAAGGTAGCAAGGAGTTCATGACTGATCAGCATAAACCGTGGCGTTGGTACATTTAGGCTGTCCCATAACTCTGACAAACATTTTGTGTGCTTTCTCAGCAGCCATACATATCACATAGCATGACTTGCTTGGCTTGATTGGTCTTTAATGGGGTTTAGACCGGAAATATCTTCACCTAAGCTGTCTGAATCGCTCTCTGCAAGGCATGAACATACTGCATGACAATTAGATGACAAATCCAGCCACATAGGCCACATTTTCTACATCTTATAACGTCCAGGGTCTTCCACGAACACAGTCTCCTCTGCCGCCTGTTCATTGGTAAGAAGCTAATGGAATCAAAAGAATAAGAATTAACTAAAATATTATCAGCACCATCTTATCCAACTTAACCTATTTTCTTCCAAATTGTAAATGCAAAGTTGTCCGACCATGGAACATGGAAAGGCAACTCAGATTCAATGCACACAGCAGGGTCAAACTAGCAACATCCAACAGTATTACCTCAGCGTTACGTTGGTATTATTTAGTGGAATCCTAACTTTGATTAATACTGTTGTAGTTGAGCAGTGTGGGTATGAAGGCCCCTTAACCACATGTTTGTTTACTGCGCTAAGATGGTAAATCTCACTCTCCAACAAGAATCAATATCAAAGTGACATGAGTTTTGTTGAGAGGAATGAAGTTGCCAATTTCTATTGGTGTTATGTTGTTATTTATCAGCAGGTGTTTGTTGACAGGAATTGTGAGACAGTAGGGTTGTTTGAGAAACCGTGGCCGTCACAGTTTTAAGCCATGTTTGCTTGATGGTTACCGTCCATAGTTATTACGCTTACTTTTATGTTTTGCTGTGCAAGCGCATCAATGGAGGAGTAAGAGCTGGCTCTGTGCTTCAGCAGTGGACCCTTTTGTCATGTGGAAGCTTAAAGGGGCCTTCCATTTTGTTTCATAACCACCAATGCCTTCGTCAGGTATCTTACACTTCTTCTGATCCACCCATGTCCACATAACCTTAAAAACAATGTTGATACTTGAACAAAGACATGGATTTGACGTTACCACTTTTCACACATTTTGATTTAGATATATTATGGTTGATTTCGTATCCAATTTAACATTATCACACTCTGAAGCTGAAGCTCAAGGTCTTATATATTGTTTCATGAGTTATAAATTGACCAAGCATCCTTTTTTCTTTGGCACTATAGCAAATGTTCTTCTTAATTGACATGCCATCAATCAAAAGGGTGCAGTTTATGTAAGCCTCATAGTTCATCCTCTTTCAACCGAGCTCTAATATCATCTTCTTGCACAAGCATGGCCGATCATCCACCGCGGCCAGAGTATAGTTACATGTCAGTATTATGAATTGTCTGATAGTATAGAGTGGAGATTCTAGTCCTCAGTGTAAGATGAACGGGTACATTTAACAAATAATAAACTTATTTCATCATGCTTACATAACTGAATCATGTTTGTAAACCATGTTTCCATGTTGGTTACCTTTGGATTGTTCGCTCAGTAGCTCTCTATTTCTGTTTCAGCTTGATGTCAGCTCTCTTGTTACTTGTGTTTGTGACATTCCAGAGTCTCTCCTTCTCTTTGTAGAGCTCAACAAATGTATCACAATAATATTCTGCAGTGAAAGATGCCATTGTGGTTGTGGTCAGTAAAAAATTTCATGGCACAGTTGCTTTCAAAAATGTGGCACCGAGTCTTTCGTTGACAAGTAGGAGTCATGTGACCAGTGATGCACCCAATAAAAATTAAGCAGCTAGCAGAGCCGCACCAATGGAAACCATGGTATGGGTTTGCAAAGCGGTCATTACGTATTCCGCTGTGTTCATAATACAGCAAGATTGGTTTAGATATTGTCTGCATTTAGATCTGTTTGCCGGAGGGCAACATTTTTGATCTGGTTTATGGCTCGGTCTGCTCTCCTTTGCTCGAGAAACTTTCTCAGCCGTCGGAATATGAATACGAAACTGAACAGTGCAAACAGGCTTATAGCCATAGCATATACATACCAGGGTACTGTATTAAGCGAAAAGAAATAACAGAGTAAACATAAATGTTCACATGAACGGGCCTGGTTGGTGTTTCGTAGATGAATGCAGCCATTAGCATTATGATTGTTAAGTTAATTGTTTGTACTCACTGCCTGTTTGAGCCATCTGAAGTGCCTCATCCGTCCCAGTAGCTTTTTTCTGGCTGATAGCTCAGAGAAACAGGAGACTTCCCAGCCATTGTGACAAACACAGTTCTCTGAGCATTTATTCATGTCCATGATAACTGAAATCAGACGAACGTGTTGAAATACATGTTTCCAATCTTTCATGCCTACAATGCTTGACCAGTGGTCTCACTCATCACATATTATGGAATTTATATTCCAAGCTTTCACTGCATATTTTGGATATCTGCAACTGGGTACCTCTCCTGTCTGGTGAGGGATGCTAATCTCTCACTACCAACCCAAAAACAAAATATTAAGTTGCTCACCGCCTTGAGGTTGACACAAGTCTGCAGGTGCCTTCGATCGTCTCAAGGTATTGTTTTCATAGTTCATTTTTCGAGTTGCATTGATTGTGAGGTGTTTCATTGCATTTAAATCTTTATAGCTAGAATGGAAATTGTCGTCTCGCTATCACATCTCTTGATTGATCTTCTACCGCTCCAGCCTCCACTCTCTTGGGTAACGCTTGCAATGGTCTGATGATCTTCCACTGAGTTCGAATACGGAGTCATAATCTAAGGCTGAATTCCATAACTGCTGTCGACAGGATGATACAGTTTCACACTCTGCAAGCAAATGGTGAATATCATATGATAGCATTTCAATCAAAAACTATCATAGGGATGCATCTGCCACAATGAGGATATTTATCTTTCTGATTTGTGTGAAATGTATCAGTTGTGATCTACTCTAATGGCTCGCTGGCATTTTTTACTAGTTACATGCTAACTCTGTGTCTCTTGCGTGCTGGGTTAAATTGGTGAGCCTATTTTAAATAGTACCTGAAAATTTATTCATTTTATAATAAGAGTATTGAGGTCATTCATCCTAGTTGATAGCTGCATGATTCTTTCCGCTGCAGAAACTACTTTTACCATGAACTCAGTAGGGTATGTCAGACCTTTCATGTCCTTGTTGATAGTCAATGTGTTGTATAGTTCATTGTCATCTTGGAGTCTAGCTCTGAAGTTGGCGGGTTCGGTTATTAGATTTTGACAGTCTGTGCGATTTATCTTGAGGGCGTTGGATTGAATCAAGAAATTTTGAAATTTGAAACTAGGTGTATGGCATTGGAAACATTAACAAAAATGGACTCATCCACTCTCTTCTGGAATAGCTCTTAGATAGGTCTCTCTTATTATCGTGTTCAAGTTCGAACTTGTGATCATGCCAGAGTATATATATACAGCAGGTTCCATTCATTGTGTAAGGATGTCATCAGATGTGAATAGACAAATTCATATCATCATCATTAATATGTCATCATGTTTTAGAATGTGCCAAGATTCATCACTGATTGTGCTGTCATCGAAATTAATTGATTGAATATTCATTTGCTCGCTGTATCCTGACTACCTTTTATTACCATCATAAATGAACTGCTGTATTACTATTGGTTTAGATATTTTATTTCTCATATATATAAGAAGTTTTACTACCTAATAAACCAGTTAATAAGTTGCAATGAAGTAGCGTAGTACTTCCAAGTGATCACAAATACCCACAACTTGTAAGGACAGCGCACCCTTACATTTGATCAAGGATCTAAACAGATGAGACAGTCCATTACGGATCTGATAGATTGATGAGCACAATATACAATACAGCGCAAGCTTGTTAACTCAGACTTTATAATTCATAACTCCTGTTAATTAATTCAGAGAAGGATAATTGGTCCCTTCAGCCTGATCTTATGTATTCTAATGTCACAAATTAAGACTCTACTTCATTAGGACAATTTTTTGGGGTCCCCAGAGGTTTGAATTAAATGAACAAAAGGTGAACACATTTTGCTGTGATGATGGCATTCTAACATTTGATTCGACAGTATCATAGGGATGCATCTGTAATGAGAGTATTTATCCGCAGTTTTCTATTCTAATATACTGGCTACGCAAGTATCGATTTTGATTTGCCAACCACAATCAACTATTGTCATACCATGCTCATCCAAGAGAATACTTTGAAGACGCCGATTCTCCATCTCCCTATAAAGTTGGGACTGACAAAAAGCAAAGTCATCATGATGTGCTCCGGGATACTTGGTAGGCACTACAAATGCACCCACTTCCGTTTTAGAAAAGTGTCATCAAATTCTTATACTCTCGACAGGGCCTAAAAACTGCGCAGATTTTCGAAAACACAAGTTTTTTAAACCCAGATATCTCAGTTTCTATTCCTCCTACAGCCTTGAAATTTTTTCAGGATATAGATCTGAAGCATGCGCACCCAGCGCAATTGTTAGAAAACCATGGAAAACCCTAGAAAACTAAAGTAGGCAAGACTGAAATTTAGTGTCAAACTGCTGCCTGAATTTTCACGAAAAAACTCCATTTTCACTCCAAACATACAATTATCTGATAAGATTGAAGGTTTCTGATTCTGATGGTGTGTACTTTGTTTGGTTTAGCTCTGAAGAAGTGCTTGTACTCTCTGTTTTAAAATCTCATGTTTCAGTTGCAAGTTAGAATACTCAAGAGGAAAAAATATGGCCACTGTATTAATATGGCCTCTGTGATTGGTCTAACTTTCAAAATTAGACCAATCACAGTAGGTCATACTAAACTCTGCTAAATATCACAACAGTAAAGCGATGATTTTTGTTGTTTTGTTGCTGATGGATTTTTAGTGTAAATGACACATGTATCCTCATACCATTCATCACTGAGTATGGTAAGGCCATAACTGTCTGTGTTGGTACAAAATGAGAGCATGATGGACAAAGTTTGCACACTATTTCATCATTTATATGTACTCAAGTGATGTCCTCTCTAATTTCATATAAGATTGAACATCAACTTGCATAGTAGTTGGCCCACCTCAGATTGATTTTGCACAGTTACTACTACAGATGGTGGTGTCAACTGTGTGTGATTGAAGTACCAATTAAGCTGTACATAAACCTATTTCACTAGTGATATCAGGGAGTGATCACCAAAATTTTACTGGGATATCTTAGCTAGATTCAGTGCAGACCAATTTGATGAACAACTATTTTCACTTGTATTGCAAGCACCTGTTGTTAGTGTTTGGATATGCTTGCTTAGGCTGGTTGACACTTCTTCTCTAGCAGATCATAATCCATAACATAGTTGAGCTTTTGCATGTAATGAACATGTTTTAAGTTAGTAAAGCATGGGTGTCAACAATTTTTGCTCATGACGCTCTAATCAGGGTATAAAGGGAGTTCTTTTTCTTGTGATAAACAAGTTGAGTCAGTTGTAGGCCAAGGCGCAAGGGTCGCTGTTGTAGTTCTATTGGTATGGTTTCGTCTCATAATCAATGTGAGAGAAATGTATAAATATCTAGTTTTGCAATGTTTATTACATATATAATTGGCGGACATGTAAATCCTGGCATGTTAAAAAAGCTAATGCCAACTTAGGGATTGAGTTCGAAACAGTGTTGAAAATCTAGAACTTCAGAGAGTGCCTACAGTCCTAAACATAGTCCTAAGGCTTAAAAAGAGGTGTCAAAAAATGTAGTGCAATGCTCAAGAGATTTAGTAAGCTGAGAGTATCTGTTAGTTGGCTGTTATCATTATCAACGAGTAGTGAGGAGCATTGTATTAGTGAGGTTCAAGGTAGCTGTTAGTCGTTCTTTCTTGACCCCGACCAGTGTCTAGATCTTTCTGAGAATCATCTATATCAAATCAAATCAAACTATAAACATGAGCATATATATATATTACTGTATAGCTTTAAAAAAACATATCAAATAAGCATGGAGTTTGCTTCACCGCTTAACAAAATATCGCATTTTAATACATAAATTTTGGCATAATGTTTGATGGAATGGGTTACACATGTTTGAATATATGCGGCCAGGGAAGATGGAACATGGATACTTCAGGTATCAACTAGACTCTAGAATTTACAATATTTGATCTCAGGCAGTAGCAAAAATGAGTGTGTGTAACGTTGTGCAGTCATAGCGCAACGTTACACACACTATTTTTTGCTTCTGCCTGGGATCAAATATTGTAAATTCTAGATGATATTTTTGGCTGCTAAAATGAAATTAGATTTTGGATTTGCTTGCCTCATATTGCTCTCAGAGCAAATTTGAAAACATATTTGGAAAATTCACACCTATGTGGTTCCAACCATGTATTTATTTTCATGATTGGAACATTTTGAAAAAATCCTTTGTAGTGCCTATACTTGGCTAGCACACTCCAGAATGACTCCGAGTGAGATACTGCCATGATGTTAAATTTGAAAGGAAGGGGTTTATTGCCTCATATTTGTAAATAATCCTATTAGTTGGAGGACTCTCCATATTATAATTTCTTGACTCAACCTAAAAACTCCTTATAATTTACTGTTAATCGTCTAACACTTGCTCGGTCATATTGGGGTCAGAAAACATGATTTCTTCTAATTTGTCATCCAATGGGCGAATCCTCAAGATCAGGGTATGAAATTAATTATTTAGCTGAAATAGTGACTTAGTTACCGCCCTTGTAAGTTAAAATAATGATTACACCTAGTTGCGCATGAATATAATATAATTAAATTTTATAGGTTACCGCGTTTAATTACTATGGCTGCTTCCTTTAAATTGGGAGGTATTGACCTGTGATGACTTGCTATTATTACATCACCAGTTAGAAATATCTTGTACACGGAAAAGTATCTGAGTCTACAAACCTGTTAAAGCATTACCTGAAACCAGATCACGAGAGACTGCCGGGCGAACTCCTTGCAAATGATTGTTACTGGTGTGAGTGAATCAGCGTTCCATAGGTAATATTGATTTCTCTGGGCTTCCTCCTTATACCAAATACTCTCCTTGCCTTATTTGTTTTCCTGCTTCCCATTGTGTGTTCATTCAAAGTTAAAACTGAATATTACAGTAAAATTTGACTCTCCAATGAGAGAACCACCTAACAGTGCATTAAATCTCACAAATCATATCTGGGTGTGTTTGGTCAACTCAAATGTTAAGGTCATGTATTACTATGCAAAAGGTAGTGCTTCAACATCGCCTTAAAAAATTCTGATTTTATTGATTTCCAATGCATCCCAAGAAGATAATGTGGTTTTGTGATCATGAGAGTTACTCATCGGGTCTCCACTTATGGATATTCAACAAGGATTAGTTGGTAAGTCACTCCAGTACCACAGCAGTTGAATGAACATCATCATTGCATGTACATCTAATTAGGCAACGATTAAGTCCATAGAACTGGTGACGGGGAGAGGATTCTGTGAGCTCTAACAACACACTTTTTAATTCAGAAACAAGCTGCCAAAAGACCCTTGGATCTAAATATCCGATCCCCCGTTTACCCTTCTATACAAAACAGAGCAGAATACCATTCCTTATCCATACAAATGGACGGCCAGCCAAGGTGTAAGGTAAGGTGTAAAGGTAACTTACTCAGATGCATCATCAATGAGAGGCGCCTCAATGCCCAGATTTTTCTCACAAAGCTGCTGTTCAAATATTGCAGGTGTTTCCGTTAATGTTTTAATACTAGCTGTCAAGATTCTTCTTTGGGAATGCATTCAATTTTGGGCCCTAAGTTTTACTCTTTTTGCTATCTCCTGCCGAACTTCCTTTGCATCAAGTCTTCTCATATGTCTTAAGTTCCTAGCCAAGCTGATTGAGTGATACGTCGTTGCACTATCTATTTTCTCAACCCATTCTGACGTTCCAATGTGGGCAAATCCTATCTTAGCAGCAATGTGAGTATTCATAGCATTTGGGCACTTTCTCTTCAAATTATCAGCTAGCCCTAAGATGGTTTCAACAGTCATATTATCAGCCGGGGCATTAGCTCCCAAGATAAATTTTTCAGGAGGTTGTTCATAGAGGGCCTCATCCCCTTCAAGATAGTCCTTGGCCTGTCGATTTGTAACAGAAATGCATCAGCAGTGAGTTTAACCAATTTCCTATATTATTATCATTTGGTTCAGTAGTACATAGGGCCAGTATGGTGGGGTCTGACTCGAGAGGCTCCACGGTTCTGTTAAAGCAATCAAACTCAGGTTCCCATAATCTAGAAGGATTTTCACTTAGTATATTATTCAGATTAGCTACAGCCTTTTCCGAAACTTTACCACTTTCAAGATTAGATATATTAGAGTTTCTGTACAAGACTTTAATCCACGGGCCAGTCAAACATTTCCCAAATAATCCACCAACAATCAGTTCTTTTTGTACAGTTTCACTCTCTAGAGTCTTGATCACATCTGTAGCATAGCTTTTACCACAAGTAGTTCTGAGATAATCTTAAATAGAATCCTTCAGGTAGTATATATTTGCACACATAGCGAAACGCACATGAAACCTGTTACCTACATCTAAGAATAACATTTTTGTTAATATTGTTCATATCACGATAAGCCAGAAGCGCTGATGGATCGCCGCTTCTTTTTATGACTGATAATTAGAATGAGTCTCTCAAGAATGCTTGTTTGGCCGAATAGTCCTAATGTACTTGACTCATCTTTTCAAAGGATTTAGGGAGCTTCCTATATGCTATGGATATAGAATCAGGAGGGATCTAGAAGGGTAAGGCCAAGTTCTTTCGAAAGTCTAGCAGACACTTTTTTTTCACAGCAGCGTGGCCACTTGAGAGTCGAGGTAATTTTTCTATTCAGTTCACTCACGATCTTATCAACTTTAAATACATCAGGGATAAGGCCGTCTTCGGTTTTTTTTGTATTAGAATTGCATTCTGCACTTGATTTTAACAATGAACTAAACCTAGTTCATTGATTTTAATACGCTTATAATATGATTGAAATACCCTTCATTACACCTACCTAATGCTTTGTAGTCAAGCATGTAACTCCCTGTGTCTGTGATGACGTGAATTTCATTGATGTGATCTGTCTTTATTATTTTTGCATCGCTGGCTATATTCACATAATTTGATTGAAGCATTGCTTCAGTAGCTTGACACATAGACAAAACATCAAACTTTTTTTTATTTCATCTCTTAGTTCCATGACATGAACTTCTCTTTTTTGCAACTCAACAAACATCTTCGTAACCCGCTTTTTAAGTCCCCTAATAACAGTCCTTAACTTGGCTTTGTTCTCTTTCAACTCTATCCCATATGCGGTCTTAATGCCGTCTAATTAGCTTGAGTCATATCTAATATGAGTTGTAATAAGAGAAAGCAAGTGAAGAAAACTCTTGGACCACAGGCTAGAAATGAAAAACTTATATAGGCAATCTTCAATGACAGTGAACTCCGACCCAGCTGATGTCTGCATACTGTAGTGATATGAGCTCATCTTAACATATTTTTTCCGGTTTCTTCGGGTAGAAAAGTAGAGTGGGCTAGTGAAGCTCCGGCACTGATGCTTACCAGTCAGAAATTTTAGACAAAATATTCCTTATACTGCTTTTTATTCCAAATTTTAGTGTACAAGGCAGGTACATGACACTCCCTATCTGTCAACACTGAATTGAAATCAGATCCAAACTTAGGGTTTTTAATGGTCTAACTCTTTTTCGTTTCAAGGTCTTTATGACAATTTTGAACGTGTTTGAAAAGTTTTCTTCCCATTGCGCGATGTTTGAGAGTTTATGATATGGTGGGAGAGGTGGAGCTTGCATTCATGAAAGTTGACCAATCAGAGCTCAGTATTTGCTCCCAATCATGGGTACTAGACTGAAAATATTAAGATTCTTTTCAGTCTGACATGACATTTTGTAAATGGTTTTCTCACTCATATGAGCAGTCTCTCAGTCTTTGAGGACTTCCAGTATAGATTTGGTCCTCTGGTTCGCTCTTAATATTCTGGTTTGTTTGATATTGCCTTCTTTTTGACTCTTTGTCCTCATTCTTCACAAGTAGGAGATGTGAGTGTTTAGCCATTGTATGATCATTTTTCTAGAACAATAATAAGGAGCTCTAAGTTCCAAGTACAATGCAGAGATGAATGGATGTCATCCTCTGACGAAGAGGACCAATGTTGATCACTGGTCAAAAAAATTCTTCTCAATGTTGCATCGTTGTTTTCATATGTCTGAGCTTGTTCATGGTAATCTTCTGTTTCAAGTTCATTCTGTAAAAGTGGGGTAGATGTCAGGATAGTTAAATCTCGGGTGATGTGGCCCTTTGGATTAGTCAGTCGTACCGTTGTGTGTTCGTCGGTGTCTGTGTTGATCTTGCATGCTTACCATTCCTAAGTGCTATCAAATAGGCGATGTCAAATACATGAGTATTAACACGATAAGTATACTAGTCTCATGGATCTATGGTGGTATTTTGGTCATGAAAAAGGGGGCATATAGTTTGCGATGACATTGGCCCAAGTCCTCATTACCACTTAGAACTCACAAATGTGGTGATAAGGTTTTTCTGCAGTTTTTTATTGGTGTGATAAGAGAAAAAAAGGACATTGTCCAGTGTGTTAAATGTTGTGAGTAACGAGTTCGGTAAGCATGAGGGCAGCATCGTTTATCTAGCATATAGCTCTGTGGGCCCTCCTCTTGGCAAGACACTTTCCCAGGCTTGTGGGTAGACAGTAGAAGGCGACAAGCGCTGTGAAAAAAGTTGGTGGGCGTATCTATACCAGGGTACTGCATTCGGCGGTTAGAAACATCAAAGATATACATGTTGATCATTCAGATTAAGTCCATGACAAAGCTCAACAGCTTTGTCACACAGAGCAGCAAATCCTCTGCAGGTTGTCTTCAGATCATTCAGCGTTGGTACAGGTGGCTAATCAGATGGGCTTGGCACTCAAGGACTGTGCGGGTCAAATCTGTCATGATCCCAGGCAGTGAAGTAGTCAAGTGTTGGCTGGAGTATCTATAATAAAATGGTTATCAACTTTAAAATGGTAAGATAATTTACAACTTGGAGTTAGAACAAGTTTATTAGATCTGTGAATAATAAAGTGTTTATTGGGAGCTAGCAGAAAAAAAAAGATTTTGAGCTGGTCTCAAGCCTTGCTCATATATTGACAAATTCAAAGATAAATGTTCACTTGATTCAAATTTTTAAAAGTTTGTGCTTGCTTTTCTTCGCTGTTATATATCCTTCGACAGTTGACACCTAATTGAGCAAAAAAAAGACTCACCTTTTTCATGAGTGGGATTCTCATTTTTGAGAAGTTAATGAGGTTCACAGCGTCGTTTGGTATCCTCGACAAGCTCCAACCGATGTTTCTTTGAGCATCCTTGATAGCTTCCACATGGGACCATACCAGACGTTCGCCTTCCCTGACCATGTGTTGAGTATCTACTTATTATGAAATGAGAAATAAAAAGAATACAATTATAGATTATTTACTGCAAAAGAACAATAAATTACAAACAGCTTGGGCGATCTTCCACCGCTCCGGTTTCTACTCCCTTGGGTAACGCTTGCAATGGTCTGATGATATTCAACTGGGTTTAGTCATAATCCACGGCTTAATGCCGTAACCGTTGTTGTATGCTATCTGGTGATCTGCTACTGGGTTCAAGTATGTAGTCATAACCTATGGCTTGATTCCGTAACCGCTGTCACCAACAACAAGATGATTCAGTATCTCACTCTGAAAACAAAAGGTGAACACATTGTGCTGTAATGATATCGGGTCAAATTCACAGATATAGCGATTTGTCATATTTCCACTTTAGTTTGAATGAAATTAAATGTCCTTTTCAAGAA
Source organism: Membranipora membranacea (assembly GCA_914767715.1). Classification (NCBI taxonomy): domain Eukaryota; kingdom Metazoa; phylum Bryozoa; class Gymnolaemata; order Cheilostomatida; family Membraniporidae; genus Membranipora; species Membranipora membranacea. Next base: position 12,740,223 of record OU612071.1, read on the forward strand.
ATACATACATCACCTTTGTGCCTAATTATTGGCATTTAATAGATGTTCATGACCCAATCAATGTGAGCAGGTAGAGTTCCTGCCTACCAATAGTGAATACAGATGAGCAATCAATAGAAAGTCTGTGTTGATGTGGTTGTATCAAAGCATGAAATAATGAGGTTTAAAAAGATGCGCAATCATATGCACTTTTTCAAAAATACCACAATCTGACAAATCATTTTCTTTTCATTTAAAGTAATATTAGCTAGGGAAATAGTGAAGATTACCAACAGTTGAATCTGACTATCGCTTTTCCATGATAGATAAGGTCCTACATGTTTACCCATATGAGGTCTGTAAATCGATTAAAACGATTCTAAAAAGACAAGTTGGAATACAGTATTGTAAAACACAAGATAGTGATTGATTGGTTGATTGATTGATTGTATTATTATCACTAACTGTAAAAGTTTCGAGAAAAAGGATATTGTTATGAGGCAATAATGAGGAACTTGCAAGAGGAGTCAGTACAGAAAACCTTTAACAAATCAAATTTAATCGCTCCTCCCTATCCCTAACCTCAGTGCTCAGCCACATTGAAAACACAACTGGAGTGTTCCAACAAGTTGTAGATAACAAATATAGCTGCGTTGGAGTGTTAGACAGCATTGATCAGTAGCCATAAATAATGAACTCATACAGTGCAAGTTCAGTCTCACTGTTGCCAACCCAGTACAGATCAGCTCTGACATATCGTCCCCTCTGTGGTGTGTGACATTCAATGAGCTGCCAGGGGTAAGAGAGCTCTCCCGGATAGTGCGCACATTCTCTAACAGCAGAGTCAGTAAGAAGTGAGTCATTACTGTAAACAGATACTCTCATATCTCCTCTGCCAACTGTGCAATAGAAAGAGAAGAGGGTGTTACTGGAAAAGGGAAGATGCCAATTGATGTGTTGGTTAAAATCCCAATGGTTGGTCACTCACCACATCGTGGCGGCGAAATAGTGTGCCTTAAGGGCGAGGCTGCAATGACTGCGCCTATTCTCAGTTTGTAGGCAGGTCGGAGCACACCTGGGGGTTCAACAACTCCCAGTAGTCAGTGGACTGCAGTGGGATTCGAACCCACGACTTTCAACACTTGCATGATGGAAGTCCGGCGCTCTAACCACTGAGCCACCTCCTACTCCGAGCTGTGAGGAATCATTAAGCATGACATGTCCAATGTATCCATTCCTTCATCTGGCTGTTGGATGATTTCATTGACAAAAGCATAATTGATAATGAATGATTGAGTGATGATGAGTTGATAAGTTGAAGCAAAGAGATGCTCCTTGCTTGAAGTTAATTGATATTCTCGCATACTGACATATTTCAATCACCAGCCTTAGATTTTCCTCAAACCCTGCTGAGAAAACATGGAAGATGTTTTGGAGTTAAATAGTGATGCGCTCTTAAATTTAACGTATTTAGGATGCAAACCATGGGTTAACATTGGATTAAATCAATGAAAAAGTAGAAAGTGTATTGCTCATTCTTCTTTATTTACCGTATCTGCTGTAAATATTCACAGCACAGATCAGGTATTCATTCCCAAGGTCCACTTCAAACCACATGTCATCCAGTGTGACAGGGGAGAGGAATACTTCTGAATTCTCCAGATCACTACCTCTATCATAAGTGTCCATCCACTGTCCATCAGTTATTACACTTATATGTCCGTATCCATTCTTCTGCATCTGTGGGGTAGTCACTGATTTATCTGAGAAAATCAATCGGTTTCAAATGCTTATACAGAATGGTCATTCCGAAAAGAGAATTCTTCCAACCAGCGATAATCTTTGTCGTCAGATTAAATTTGTATATTAATTTGATTTCAATATCTGGAACACAACTCAACATATCAAAAACGCAATAAATCTGTTGTCAATGACAATATCTGCCAACAAAGATATATAATAAACATTTATTAGCTTCCAATGTAACTCGTTGGAAATGTATTGCACTGGAAGATGATGATGTTGCTCTGTAAAACTTGGATGAGATGGTAGATGGAGATGGTAGTTGGTGAGGTGCGCAAGATGGAAGAGGAGCGCCGCCAGACACAAGCTGTAGGCCAAGCCCAACAAGGCAGATGGACTTGTTGGGAGTCTGTTGAGCAGCGTCAGCTCAAATGGACAGAATTGTGGTCGATGGAGCCACAAAGGATCCGCTTTCTGGTTGGTGCAGCTTATGAACTCGAAGAATTCGAAACGCGCCAAGTGCTCGGCTAAGGGCACACTTCGACATATACTGTCGAATTGCCAACAGAGCCTGGGAAGATACACGTATAGGCATAATCAAGTCCTGAAAGTGTTGTGTAAATATGTCACGGAGAAGTGTGAATATGCTAATGCTGGTGGTGAAGCGCGCGTGAAAAGATTTTGCGCAAAAAGGGATTGATGAACAGCGGAGAATGGCAGGTGAGATGCAAACCTCACAGAGCAGCTCAGCATGCCACAGCATATTGTGATCACGAACCAAAGACCAGACTTAATTGTTTGGTCTGACAAAGAAAAAGCACTAATACTAATGGAATTGACGGTGGGAAGAAAATCTCTCATACGCGCATGAGAGAAAACTGACAAGATACGAAGATCTGTTGACACAATGCCAGGACATTAGGTATTACAAACATAGGATTAAAAGCTTAGCCCTCGCATAAAAGGCAGGCAGAGCGAGACAGGAAATCACAGTCAGCCCACTGGCTGTAGCGCAAACAAGTCATATCTCTGACTTGTGTATGAGTTGTACTATGCTCAATGTGGTGAATTCGAGTAGTGAACGAGTGGCACGAGGGGCGGGTGCCTTGAGGATAGCGACTTTGCGCCGATGACTGCACTGGTTTGGCTTAGAGTATAAGCATGAGAGTGATGGGGCGAACATTGTTGCACTGAAACAATGAAGAGTTGTCAGCCCCCCTGGTTGCGCAACAGCGTAAACACACCAATTATGTCAAACCACCGAAACCTACAAAATGCACTGAGGGATCGATGAGATTGATTGAGATGCTCAGCAACACACAGGGGTGGCTTCATGCTGCTGGGGCCGGCCATGAGGAGGTTGTACTAGAGAAGGCCTCGAAACAGCGCTTGACTCATGGTTGTGAAGTGGTACGCGCACCACTGCATGTTGTATCAATGTGTGTAGTTGCGGGAGCTGCGCTATCGCCGCGCTATCGCCGCGCTATCGCCGCGCTATCGCCGCGCTATCGCCGCGCTATCGCCGCGCTGTGAGCTGTGCACGCATTCCACCCCTTTGGCAATTTTAGGTGACCCCTGAATTAGTTAATTTACATACTTGTGAATGCATTACCACTTTGGTTACAATACAATCATGCTATTTACTCGTAACTTACAAGTGCATTAGATGACTAAAGGTATGTTCTATTATTCTTTTCATAGAGCCTGGAATTATCTGTTATATTATGCTTAAATCCTTGCGTATCCTGATGTATGGTAGCATATATAAATCATGATAATTGTCACAATGCTTAACTGACTATTGAATCTCATCTTCATGAGATTTATCCTTGATTGTCGTTTGTTTGCAATGCTTAATTCCCTTCATTAATCGATTACGTGGCAACGCTTTTGTTTCAATACCTGAGGTTATTTTGATATACGACACTATAATGTCTTTTTACACCAACACCTTTTCTCTGCCTTATTTGTAGTTTTACCGCAAATTCGGATTATAATAAATAACTTGTCCAACGTCAAAACCATCCACCTGCACTACGCGTTTAAATACAATGACGGAGCATGATTGATGATAACTTTGGTTCATTGAATGTTTGGGAGGCAGAGGATAGTAATTTCTGTTTCAGTATTGACACAATAGCAGCATTGTTAACACCATGTCAATATCAGATACAGTAGAATTGCTTTGGAACTGTTGCCAAAATATTAAGTCCCTGAACAATCGCCGTAACAAAACAAGGTCGTCACAAACCTCCTCAGAATGCAATGAGATTTGATGTCACAAGAGTGATAAGTTTTCCTTTTTTTACAACAATGTTTTACAAGAAGTAACTTACTCAATGCCAGATTTGTGCAGAGATGTCGAGCAAATACTTCATTCTGTTTGACCGACTGCCTGGTTGTGTTCACTACTGCCAAACATCCTTCATAGAACTCACAAGTCAGGGATGCTTCATTGAATTCAAACCCAGCACACATATCTGCAGTTATACAGTGATTACCACACTCTACTGCAGTTCTAGCTTTTGTCTCAAGAAGACTCAGTGCTGAAGTCTTACAGAAGGTACTTGAAGACTCAAAAGCATCGAATCTGTGATTTGCTGTCTCGCAAAGGGCTACAAAGTAAACATTTTCATAACCTCAAACATTAACTTTTTGCACTTAAAAATCCACAAGGGCAAGTGTTGGTAACAATTTCTTTCGGTTGACAATCAAATCAATTTCATAAACAAGTTTTACACAAGCAATTGATATTATTATTACACCTTTTAATCTTTGCAAAATCATATTCACTTATCAGACTTACCTATTGAAAACCCTAACCAAAAGGCTACAGCAAGTGGTAAATCCATTGCCTCTTATAAATATCTCCAACGATATTTTCAGCCTCCACTGTGTCCGGATCACACTCATACTGTATTGTGGCCTTCAAGATTTCATAAAGTGTACACTACCCTCAACTGAGCATGTGATTCCGAATTTGCTTGCTTTGAATGGCATCATGCGCCTTCAAGTATAGGCAACATTACAGGAAAAATTTCAGTGCTGTACTCCCATATAGACATGACATTCATGAATTATCTGTTATTTTTCTGCGACATGTAGAAATTTAACACAGCAATGCATTGATTTTTCAACCATTCATGTTAACATTAACTGGAAATAATTTGTAATTGCTGTATATAATGGACTTGGGATAATCTAATGTTCCGAAAATACAAATTTCAGTGCAGCCGTACATTGTCTTATTTTTATATGAATCCACAAGCCTCATTATCATTACTATTCGATAGCCTGGATATGAATCATGTATACCAGGAGTTATTAGGAATTCCTACGATAATTTTAATAAGAGAAAGCTGTTGACTTATTAGACAATACAAACAAAGCTACAGGAGTTAACGCCAATTACTATTTGATATAATTTCCCTTAGACAATGCAATTTAATGCTAAAATTTTCAAGAATGCTTCTCAACAGAAACTGGGGAGGAACTTACTTTTCCAAATAAATATTTGTAAGAACAAGCATACATTAAGAGGATTGAGGAAGAAATGGTATTTTTATTCTTATAGTTTTTGCTTCTGGACAACATAAAACTTCTGTGAGAACTTTTCACTGTATGGTAATATGAAGGACTTCATTATTACTTGGTAAGTCCATTCTTTGTTCTTAGAGCACAAACACAATCCAGCCACACACTAATGTATGGTATCAGTTTTCATTCCAGCTCAAACCAAGACCAGCGTTTCAGGTCCATAGGTTTTGTAGCGGTACTCTATAGCATTTCAGTTAAGCACATAAGAGTGATAGTTATTGATTTGACAAGACAAATTCATGTCAATTTGGCGATATTGGCTGGACAAAATACTTCTATCGGTTTTGGAAGTCTATTAAGTCCATGTTGATGCAGTTGATGCAAAAAGCAAGTGCTAATTTTTCATGACATGATTATTTGGCGTGCCACTTGGACAATCACGATTATGTCACTGTAATGATTTTTTTTCAATGATTCTGTGTATATTCCTCTGTTAGCTTATGCATTTGATTAATGATTATACTTATTTGTATTCTTAAATTATTCATCACATATGAAACATGTCAATCTCATGCTCACATTACCTTGTAATGAAGCAAAAATTATGTGAAATTATAGATTCTGTGATATTACATGATAGCAGGTACTGCAGCTTTAATGTCAATTTTGCTAATATGCCAATAATATGGAAGAAATAGGCCTACCTGAATGATAACCTACATACTCTGATTGAAATTTTGAAGTACTCATGCCCGCTTTCTGTTTCTCATCAAAACATTTGTCAATAAGCTAGTAAGGGAGTTATTATCATAAAAGGAAAACTATAGTTATTAACAGATGCTCTGTCCCAATGGAGACAATTAATTATGTACTGGCTAATATCGTTTTATACCTAGTAAGGAAGCCCCTATAGGCCTTTTTGTTCTCATCACCATCATGTTTCAACTTGATTATGTTACACTTATGTAGATTTATATAACAGGGTCGAAAAATTGAATGAATGAATGAAGATTGATGTCTGGCTATAGCTACATCCGATTTGCAGGCATTTGGTGTTTAGTCTATGCACTGCCGGTGCACTATTAGAATTGGACTACCAGGAAGGGAGCAAACCGGCTTGAAATTGATTAAGTAGACTATAATCACCAATTTGATTATTTTAAAAATCATTCGAGGGGGGAATAATTTTTTTTTATAGATTTGCGCCATTAAAATAAATACACTTTTCATGCTGTATGTTAGTGCAGCCGGCCTAAAGTATTCAGATTCAAGTACTGATATTTAAATCATTCAGGTTAACAAACATAGCATAGCAACGCATAATTATGTACCAGACATGAGGTTTCTTTTGGGTGTCCTCACAGCTGAATTCTAATCTGACAGCATAAAAAACACTAGTTAACAATTCTAGAGACTTTAAAATGTATATATGGAAAAAATATTATCCTACTTAGACTTTGGGAGTGGACACCACCATTTAAAGAAAAGTATTATTTGCTCATTAGCTCATCTTTGCATTTAGTTATTTTTCTAACACAATTTGAGCACCTGACATGATTTATTGTATCTGTTGCATGCATTGACTCCTCATGACAACGGCGTGACCAATGTGTAATTGATAAACGATCATTAATGCTCTACAAGCTCTCATTTCTATCAGTAGGGGATGTTTGATTATTTTCTCAATGACAAAACATGGTATGATATGGAGTTATTTTTCTAAAGATATAGAAGGCCTCAGCCTTGATTGATTGCCAATTATTTTAGTAAACCAACTGATAACAGCGGCATGATGTTGCTCTTCAACTTAGTTACCATAGCGACAACTGTATCACCTCTCAAAGTTGACTTACTGAACACAGGAAGCAAATCTGCTCTATGGGGGTGACTCACCTCGTAAATGACAATTTGTCACTTATCCCCTTTGAATTCCATATTCATATTTCTTGGAATGTGTGAGTTATGATTTCAACTTTGTTTGATGATGGTTTTTGACGAGTTTGGACATGTTTATCCAAATCTGTGGCCAATAATACAACATAATCTCCACTTCGGTAATCAGATAATCATTTTTTATGAATGAAACAGAGATGTTTCCGGTTGACCTAATTTGATGACCAATAATTTGGGAATCAGCAGGATATTTCAACATCAGCTGTAAAAAAGACAGAGTGAAAATTGTCTTCCTCTTGACATTGAAAAGACAACTTTGTGCATTTTTTAGCCTGTTCTGTCATACTCAAATATCCTATTGTTTCATGATCAATGCTGTCATTATCCTCTGATAACACAAACAACTGCTTTGGGCATGACAATCAGACTGCTATCACACCACCATTTCCAGCTGATAGCTGATTTCACACACTGCTGGTATAGCTCGTTGCGTCATGCGCAAAGTGTGAATAATTTCATTCATAAATAATTCTCTCGCGCTCTGTTTCATAGTATTTGTAGTAATTGTAGTAAATACTGCAATTAGCAATACAAAATAAACCGGTGAAGATATTGCAAAAAAGTTTTTTGTATAAGCAACAGTTTCAAATTACCTATCCGACCATAAAGGTATTATAAAAATTCACCGACACCGTTACTATACCTTAAATACATACAGTTAGGAGCACGCATGGATTTCTGGATATAATTTTTGCGATGGACAAGCAAGGGCATTAAAGCTTGAATTCCTCTGAGTAAAAAGACTCTGCAAAATATCAAAATGTTTGTTGCGTAAACCATTTGTATTTTATGACTACCTGTCCAAAAAAGGGCTCTAGTTTATATACTTTGATAACCGATTAGTGTTAGTTATTGTTTTTATCTAGTGTTGTCTGTTCTATGATCCATCTATGTGAGTACAAAGCCTCTATTTGATCAAAGATGGGCTCTTTTAAACGGCTATTCAACATAGTAATTGACTTTGTTTATCAAAAACCTCATGGAAGGGTCAATCTGTTGCATAAGGGTTATACATACATCTAAGAAAAAAAAATGATCGTAAGTGCAAGGCATTGAAATTTAAATATCATGGTCCGCAAATTGTTCACAATTCAGATTGAGTCTTAAATGTCATAATTAGCAGTAAAAAATGGGGGAAATTGGGGAAAACCTTGATTGCCTATCATTTTAGCCCTGTTGAAAAATGTTTCACACTGGCAACGGATGACAAATATTTTATCATACATGAACAGACAGGTGGATAGCTTATTTCTGAGTGGTAAGCAAAGAATAGAAAACCCACCTATACATTCTATATTGTACATGCTAAACATCCTTTGATTGGATGTCCAAAATCAAGGTTGTCTATTGATAAATCAATGAAAATTAAACTTTGTTTGGAATACAAAACTTTCTATAGATTGACCAGCTTCCACTGCTCAATTTGCTGTCTGCTTTTTATTAAGAAAATGTGATCAGTAAAAATTAATATTAAAATTGATCACAGTTGGTAGCTTAATTCATCACAATTTTGTAACTTAAATTCCCATCCATATTGACTGAGCTGTCAACAACAGGCCAAGAGAAAAACACCACCGTAACTCCGATCTAAAACAATCAGTCATGAGAGCCAATCAAAATTAAGAACTCAGAAACGAGCTAATCAAGTGAACCACAGCCAGCTGACATTTTACAATCGACATACCTCTATCATCATCATCATCTATCATCTACTGTTGGGCACGCAAAATCATCACTGAGTCTGCCCATGAGAGTCCACTCTCCTCTGGTGTGTAATACCCATCCACAATGTAAAAAGTAGAGTACTCATAACCAAGTGAACTGACTTGTGCAGTACTGTGTGTCACTTCTTTTGCTAAAATCAGTTTGTAGGTTTGAAAATCACTTACGTTTCAGCACGTTCCCAAAACTCCTATTTTGCATATTATAAATGTTATTTGTGTCTTAAGCATCAGATAGGTTTGACAAAGTTTGACTGGCCAATTTGTCCAAAGAGGCCCGAGTTCTGTAATTAACATTGATATTACTTAACTCTAGAAAGAAGACGGTTGACAGGGTGCAGTAGAGATCTGTAAGTTTGGCTACCAGGCCAATGCAGCAAAACAGCCAATCACGGCAGTAAAACATTGGTTAGAAATGGAATGCACCTTATATCACTCCTCAATAATTCATGTAAATTGAACCTGATCTGAATCACCACAGTAAAATGGAGAAACACGAGTCAGGTTACTTGTCTTTTAAATCACAACATGACTTTTTTCAATGTGAATTGATGACCTAGACCTAAAACATCAGACATATTTATAGATGACATTATAATGTATGAATAGTCATCGGTGAACAGAACATATGGCTACACACACCATATTTTGCACAGATGGGCTTGCGGACATTTTTTTTGTCTGTAGTAAGACCAGCGAGCTTGGCCTATACCTTAGTGTTTTTGTCGAAGAGAACCTAATTCATTGAAGTTGGAGAAAAAGGATAACCAGGAAAAAATTATTTTGTTAATTGAAAGGAATAGGTTTATCTATGAATAGCTAGGCCTGTGTAGCGCTGAAAATATTGTAATGTGCCTCTGGTATGGTGTACAGGATCAGTTAAAGTCAGGCCAATTATAACCAACAACAATAGATTTTGATGGCCTGTGGCCCTGTGTTGTTTGATGGTATAGAACTACACAACAGGTACCTATTGGGATGGTGGGCTTGGCAGGTTGCAAGAGAAGGTAATTCCCGCTCCACAAACTGAAGTTACTGCCAATCTTACTTTCCTAGACATGTGTCCAACTAGCAATCCTTCATCTTGATGACTTAATTTTTCCAAAACCGAAGCTTTGTCTATAAGACAAATTAACTCCTATATCTCATGCTGGATTAACACAAAACCATACCTTCCCCGATGCCGTCGTCCAACAAGCACTCCTTTGTCTGTGAATCATAGCTGAACCTAGAGCAGTCCCTCTGCAAGCATTCCTGAGAACAATGCACTTGCACTGGTGTTTTAATCCTGATCAGGTAGGAGCTGTCGCTGTTGTCATGACTTATTTGGTAATTATCAGCATGTGACTGAACATCATGTGATAATACACCTGAAAATGTGTTAGATATTTTTCTCTTTCCAAGACACGTTAACTTGCATGAGAAGTATAGGACCTACTCCCAAGGGTGCTGGGGGCTTATTCAATCCCTCAGTTTGACTGGAATAAATTTTACTGTGTATAGAACTATGTATTCTGTTCATCCGCAGGCATAAGTTTGACCCACAGCTATATATTGTGGTGATGCAAAATATTAACAATCCTGGTTAAACCCATTGAAAACAGTTCACTTACAGCTGATCACAAACACAACACATAGCTGCAATCTATTGACCGGTTCGATCAATTTCATAGGTAACTCAAACGCCTCAAGATGGCAGACAAAGTTCCTGATATCTGATGGATATTATTATGTTGACACCGTTGAATAACTTCTAGTTTTAGTTATCAAGCACATCATATTTGTAGCATATTCCGAGCCATAGTCTAAAGGGTTTACGACACCACCCAACCTAGCAAACCTACCAAACAAATACAAACCTATATTGCCATTAACAGTTATGGATAATCACTCCACTGTACTTACAATAAAGAGTAAAACGAGATATAACATAGCCATGAGAAATAATATCTTACCAGCGATCAGGACAATCCAAACAGCTGCATAACATGTAAACTTCATCATCGCTTTGTGTACTAATTTTGTTGCAGCTGATTTATATAACAGTTTAGTGACCTCGATTTACCTGTTTTCTGAACCACTGATGTTACACAAATGAATTAGAGGTGATTGGATTGTAGTAAATGGTGAAATCAAGTCATCACTTCAATATGAAGATACGTCATCTGAGCGTGTGATTCTGAATTTTCCTTCTTCAAATGGCATCATGCGCCTTCAAGATGAGAGATTGTGCACTGTTAGGAAAAAAGCTTATTTCATCAATGTATTTGAGTGCAGGCAGCATAGCCTTACATTGTGTTATCACTGTAAGAACTCACATGCAATTTGTTATGCTGGATAAGAATCATATATGTTAGGAGCTATCAGGATTTCCTTAACTTCCCCTAAACAAGAATAATATAATGCCTTATGAAGCCTCAGTGTGTTAAAAATCATTTAATTCAACAAATTATGAAACGGATGTTTTTGCTTTTGACTTCCTTTAGCAGCATGTGCACTCTGCTGCGATTTTATAAAACATTTTTCAACATCGAAAAGATTCAGCAAAGACGCAATTAAATGGTTTCTTAGTCAAAATTAGAGCTCATTTGATTGTAGGTTGCCCAGAGCTAAAAGTACTTATTGCTTTTGTGCTAAATTGATTTGTAACATCTGCTATCAATTGTTCATATTTTTTATTTATTAACACGTCGGTCACACTATTAGACGCTGAAGCTGAGGCATGTATTAAAGATCAATAAGCAAAGCAGATGCTCTATGCTATGCAGGCGTTTGACTCATTGGATGCAATGAATGACTGCCTGGCTCCAGGCACATATTTTCCAAGTCTCCCTATTTAGGTGGGACCCTCCAGATTTCTAGACCCAATTCCGCCGACTTACCTATTTTTTTAATTCTCACTATTTCCTCCAGATTTGAGAGAAAAAAGCCCTATCGCAATTTTAAGTAGATATCCAAGCACTTGCTGATGAGTTACTGGTAACGTCTTTGCACACAAAATTAAAAATAATTGTTCCATTCAATAATGATAACAAGTTTACCTGTTGAATTAAAATTCAGACTGTAGTTGTCCATGGGGTGGTTGATACTGGACGTCCCCCATGTGTATCGCGCGGTTGCTTTGCACCCTCGAAGGACCAAAATGCGGTGCAGTAGCGCTGTAAATTGAAATCTCCCACTTTTGAATTTAGATTAACCAGGCAATTGATACCATGTTCAGCAAAAAGCAAATCCAATCATAATAGCTTGATCAGGGTATCATAAGCAGGAAGAAATGCTTGACACAATGGACAGACAAGAGACGGATGAAAAATTAATTAGATTTTATTTATTTCAATTTTGATAAGAAATCATAACTGATTAGACCAAAAAAGTTATAAAATAAAATATACAATATAAAATAAAATAAACAACTGGAGGAAAATAATATTTGACAAAACAGTGGCTTTCTCAGGACCTGGTTTCTCCACCAGGTTTTCATCGCCATCGAGAGAGTTGAAAAGAGTACACACAATGTGAATACATATAAAAATATTAAGAAAGGAGAAAATCAGGTAAGGAGAAGAAGATCCTGCCGCACAAATTAATGCCCATAGACTTCGACCTCATAAAGCTGAAACCATCTATCCGCTTGCTGTACCACCTTTATATATCTTCCGTTGACAGGTGATGTACACTCCACTTTCTCAATCAAATCAAGGAGACCATTTCGTAAGGCACAGAGAGCATAATTTGTAAGGCGCAGAGGGTATAGCTTCCGTGTTGTCCACCCTTTGCAACAGTCAGTTCGAGGTCCTGTACTTCTGCAATAATGCGATCAGAAGCAGTCATTTTTTATTATTTCTGATGCCAGAAAAGGGAAACTCCAGTTGTAAGCACACACTGATGTATGGTCAAAACTTAATAGCCTGGATATCTTTGTGTTAAAAGGCTTTGCTGATCATCACAAGGTTTCGCAGACACAAAAAGGTATATGCATCCATCAAAAAGGGCCCTAGATTATAAACACTAATAACTTATAAGTGTCAGTTATTGCATTTAACTGGTGTTGTCTACATTATGAACCATCTGCCACTATTTGACTGATGTATGTATGTATGTGTTGTATTGTCTCAGAAAGAGAAATAAAAATGTTTCTGTGGGTGCTGTCTAAAAATATTCTCTAAAAGGTGGGCATGCTAAACGGCTACTTGACATAGTAATTAACCAAGTTTATCAAAAACTATACATAAAAATGAAAAACATATGTTGATTGAGGAATACAAATTTGAATAGTATGGTCTACAAATTTTGCATCAATTATTTTAAGTCTTCAATGTCTAATTCATTATTAAAAATATGCAATTATAGTGGGAATTCTTGATTGCTGCTCTTTGTCGAGTTGATATTGACTGCGCCATCAATGATGACTGTGGCCTGAAAATCAAATTGCACCATTATAACTCTAACACAAAACCATAATTTATGATCGCCAATTAAAATTTCATGCTCAGAAAAGAGCCAATCAGGTGAACAACAGCCAGCCGATATTCCAAAATCAACTCACCAGCTCTTCGCCAAAATTCCATGCCCTCCATACAGAAGTCATCTTCCAGGTCGATCTCAAACCATGGATCCTGCTGTGCAGCCAAAATCATCAGTGAATAACCTTCTGGAAGTCCACTCTCCTCTGGTGTGTAATGCCCATCCACAATTTTAGAACCAGAGTGGTCATAACCCCAGGAACTGACAAATACTACACTGTGTGTCACTTCTTTTCCTAAAATGAGTTTGTAAAGCGCTTGCAATTTAGCACATTCCAAAGCCTCCTGCACTATGGATATTATGAATTGAAAGAATAATCCGGTAAATAACTATACAGTCATTGTTCAGACAGCAAATTTGAACCTTATGAATGAGATCGGAGTGACAATGTTGGACTGACCCAAGTCAACATTGTCAGAGACTCTAGTATACTGTGATATAACTTACCTCTAGCAAGAAGAGGGTTTACAGATCTATAAGCTAGGCTACCTGAGCTTCTATTGAACAGACCTGTGAAAAAGAATATATTAACCAGGATGATCTGCTAACAGCTCAACCAAAACCAGTATCATTCATGTGCAGAGGCCTAAAATTATTGCTCGCTAGGCTTTGGCAACCGGACCCATTGAGGAGGCTAACAGAGCTCCAAAACTCTAAGCTGTTTGTGCACAGAGCGTTACACGCCTTTGAAATGCCACCTGCAACACGGTATCAGCAAAATTCCAGTATTTGATCCTCCCAGATTGAAAGCCCTGTCAGTAGCAGCAGGTTAATTATATTTTATATCACAACATGATTTGCATCTATATTAAAAGTTCCCTAAAACTATGTGTAGCTAGACCGGTGTGGCACCTACACCATGCTGTAAGTACCCAAAACGTATGGAAGATATGTCGTGTGTAGCTAGACCTTAATAAAGGACGGAGGATATTTTGGTATAATAATGTAGAACAACTTTCTTTCCTCTAGTATGTACCAAGGTATCAAGGCTCATCAAAGACAATACAATAATGAAGACAGCCCTCTTTGAACGGACGGTAAAATTGCCAAAAAATATCTTGATAACTTCATTTTTCCAATTATATTTTTTATTTTGTAAGACAAGGTAACTCCTATTCCACATGCCATATTTAATTCAAACCATACCTTCTCCAGTGCCGTTGTCCAACAAGCACTCCTTAGTCTGTGAGTTATAACTGAACCTAGAGCAGCCCCTCTGCAAGCATTCCTGAGAACAAATCTCTCGTATTGGTGTTTGAACCCGTATCGGGTAGGAACTGTAGCATTCGTCAACAATGGTTTGATACATTTTAGCCAGTGACTGAAAGTCATGTGATAAGACACCTGAAAGAATGAGAATTAGTTATTCCTCTCTCTCTCTCCTAAACATATTAACTCAACTGGCATTGACTGATTTTAGTGTCATGTATTCTGTAAATCCACTGTGTATATGTTAGATCAACAGTCATTTAGATTGCTGATTAAATATTACAAAAAGAAAGTAAAACCAATATTAATAAACCCGGTAAACAGTGATTAAACAAAGCAATGTAATGAAATGTCTTACCAGCAATCAGGGCCAACCAGACAACTGTGCAGCAATCTATCAATCTATCTCCATTTTCCAATTCCTAGTGACCTCAATTTAGCCGTCCCGTGCACCGCTGATGTTACACAAATGAATATGAAGTGGTTGGTTTGTAATAAATGGTTAAATCAAGTCATCAGTTTCTTAGAAAGTACAGTTGTTTCTCTAATGATTGACACGGAACATAAAACCATCGAGAGATATTCATGGGTGTAACTTTAAGCCGACAGTAAACAACATTTTAAAATAAAATGAGATTTCATTATTTGAAACTTGTGATTTATTAAGTTTATTTGAATAGGGTAGGATTGTAATATGCCAAAACAGATTTTTCCAATTTTTGAGAAAGTACAGTTGTTTCACAAATGATTGACACTGAAAGTAAAACTTCGAAAGATATAGATGAATGTAAATTAATTCTGACAGTAAACATGCTTATAAAATAATTGGATGAGATTTCAATTCTGAGATTTGAGATTTCATAAGGTTTTAAATTACCTGAACAGGGTTTTGTAAGCCTTATTCAAATGAATAACACTGATACTGTATAAATGAGTAAGAAGAGATCTGATGGTAATATGCCAGATCGTCCTTAATACAATCAAGAAAGTGCAGCTGCTTCTCAATTGATTGGCATGTCAGTCAAAACCACTGAAATATATAAATGGTTGTAACTTCAATCTGGCAGTAAACATGCTATACAAACAAGAAAGTTTTATTTAATTTCCCTAAACTTGTGATCAGTGTCTCTCTGTCCTGGTTGCTCTGTACTTAAAATTTCAAGTCACATAATGATCTTTTGTTAGATGGGTTGCAAATAAGTCAGTTGATCATGATCATTATTGTCAGTGATTCAATTATATGTGCCTAAAAATCATCATTATTCCTACAAATTGGTTTTCATTTTAAACCCCTTGAATTTAGCTGGCTTTCCATACAAACAGGCGTTCAGCTAATTTTATTACTGTGTCATTTATAAAAACTGTAATTTGAAGACTGTCCCTCTTAATTTAGAAGGGAAGACAGAGAATAGTATGTGCTCATTTAGTCACAATGTGATTCTTTGAATGGACCCGCTGGCAATGTAAATATAGCTGATGAGTATTGTGCTAATGCTGCCGCTTGTTCTATGGAGAAATAAAGCAGCACAAAGCAAATAACAATTGTGTTGCACTGTATCACCTATCACCCCAAACATGTCTTACTATAATAAAAAATGTTTACAACAAATTTTTTTAAAGGAACAAAAGTTACGTGAAATTAAAACTTGTGGTATCTTGTTGATTTGCAGATAATCTGACCAAAATAACAGAATCAAACCTACCTAAAGTTCACACGCCTACTCTCAAAGTCTAATCATAAGCTAGCTATGGAGTAAGAGCCATAAATAAAAGATTGTAACGAGCCTCCTGTAAAATATGAAAAAAACTGAATGTTTATCGGTTGACATGCAACTATACTCGCTCAAAGTGAATCGGGCGCTAATCACCTCCTTCAAATTAGATGACATATTAAATATCTTGTGATTGAGACACCATAAATGTATGATAAATGATAGTTTGCTCATCTTGCTACGGTTGACCTGAACCTATATTCAGTAAAGGCCAATTACGTCCTTCAAGTTAGATTAGATTTTACATGGCTTGTGATATTAATACAAGAAAACTGACCATGTTACGCACTAACCAAAACGGTGCAATGCTAATCCTCAGTAGGTGATTCCATGTATGTACTGGTGAAGTTCTTCTCCTCATGGTTCACATTTAATAAGAAATTTATTCCTCAAAGATAATCAAGTTAACATGGAAAATTGAGAAAAAAAATCAACGCCATCCATTTCTCCTATAGTCTTATTGACCTGACGGTTGTTAGTGCGTGTTAGTGACGTTGCATTATTAAACATTGTTTGATAGTGTTATGACACAAACATGTACCTGCAGACGTCTGTGCACTTGAACTTGATCAGAAATTTTAGCAGGGGAAGGTTGCGGGAAATGAATAGAAGTGAGGTCGATAGAATGCAAGATGTATCACACCTACAATCTACAAAGTAGTGATGGTAAATTGTCAGATTTCGGCGAGACAGGAGAAGACTGAAACAGCAACGAAAATTATAGACGAGACCGAAGCGAGATCGAGACATATATCGATGACAATAAGATTGAAAACTGCCACTTTATTGGCATCTGGAAATTGAATATGATACAGAAATTACTTCATTAAATTTGATATTACATCAGTCAGGGCCTTTGAACAAATATTTGGGGCCTTATCAGTATAATCTGCACTACTCTACTCTACATACTAGCTGTATAAAGGTGACAGCATGACATGTGCACAGTGTCTTTGTTTCTTTTCTTGCTATGTCACTGGCTGTTTGTTTCGAATTTGATTGGCTGAAGGGGTGTTGTTTACTGCCCGATGGTCATACATACAGTCAACGTTTATGTCAATGTCAATGTTAATTATAATAAGTCTCATTATGTCTTAAGAGTGTCTGTCTCGGCGAGACAAGTCTCACTAGAACAGGACCAAGACATTGCCATCACTGCTACAAACCACATTTACACTCCACTTACCCTATAGATTAAATAATTTTCAGGGAAGGTACACTTTTCAAAATTGCTTAATTTATCTCTAGTATATATTCCGCACCTTCAGTTACCCTCCTCATCCTCAAACATACCAAATAAAAAAAACTTTGGACAGTTTATGAAATACATTGGTGTCTGTCTCGCAGCTATATTGATTCAATCTATAAAATATGTCAAGATGTTTTTTAAGCAATGAGAGAAACATGAGTTTCCAGGTTCAACTTTTGATGTTAAAATCCATAGATCTCTACTTCATAAAGGTTGAGCAAGCTATCTTGTCCAAGTCCAGTAATCCTGACAAATTTACCGATCATTGGACTCTCACATTTGTGGTACCTCAGAGCAGACTGGATACCAGCGCAGAAGGCACACTTGGTTGGTGAAACTTGAGTACCAAATCTCCGTCAGCATTAGGAGAATCTGCTACACTTATCTGCGCATTTTTTGACTCTTCTTCAATATCAATATGCTGATTAGAGTCAAGTAAAGGTGATATTGTTTCCAAAACAGTTCCCCCACTTCACCGTTAGACACAATCAAATAAGAATCGCATTTGAGAGAGAATTTGACTCTTGAATCACTTTCAGCCAGTATCAAAAGACAGCTGATTATTCCAAAGTATCAATTCACAGCTGATTGTTCTTTAATTGGCAGGTCATTTTGACGTCAAAATTTGTTTCGAGTCATGTTGAAAATTTAATTACCTTAGACCCAATCATTGTGAACTGAGCGCTCATTATGAGATGGAATTATGTTATCAGGAGCCAAGGCACCAAATGAATGGGAATTCCATGAAGGTTTGTTTAATTCGATAAATTTTGATCCATACTATAAGTGCCTCATCCAAAGTATTTGAGGAGTAATCAGTAATCACTGCTGCAATGGTTTGTTTCTTTTTCTTTTTGAGGTGATATACAGAAAACTCATGTACTCATATCCGATCATGTTTTCAAGTCATTTATGTTAATAACTGTAGCATCCATGAGCAGAGTTATTGGCTTTAAAAATGCTTTATTTTCACTTTTAAGATTTGACTTGAGAGTACAAACGATCACAAATGAGACAATGTGACGATAAAAAGAAATTGATTAAAATTTTTTGTTGTTCAGGCTAAAACCATTTTCAAAAAGCTATCAATTACATAAAGAAAAGCTTTTACAATAACTGACTGTTCAGCCACTAATCACATGATTGATGTGGACATTTAATATCTAAAAAATAGTTCAGTTCTTCAAAACCAGATGTGAAAGACGTTCCTATGCAGATATAGCTGTTTGCATTTCTCCATTTGTGGGTACCAGATAGAGATGGTATTGACGAGGATTAAATTCACTGCTACTGACGCGTCAGTTTGTGGAAAGCAGCTCAACCAATTAAAATCGCAGGAGAAAATAATGATATGAGATATAAACAAGTGGTCCTATGTTATTCACAGGGTCATAATCGTCATGAACAATTGAAATTGTTTGAAAGTATGAAACATCTGAATATAATATGGGTCTTTACAAGACATAAAAAAACAGGTCAGGCAAAGTATTTTCTGCCACACAATGGACTTCAAGCTCAAAAAGCACAAACCTCTTATCAGTCGTTTGTTGCACAACCTTTATATATCTTTCATTGACAGTTGAAGTGCACACTACTTTCTCAACTAAATCAAGGAGACCATTTCGCATGGCGCAGAGGGCAAATTTTCATGTTGTCCATCTTTTGCTACAGTGAGATCCAAGTCTTTTACACCTGTAAAAAATGCAACCAAAATCAGTCATTTTGTATTACTGTTAATTGCATAAAAGGGGAACGGAAGTCCTGGGGGTCATGCATACAAGCCCTGATGCTCAGCATACATTATTTCTGGTCGAGTGTTACTGGATGGACAAGTTATGATCGTTCATGAGCCAGGGAAGAATCCATTTTTATTAACAAGATCTCTTTTTTTAAATCATAATTTTGACCTGTTATCTTGTCTCTCACCCGTACAATCTAACGATGTTGTTTTCTTTTGTGTGAGAAGACTATGTTGGTCATCATAAGGGCTGTTTATAGCACAACAGGGCTTATCAATAATGCACTGCTTAAAGATAGAGCAGGCTACTTCCTTGGCTACGATTTGCTTGCTAATCGGCAGTTTCCAATATCAAACAGCCAATCATAGTTAAAAACACATAAAAAAAGCGAATCAATTTAGTAACAGCCAACTGATATTTTAATTTGGACTTACCCACTGTAGGTCTTCGCCAAAACTTTATGCCCTCTATACAGAAATCATATTCCAGGTCGATCTCAAACCATGGATCTTGCTGTATACGCAAAGACATCAATGAGTCAAATTCTGAAAGTCAACTCTGCTCTGGTGTGTAAGAACCAGAGAAGTCAAACACTGCAGCACTGTGCGTGACTTCTTTGCCTAAAATCAGTTTGAAGTTTGTAAAGCACTTTCGTTTTGGCACATTTCCATGCCATGTTCTATGCATTTAAAAAAATTGCGCACACCTTTTGCTGTTAAAGGGTTTATTACTTTACAATCATCATACAAACAACGAATATAAATCTTATGAACGAAATCGGTGGTACACTGTTTGACCAACCCAAGTTAAACATTGTCAGAGACCCAAGTTTTGCAGTACACTGTGATATAACTTACCTCTAGATAAAAGACGGTTCAAAGATATATAAGCTTGACTACCTGAGCTTCTGTTGAACAGACCTTTGAAAAAGAATTAATTTAGACATGATGTAAATATAAATACAGCAAAACAGCCAAACACAGCGCCAAAACATTGGCAAGAAATGGAATGCACCTCAGATCATTCCCCAATGCCAACGTTGCGACCACAGTTTTTAAGGTTTATTGCATGACATGAATATAGCAGGTCTATACAATAATTGACCGAACGATGCACATAATTTCTAGTTCACCATATCACAACATGATTTGCATCTATATTAAAAGTTCCCTAAAACTATGAATAGCTAGAATGGTGTGGCACCTACACCATGCTGTAAGTACCCAAATCGTATGGGAGATACTGCATGTGTAGACAGACCTTAATTAAGGACTAATTAGATTATGGTGTGCCCAGGTAGAACAACTTCCTTTTCTTTCTACAACTAGATTGTGGTTCGAAACCTGGATTATTAAAACTTCTTCTGTGAGACTCCTATCCCATATGCTCGATAATCACCAAACCTTACCTTCTCCGATGCCGTCGTCCAACAAGCACTCCTTTGTCTGTGAGTCATAACTAAACCTGATGCAGTTCCTCAGCAAGCATTCTTGAGAACAAATCGTTTGTACTGGTGTTTGAATCTTTATCGGGTAGGGACTGTTGCTGTCGTCAAGACTGTTTTGATACTTTTCAGTTCGTAACTGAACGTTTTGTAATAAGACACCTGAAAGAAAGCTGTGCAGCAATCTAATTCCATTGCCAATTTTTGAAATCTTTTGAAATTTATGTAACAGTTTGAGTGATCCAGCTTCAATTGTCTCCTGCACTGCTGATGTTACATAAACAAATTAGAAGTGATTGGATTGTAATAAATGGTGAAACAAAGGCATCACCTTTTTTAAAGAAAGTACAGTTGTTCCTCAATTGATTGACATTGAACATAAAACCATCAATCTCCAATCTCCTTGAACAGGGTTTTGTGTACTTAATTCAAATTCACTGATGCTGTATAACCGGAAAAAAATGAAAGTTTGTCATCCCCGTGAAAACATATTTTTATGTCATTATTGTATCCTCATTGGTGATCATCTAAAAGTATTAGTGTAGTTCCCTTATGTATCCTTAAAAGTTATTGTAAGTTAATTAATCAGGTATTTAGTCCTAACCACTTAACATAGCAATTTTTCTCCAGTGTTAATGACCTTGGGAAACGTGTTGCAGCTCCTCCCGGAATTCAAATCTTCTGACCAATCAAAAGTAGATTAGCTCAAGGTCATAAGGTTATACAACAGGGAGTTTCTTTTCTCCTTCCTTTCAATCTGAAATTATAAAAGTGTTAAACCAACTTTGGAAATTTCCCTCCCTTCTCCCTGTTACAAATGTCAAAGTGGAATCAAGCACTTACTTAGAATTGAAATGAGAATGTATTCATAGCTAAAATAAGGTGAGGAATTTCCCCAACTTAAGAGCATACTCATTAACAAATAGGCATAATTAGAAAGAGCTTAATCTGTTTGTTCCTGTATGCTATCATAATTTGCCTCAGACTTCTCCCCACTCAGTGTGTCGCCACTGGGAACCTAATTATATTCGCCCAATGACGTATTAGTCTTCCCCTCCCCCAGGGGGGGAGGTTCCCGATTATCATTGAGATACCAATTATGAAAGAAAAATGGCCAGATTGTAATATGCCAAATTAAATCAGAATTTTTTTATATTTAAGAAAGTGCAGCTGTTTCTTAACTGATTGGCATTTCATTCAGAACCACTGAAAGATGCCTATAAATGTACCGTCAGTCCGGCAGTAAAAATAATCAGATTGAATATCATTTTTTGAAACTTGTGCTTTCATCAGGGTCTTCAACCTGTTTGCTCTGTATTAATAATGTCATGTCATTTCATGACCGATAAGATGAGAATCACATAGATTATAAATTATTGGTAATACTGAAGACAATCTGAACCCATTCTTAAACCAACCTTTTGCATTTATGGTCATAGAGTATTACTTGGTGCCTGTACTTTTATTTGACAATTCCTGCTGTGTTACCTCCCATGGAAGACAAAATGCAATGCAGAGAAAATCCTGTAATGATGCAGACTGATCTTTTATTACATAGGTTACAAATATTCCTGCAAATTGTCTATCAAATTCAAACCCTTAAATTCAGCCGGCTTTCCATACAAGCAGACTTTCAGCTAATTTTATTATTGTCATTTATGAAAGCTATAATTTGTAGACTGTCTCTCTTAATTTGGAAGGGAAGACAGAAAAAGTCTGTGCTCATGTAGACATAATGTGATTATTTGAATGGACCCGTTGTCATCAAATATAGATATAATTGATAGATTTCTATGCTAATGCTGCCTCTTGTTCTATGGAGAAATAGAGAAGCAGTGAGCAAATAACCACTGTGTGGCGCCGTATCAAATATCACGCCAAAAATGTCGTACAGTTATAAGATATTTATTAATATTTATTAATAAGATATTTATTATAACAAATTCTGTGTATATTCGTCTGCCAGCATATTCATCTGTTGTATGCTTATTTTTACTCTGACATTTTTCATCACTTGTTTTACATAATATTACAGAGACGATTTAAAGTTAATATGTCTTTTTAAAGGGGCAATAGTTAGGTGAGGTATTTAGTTGCTGTACTATCTTGTTGATTTGCCGATAACTAACCAAAAATACCACAATTGAAACCTCTCTGATATTTGAAGTTCACGTGCCCACTCTCAATGTCTAATCATAAGCTAGCTAGGGAGTATGTATCATAAGTGAAAATTAGCCAAGCATAAATTGTTGAATAACTAAATCTTCTACGATCGACTGGATTATATTCAGTCAAAGGGAATGGGCACAAAATACCTCCTTCAAGTTTGATTAGATATTATTGGGTTGTGAAATTACAAGAAAAATTGACCATGTAAAACATCGACGGAAAATGTGCAATGATTTGCAGTTTGTTTCCTCATAGTTGACATTCACTTATTTTTGAAGGATAATCGACTGAACACAGAAAAGAGTTATAGTCGCGGTGCTCTGACAGCAGTTAGTTTGTGTTTGGGGCGTTGCACTATGAAACATTCATATCAGGAATTTCTGTAATGTGATGACAAAAACATCCACTTGCAGCCACCTGTGCACTTTAACTGCCTCCACTAATACCATATCATATATTTCAGCGGGTAAAGTTTTGCTTGAATTAAATAGATGTGAGGCGCATTAGAATTCAAGATCTATCCCCCCTACAAGCTTCAGACCATATGTACACTAATTTACCGTATAGGAATTAATAATTTTCAGGGAAGGTTAACCTAATTTAATTGCTAGTATAACCTCTGCACCTTCAACTACCTCCCTCATTAGCTTATTAAAGCCGGTACTCGCTAACATTAAGTCATCCTAAAGCATACCAAATAAAAACTCTTATCACATTCATCGGTTTGTATTCTCACCGCTATATTGTGTAAATCTTAAGAGATATCAAGATGTTTTAAGCAATGAGAGAAGCCCAAGTTTCCGGGTTCAATATTATATATATATAATCTTTATTACTGAACCAATGATCATCTTCTAAAAATTAGAGGCGATCATTGGTTCAGTAATAAAGGTGTTTGATCATCAGCTACTTTTACAAAATGCCTCTCGCTCTGATCCAAAATAAAATCATGCAATGAGGAAAGATTTCAAAACTCCAGCCTTTTTTCATAACATAGGTCTGGTAAAATCGTCCTTGTGGCCGATCGCTGGTTTCTTTCAAGGCGCACAGTGTCACAATCATTCAAAATTAAAAACCAAGCAGGAGCAGCATATGTGGCTAAAGATCGTATGTTGGCACAAGAATATGTAGATAAACCGTTGGTATTCATACCTAGCACCTAAAGTTGGTGTAATAATAAAAGTCTCGAATTGCAATTAGATATAATGCTATTTACATGACCATGATTGTCAATATGAACTCCTAAAAACTTGACTAAAAAAGAAGGTGCAATATGAATATCATCATTTAAAGCTACAGGCTCGTCATATGTATGCCGGTGATTTATCAAAACATTTATAATCTCTGTTTTTTCGGCATTTAGATTCATGTGGTTTTTTTCAGCCCAATTAATTGTAGCATTATAGCTGGTGCCACATCACCTGTCTTTTTTCCAAATCTCTTGTAAAATGTAGTGTCATCAGCATATTTTACGACTTTAAAATCATCAACAAAGAGATCATTTACATAAAAATGCCACAGGAGTGTGCCCAGTTTTGTTCCTTGTGGAGCTCATACACTTATATCAATAAAATCAGAAAAAGTGCCTTTTACTTTTACTTCATCTTTTGAATAACAATATAAGGCTGTAGCTTATCAAATGCCTTTGAAAAATCTAAACAGGCGAGTTGTGCATAATTGTGCTCAGGGGAATCTTTGTCAGCTGTTAAATCATCCAGTAGCTGTAAAATAACATCAGTGGTACCTAGCTTTGGCCTGTAAAACAATATATCATAATATATAGTATATATGTATTGGTATTGGTATATACACAGTATATATATCATAATATCAAGGGATAAATAGTGAGGTTTCAAATCAGACAGTACACAACAGGCTATACTAAGGCAAAACGATCGGATTTTATAGCAATTAATAGAGTTATCTCCTCCAATTTTTTGTTTACAAATTTTATTTCTCTGGTACTGACAAACTTAGGGGTGTAGAACTATAACATTTATTAAGGCAACTCTACATATATAAATACTGTCAAATTGTTGCCCACTTCCGTTATACTAAACTGAATGATAGTTTTTATGTGAATTATTGACTATAGCAATGAATAACTTTTCAACGGGCAAACCAATAGGTGTAGAGCTAAAACATAGTATTAAGGCGACCTATCTACACATACTGACTCTCGTGATCTGACTAGGCATGTAGATCACTGATAAACTAGGCTATCATTACCACAAAGCAGGTGTCGTAAGGCTAAGTATGCATCATGCGTGACTTGAATTTGCGCATGTGCAAGAACAATGAGTTTAGTTTGGGTTCTGATTGCAACTTTGGAAAGGGAAAATGGGATATCCTCTGCATAAACTGTCAATAAAAATCAGCTAATAATGACAAGAGAGGATAACTATTAATGACAAATCCGCACGCTTTGGGGAGTATGTCACTAGAGCAGGTAGCCAATCAGATGGTTTCGGAATTCCGAGACTCAATTTTGCAGAGATCAGCTCATGCCCAGAGCTGAGCATGCGCAGAATGCTATCTACATAAATAAATGCTGTCGAATTATTGCCTGCTTTCGTTATAATAAACTGGACGATAGTTTTTTTGTTAATTATTGACTATGAACATAAATTACTTATTAACTGGCAGACTGAGAGGTGTAGAAACAAGATACTTGAACTAAACATAAAATTCTGATCTATGTTGCCCCATTTTTGCTATTTTTTGAGCTAGGTGTCTTCTGGACTGATGTGAACTATGAAGAAAGATACTACGCAGGTACATACTGGAAACCACCTACGGAGGAGTACCATTGCACAATTTGGTCAGGGTTTGACATGGTTGGTTTTCTAGTAATATTACAAGCCATGTAATATCTAATCTAACTTGGGGTGATAAGCGCCCCATTCACTTTTACTGAATAGTTTTAAGTCAGTTTTAGTTTTACAACATTTTATGCAAGGCTAATTATATTTTAACATTCATGATACATACCCCTAGCTAGCTTATGATTAGACATCAAGAGTGGGCATGTGAACTTTGAAAGTCATAGAAGGTAGGTTTTCATTCTGGTATTTTTGTCAAATTATCGACAAATCAACAAGATAGTGCAGCAAGTTTAAAAGGACATAAGACCTTTATATTGACATTTTGATATAATGTCACGTATGTGATTAATAATTTAAGAACACAAATAAGCCTAGAACAGATGAATAAGCTGGCAGACAAA
Organism: Membranipora membranacea; assembly: GCA_914767715.1. NCBI lineage: Eukaryota > Metazoa > Bryozoa > Gymnolaemata > Cheilostomatida > Membraniporidae > Membranipora > Membranipora membranacea. The sequence continues at coordinate 12,766,488 of OU612071.1, forward strand.
CATAGGCTACACATAATTATTTGAAAATATTATATAACAGTAAGAATGTTTAGCATGATAATTGATATGGTGCCACACAATTATTATTTGCTCAGTGCTGCTCTATTTCTCAACATAAACAAGAGGCAGTATTAGCACAGCAATATCTATCAAGTGTTTTTATTTTGCCAGCAGGCCCATTCACTAAATGAGCACAAATCTTAAATCAACTGTTTTCTATCATCACTTTTAACAGATGGCCAGTTTTCAAATTTAATTTGTATAAATGAGATTTATAAACCTAACTGAAAGCCTGCTTGGATGAGAAAAAAAGAAAAAAAATCGAAATTTAAGGGTTCTTATTTGATAACCAATTTGTAGGAAGCTTTGCTATAATGTGTTCAAGATAACCAGTTTTTGCTTAGTTACCCAGATCATTAAATATAAATGACCGCAGACAGCAACCCTGCACTTATAAGGACATCGCTAATTGGCCATCCATCAAAACTCAATCGTCAACTCTGCAGCAAACATTTGACTCTGCAGCATAGGGCCTGGATTAATTGACATAGACTGAGTACCTGAATGGAGAAGAAAATGGAAGCTAGTATTGCTCGATGGAACACTGGTTTTGGTATCTCATTTCTTTGAACTAGGGAGTTTGATTGAGAGCAGCGACACCATTGCTGCGCTGCAGAGATTATAGTGAATGTCAGAGGACCATTCTGCAGGCAGAATGTTTGTGCAGTAGCGCTTCAGTGGTAAAATGGTGTGTGAATGTTAAGAGCACACCTTATTATTTTGATAATCAGGCAAACACTACATAGTGAATATTTGACCTGACATTGCCCCAAGGACATCAGAGTCTTCTCTCCCCCAGCTCTGGCCATATTTGCCTAGATGTCAGACCAAAGCACAGATTTCATTTTCAATCTAGGATTTCTCGAACTTACAGTGGCAGTTGCAAACTTCTATTGACAAGATTATTCTAGCTTATACAATACCACCTTGAAGTTTGTCTGATCCACCAAAATTAATATCTTCATAATAAATTATAACAATTAAATCAGCCAAGAACGGGATTCTGCGGTCATCAACAAACTTCACATATGGTTTCAGATAGTTTATTAGCTGGAACCAAAGTATGCTCAATAATAAACATTATAAAATTGTGATTATAACAATCACTATTAAGAGCAATTTAAGTTGAAGCTGTACATTGGAAGTCTCCTCCCTGCTGAAACTTTCCAAGTCCGACTGTATCGAAGTCATCGAAGGTAACTAGGCTTCCTTTCTCATCACAGCCTAAAGCTTGGATCTCCTGCTCCGATAAAGCTCTGTCCCACATCTGAAAATCTGCTATCTTACCCCTGATCATCTCGTCTTTATCAAGGGACCCGCCTGTGAAAGGTAAAAATATATTGACATCAAAAAGCTGTAGGTGCTCCTCTAAGGAAAAAAACAACTAAAATTGTTACGGTTTTCCAAATTTGGTGGAAACTAGGTGGACGTCCTAATCTGCATTAAGCATGTTATCAGCTAGATATAACCATAACCAAAGATATACAAAACATGTGATATAACCAAGCTAAGGGAAGCTGGTACAGAATGTGTATTCAAACAGAAGATACTCTTAAAGGGTAGTAAAGCGAAAAAAAAACAAGAAAAGGTGTATTGGGCTATTCAACAGACATTACATCAACTTACCGACAGTGTCTTGATCATGAAGGGGAACTAAAGCGCTACCAGATCTTATGTCATGTGTCCCAGTGCTTGGTATAGTTCCTGCCAACTTCAGTATACCAGGCTGCTTTACATCATAGAACCACTGAAATATAAAGCATCCGTAGTAAGGATTGCCAAGGATTGACCCTGGATGCACAATATGGAAAGCAAATAATTGTATCACATGATGAAGGGTTCAATTACCTATGACAAAATGACCAATGACCGAGCCTTCAGACTTTTCTTTGCCAACATCAGTTTGTGTTGCTGACCAGAAAAGACATTCAGAAATTAATTTAAATCCTCAAACTTGTTTTTTTCTTCTGGCTTTTTTTTGGATGTTTCTGCAATTGAAATTGGTGTGGAGATCAATACATCACATAACTTTCATAACTTTCGGAGTGAAACCATTACATCATTATGTTATTAACATATTGTGGAAATAAAATGGATGGAACTCTGATCAGTGTTTACCTTTAGAAAGTTCCCTGCTTTCCAAGCAAAACAATGTCGATGAGCTTCTCCGAAAGCTCCTAGGCCTGCAGTGAATTTTTGTGAGTCCCCGCTCAACTTCATCAAAGGGTGCAGACCATTTTCCCGATAAAGCCAAATGAGGAACGCGTTATCGTTACCTGAAAGAGAGAAACAATGGCCGTTAGTATATATCCTGCCTCAGCCTGAAAAATATGCCGCCGAGTGACTAAGCAGTTTGCCACTGAGAGCGGCTCTTATAGGATGGTTGGCAGGGATTCAAACCCTCAATCTAATCCTGTCTACATTGATACACATCGATAGAATTGATTAGGAAAATAAGCAATACTCAATGAGCAAGGGCTTGGAAAGAAGTTCAATACCCTCTAGGTAGATTTGAGTTTCAGTGCAAGTGACGAGTGATTATTCAGGACCATACATACATGTATCAACTGTTTGAGATAGGGGTAGGTACAAACTCATAAAATTTTTAGGAAAAAACATTTTTGGAAAGCCTAGCGAGCAAAAGCATTTTAAAATCACAAAAAAATGGATACATATGTATGATCCACTTTAGCTGTGGACAGCTCAAATGTAACTGAGACTGGGCCGTGTACTTTGGTTTGGTGAAAAGCAAAATAGCATCAATCATTATGTGTAACCTACTGTAAAATTTCATCATGAACTGTTGATTTGTTCTAACCAATTGCCATTATTAATTACTTGTTCCAGGAGAGGCGATACTGATAAGGTGTTGCGACCTGTGCAAGCTGTTGGTTTTCAGAATATCAAGTGGATCATCGCGGCTCGGCTCAAAATAAAAGCAGGCAGTCAGCTCAGTCAGTGCTGGTAGATTAGTGACCCTGATGTAGCTGTCCACATTCTCCTGACTCCAGTAGGTCCTGTATGATGCTGGTCCTGTCAAACATTGAATTCAGAGTGTTGAACGAGTGGTGGTGGCTTGCAAAATTTTCTGCTCTTCATCACATGACAGATGATGTTCATTACATTACAGAATGGTTTGGCTCACATCATGACTATATCGAATGAAGGACAATACGAAAACTGGGTTAGGATTATGTAATTTAAATAGTTCTGATAAAAATGTAGCATCAATTATTCCATCACACTGACAGTTGCATGGTCCTGTGCATAGATCAACCCACTAAACCACTAAATATTTAAGACGACCAAAAGACCAAAGCAATATATAGACTGGCAGCTAACTCTGTAGTAGCTATTCTATGAGGTATTTATCGATATGTGCTGTACAAACAAAAGAAATACATAAATCATAACTATACCTTGACAGTAAGACTTGGAGCAGTAACCTGGAGGACCGACTGGACCACGCTCTCCTGCTTCTCCAGGCATACCGTCCTTTCCCTTCAGTAATGTTGCCATTTCTGGAATGTAGAGTAAAAACACTTTCATTGCAGTGAAAAACATTTGATTCCATCCTCGCAACATGATTATGGTCAATGTAAACTTGTTCTTGACATGCTGGAATCGCGCTATGAACTTCAAATGATGAAATGTTTACCAAGAGTAGAGAACTACTGATAGGGCAATATTGGCAGTGACAGCTACCTGAAAATAATAGTCCTACAGAGGATGATAGCCCTCTATATGCCGTGAAGACAATTATTTACACTAAATTCTCACCATCAACAGAGATACTGCTATTGCTGAGTAGATTACTCAGTTGTTCTCGTCTCTCATCATCCAGTACTGCGTTGAGATTGATTTGTCTTTTAGCCATCTCATTGTTACTTTTGTCATCTTTATTCATCTGCTATTTTAGAAAATGAATCAATTAAATATGAATTTTTAAAGAAATAATTACCCCAATAAATACATGCCTGAGTTGAGCGCAGCAACATATCAATGCTGCACCACACATTATACTGAAACTTGTTGCTGTTTGTATTCTGTAGAGGATTTTAAGAGGTTAACCTCAGGCTGCAATACCCACCAATGCAACCACGCACATTGCCTATCTATACTGAGTAAGCTGACTCCCGTTGACGAGTACGCCGACTCTATCTTATTGGAAATGTAATGTGTACACAGACTCTATCTTGGCTCGAAATATACCGAGTACGCCGACTATTTCTTGCTGGGAGGATAAAGAGTATGCCGACTCTATCTTGTCTGAGAATATCATTGACCTGAATCTTGGACTAGCTTTGGGAGGACAGAGACATGGACAAATATAACGACCTTATTTATCCGGCAAGATAATGTGGGGGGGATAATGTACAAAATATTAACCTTATTCATCCGTCAAGATCAATGGGGGGTATGGACAAAACATCAATCTTATTCATCCAGCAAGATAAATGGGAGGTAATGGCTCTGCGTTATAACTACCTGTGCAAGATAGCTTGGAGGGTAACTCAACTGGAATTCAGGTCAATGGTTGCAGTAACGTCAGGGGTGGACCAACAGTTAAGGGTATGGACTTGTGATATCATGGTCCAGGTTCGATTCCCGGCGCCGGCTGTCATTTCTGATTTGGCACTGGCAAGCCATTCATCCTAGCCAGGTCTGTTCGGATCAGGACCATAAATACAGGAGGTCTACTGTGTGCTTGTATGCGGTAGAAAGATCCCTCTCTGCCTCTTCGAAAAAAAAGAGTAGCCGGCAACGGCGGGCAAGGGTATAGGGTACTTCCCCACACAAGCCACCGGAGCTTAAAGGGGCCCGTTAAATAAGACCTAGTGCATAGAATAGAATAGAATAGTGGTGCAATGGGGGGTTTTCACAAAGACTCTACTACTACCCATAGGAAGCTACAGCCAAAAAGTACAAGGCACCATTATGTCAAGTTAGGGAGGTCTGCCAGCAAGCAGAACTCAAGATCACTTACTTCAGTGGGTTGAATTCAGTTTGGCACTTTGTTGAATATCTTTTGACTGGTTTAAAATATAAGGTGTTGCTGCGTTAGCTGCAAGATACTAACTGGTTTGATTACACTTTAAGTTATCGAAAGCATGTGGGGCATATGTAATATGATACTATGGCAAACTCCATGGAAAAGTACTGAGTGTGTTTGTCAAAGTTAAAATTAGAAAATCTACTGAAACGGAGAGATGGGAAGACATCTTACATGATACATGAATTCAAGTAAAATTAAATTTTGAATCTCCAGCTGTGGTGGAAAATCAACCACAATTCACTTACAGCTTCCTGAAAATCTTTTAATTCTCTCTTGGTCTCTGCCAGCTCATCAGTGATTACTGAAACCCTTCTCTCAATGTTAGACAATCTTTCATCCATACTTTCGGTGTGCTGACCAGCAATTAATACCACAGAACCAAGTAGCAGTAACACTGAACACTGAAGAAGCATGTCCATCATGCTGCATGTGCCACTACTGAATAGGAATCTAAAACAATACAATGTACAAATGAATCAGAGGATTAACATTATGAGTCCGTAAGAATTTAATTGGCTAATAATGAAAGCTGTTTTTCCACATGATCCAGACCTTGTCGGAATCAAGACTGTCAATATCCCACAGTACTTCAGCTTGACCAATAAGCTTGAGATTTTGCAGGCTTCTCCGTCAAATATTACAGTCCATTTTGAGTGGTCAACGCATATCTCATACTAATAAGGTTAACATGCAATTAATAGTAACATAAGCTGTAGCAAGATGATTGCAATTAAGGTTAGAAAATGTCAATGAATACCTACAGTTCTGAACTCTGATTGAATTGATCGGACCAGGCTTCAAACTATTATTAACAAAGGTAAAAAGCAGGCAAAGTCAGTTTGCCATGGCACTTAACAAGAACAAGCTAGTGTTTTCAATTAATCACATCCATCTTACCTCAACACTCCCCAGCGACCTGAATGCTCCTAAGTACCTATAAGCTCAACATATAAACCCTCTGGCGTGAGAAAGACAATCTGTTCCTTTATCAGCACTTAGTCTCAGACATATCATATCATATTATTAGCTAGCAATGAAAATCATTTGAAGGCGTATTTCATGTATAAAGTGGTTGCTGTCTTACATTTCGACCCTGCGACCTACATCTATCGTCTTAGAGCCTACCGACAAAGATAACATAGAATGCTTCCAGGTAGTACATACCCCAGCATTTGGGCAGAGAACTGTGGAGTAGGATCGGTATATTTCTTAATGCTACTGTCAGATGACATTTTCTTATGTAATCATCATGAAGGACATCATGATTTATAATTACCTTAGTGTATAAGAGCAACCATATTTTCTTCCGAATGTGCAACGATCACTTACACAACATGGTATTGAAGTATCCTTATTCTCAAATGATTTATTATTAAGTGCGACAGTACAAAACTAAAGGTCAATCACATTTCATATAAAGACGCAGACCAATAAATAACTAGTTAATATTCAACAAATACATTTATGTACCAGACCTTGAGCCGAAACCATACAATTGGTAACAGATCATAACCTGGATTAGAAGTCCCATAAAAATATGACACCTGTCAAAACTGATTACCCTTGCACCTATTATTGGTCATTATTAGTTTCAAAAAGCGGAGAAAAACAATGAGCTTACAAAAGTCAAAAGCTAAGACTAAGGGTGAACTCTAGGTCACCAGACATTATAACACAAATAGCACTGGTTTCTGATTATATTTTTTTTTCTCATGAGTTCCATTGTCATCCACATGTTGTCAATTTGAATAGCTATGGTGATCTGTTTCGGCGTGATTATTATAGGCTTGACCTGCTTGTTGTGAGAGCTTGCTGCTTGTGCGCTGACTTCGAATTGATGATAGGAGAACCAAGGACCTTAGAGTTATAGATATGAAATCGAATCAGGGCAATAGTATAGTAGAGTATGCATTGAGATTTAACCCAGCATGCTGTGCAGACAGGAAATCATCATTAACCCCACATAATCTGTAAAACAAAACAAAGTAAAGTTAGTTTAAATTCAATTATTACTAAGAGCTTAAACTGAGACCCAACGGATACATACTTAGGCATTCAGTGCATGGTGACGGGTAGTTTAGGTTAAGGCTTAAACATCATAGGTTATCATTATTGAGATTTATCTAGACACAGGCTATATGGTAATGGAAAATAGTAATATTGTAGTAAATAGAGGGAATGGTGCACTGAGGGCGTGTTGAAATATAACAAAACATAATCACAGGGCCATGAGAAATCTGGGCACGTGCAACAACCCGTGGAGAATCAAACAACGGGAAAACAACAGAAGTCACAAAACATCTTCAAAATAACCACAGAGTCACGAGATCTTTGGGCACGTGAATCAACCCTGGAAAGATTGCGAAATCAGAAAACCAATATATTGCACCATAGAAAACAAGTGCAGTTGACACCATAAGCTATTTTGAAAATAACGAGCAATAGAAGTCACTAAAGATCTTCAAAACAACCCTGGAAAGATTGCAAAATCAGGAAAACCAACAGATTACACCATGGATAAACAGGTGCACTTGACACCATAAATTACCTAAAAATAACCAAAACAAAAATGAGGGAAGGTCAAGCAAAGGACAGACTAACCATGTTTTTACAGCTAGATAATTAAAACTGACAAAACACGCAAATCAAAAGAGAGTAATGACGAAATTGAGGCTAAAACCAATAACAAGGTAAACACCTTTACACCTGTAAATGCAAACGTTGCACAATAACAGGACAGCAAACCAGCACTATAAAAGCCTGATGGACACTTGTAAAAATCAGTCAGCGCCAGGAGGCGGGTTCACGACATACAGCGTTACACATCTAATCAGATAACTATCTGATTCACTCAGCCCAAGGAGGCCTATTCTTCAACTAAGAAGACAACAAATTCAGTCAGCGCCAGAGAGCGGGTTAACGACGTACAGCATTACAGATTTAATCAGAGAATTATCTGATTCAGTCAGCCCAAGGAGGCACATCTACAGAGAGGAAAATTGTCTAAAAACTTTAGACACATTCATTCAGCCAACAGAGCTTTTGGCAAGATATACAGAGATACAAATACCGCGATTCACAGCGAGGAACCCAGTCTAACATAGCTTAGATACAAATACCGCGATTCACAGCGAGGAACTTAGTCTAACATAGCTTAGATATAAAGAGATACATACACCTCGATTCACAGCGAGGAACCTAGTCTAACATAGCTTAGATATAAGAGATACATATACCGCGACTCACAGCGAGGAACCCAGTCTAACATAGTTTCAATACACAGAGATATCACACTGAATATCACACTGAATTCGAGGTCATCTAAACCAAGGGTAAGATCTTATTATAAAGATTTTGAATGTTTATGCATTTTTATGACTAAATGATAAATGCCAAGATATTATTGTAAAATTATTGATTGATTTATTGCCTGACGAATAGAACCATATTTATATTTTGTTATTATTGTTTAAAATAAATCCTTGAGCAATTCCACCGAGAATTGCACCAAACTCAAATCTAAACCAGTGCTCAGTAGTTGAGGCTAGCGCACATTGTACGATAGTAGCTCTACTTACCGCTGAGGTATTGTTGATCAACAGTTCAGTTGTGTTTTTTGAAGTCTCTCTTTAATAACCGAATTATCAGCAATTATAAGTCCAGCTCTGCTACCATTGCATTTGCACTACTTGAACCATACATATCGCGGATTCTAAAACAGAAAATTGGATGATATTTTATTATTTGGGATTTGAGACAAGGAGTGAATAACTCCAAATTACAGTCCGATTAATCAAACACAAAATTCATTCACCATAACAAATCAAAAATTCCATGCTGATACTACTAGTTGGTAATAAGTTTAGTTTAGGTCCAAAACCTCATTATTATTATTATTATCATGTTTTGAGGTTTTCATATGTATAAGTATGTCATAAACAAAGGAAAATAAGAGCTTATTGGCCTCATAAACAAAACAACAAAGAAAGAAAAATATTTATAGATATGGACAGAAATGATAATCCGTTGGGAGAAAAACTTTTACTATATGTGATTGATTGCTATAATATATTATTACGCTTTACTAAATGAAATGAATTGGTTTAAAAATCTTGTTTGACCATATTTGGTCCTATATTTTGGTTTAATTATTCATGCTATGGGATGTGCTATATCACCTTTGCTATTCGTGATGGTGATGGAGATAGTTATACAGAATTCACAAGGCAGTGTGAATGGGATCCAGGTTGCGAATAACCAGATACTTCCGCCGATGAGGCCTTTTATGGATCATATTACAGTAATATCACCTGACAAGGCTCAGGTTGTAGCTTCAATCGACAGACTGAATGGGTCTGACCACATATCAGCTGCTATGGCACCGTTTGATGAAATTTTACCTGCTGTGACACTTGCATTTTGCAAAAAAATATAATTTTTACTTTGTGGCCAAATAAAAAGGTCAGATTGGAGAAAGGAAAAAACGAATAAAAGAAACAAATAGATGCGATGCTTGGAAAAGGCATGATTGAGATGGCTAGTGGAACAAGCAGTATTGTAAGGCAGAGATAGAGAGTGTAAGAGTATGATATGGTCGTCCATATAGCAGGCTTAGTGGTGATTCTGATGGAAGTTACTTCCAAGGACTATCAGACAGATAAAGAGTAGGAGATAACTATATAACTCACATGTATTTAAAACATAGTAAGGTACCTGATAGTCTGAGTTAAACGATAAAAGTCATTTATGTGCAGTGGCCTCTTGAAGCACATAGCTATAAAAAAAACCCAGAGCCAATGCATATATTTGATATCAACTACAGACCTTCATTACATTCAGCACTAGACCAATTCAATCTTTACACATGTGCTACTCCTAAACAGATAGAAGAGCATGAACTGGGAAGACAAGGCGGTGCTCAAGTGTACAGAAATGGCGCAAAGGAAAAATGGCCAGTGGATGGTTGTGGAAGCTAAAAAACCCGACAGAACATGAATCCAGTAGCTGATATCAACAGCGTTTTGCAACATTTTGCCCCATAACGGTTCTATATTCACAACTGAGCTAAAAAACGAAAAGCTGAGAGCCTGAACTAAAAAGAAAAGACTGGATCATTGGTTCTCACTTGAGCAGAATACGACTATGAGAAGAGGAATGACCAGCTGCTGATTTGTGGCAGCTCTCAGGTGCCGTAAAAGACTTCATATGGTATTAGCGGACTATTACAGTTTGCACGACACCAGTTCAATGCTAGTTTATTAGCTCATAAAAACAATTATGAAAAGAGGTTCAATTTGCAACAACTGGTCAAACATAATATTATATACATCAAATTTAATGAGGAATAATATATTGGGATGTAATCATGGTGTCTGGAATGTTTTTTTTTCTGGTGAAATTTAGCTTTAGACTCGATCATTTCGTTAACCTCATTTATTCATTATTTGTTTTATACTGAATACTGAAGAATTATTGAATTCTCTTGCAATATTTTCATTTATGTGAGCCGCCATTGTAAGCTGGCCACAATTCTCTTTCAATTTCTATTACTACTGTAAGACCCAACTGAAAGAAGGCTACTATTGTGAAATGTCATGAAACAAGTCTCCTCTACAGTTTGAATGCTTTTAAATGTTTGAGAAATATGTGATACAGTTTGTGAGATTAATAATAATATGCCTACTACCTCTTACTTGACTGAATCCAGTCGATCATGATAAGATGGCTGCATGCCGCAGTTGTAAAGACCTGAATGATTGTAAACAAAGGGAGGGCCTGAGACAATTGAGAAGCCAACAGCTGGTGACGATAAATGAGCTAAGATAAATGGATGTCCAACCAGTATTTGCGATTTATGTTATTACTGGTTAACCACAATCAGTGATAGCCTTTTATCTTGATGAATTTCAATGTCCAGAAAAAACTTCTTGGTACAACCAGATAGTAGTAAGGATAGTGGGTTAGCTTTTCAGCCAGTCCATCTAATTCATTCCTGAAAGAATCCCTACCACTGATTTTGTATATACAGGCGATTGGCGAAAAGTGGGACGACTCCCAAGAGCGGTCTAAGTTTCTATTGGGTCTATTTCTATGTTCTAAAGGCCATCTAAAGTTTTTAAATGGTGGTGAAGGTTACTTTCAAGTATTGGACTAACAGACAGATAAATAGCAGAGAAGGAGATAACTCTATAACTCTTATGTATATATGGCACAGTGAGATACTGTGTTAGTCTTGAGTTTAATGGCCCAACATCCTACTCATCTCTACCTGCTTAGGGCTAGTGAGAAGGCTACATAGTGAATTCAGGTGAATTGTAGACAAAGTAGAGCAACATGGTTCACTAAGACAAATGCAGTGGCCTCTTGAAGCGCCTTGCTATAAAAACTCAGAGCTGGTGCATAGACTTGATGTCAACGGACCTCTACACTTTATTTAACGCTAGACTGGATCAATAATTACACCTGAGCTGCTCCAAAAATAACTCAGAGGGTGAACCGTTGTCACTAGGTAAAAATTCTCATGCCTTCCTGTGTAAAAAAATCAGTCAACACAGTCTGCATAAAAATTTCAGCTGGTGTGGATAAGTGAAACCATTTGATGGAGGCTCACCTGCTGTATCGCAAATCCTCCACAAAAGAGAGAGTATAGATCATTGATTAGTGGTTAGTTCTGGAGCAAAGATAATATAGGTTTGCCCAGTAAGCTATATACGGTATAATCACAGTTTCTTTTTTTGGTAGGGATACACATAACCTACGCTAGAGGCTAGTATACACAGTGTAATCACTGTTCCTATCATCAGGGATATAGAGTATAAGATCAAGTACCTCTGCTTCGCTGGCCAGTGCTGGTATGAACGTACAGTGGAAAAATTTAATCATGACAATCAAACCACACAAATCAGACCTGCCACCGGCCAACAGCTTTGTGCACCAAGTGAATCTTCTATGCTTGTCTAGCTAGCTCTTGACAGTCAACAAACAACTAAGCTTACGTGCCGTATTAGACCTCTGCTCAAGAATTAAAAGCAGAGGTCTAATACCATCTCAGATCATCTGGCTATGGTGATATAAATTTTGGGGGGATAAACTCAATACACAAAATTTATAAATGTTTATGTCATCCAAGTGATGAATACAAAAAAGACTCGTAGTACCATAATTGAAATATTTCACCGACATCAATCATGGAGGACTTATCTGATAACAATTTTGGGCGAGAAAGGTGAGGTGAGTTCGATCGATTTTGTCTGCATAGGAGTTGCCCACTCTAAACTTACAAACCTTTCGGCCTTAGGCGTGTCAGTTGAGGGGAGGGGCCTCTCCTATGCTGGCAAAATGGATTGAACTCACCTCGTCTGTTGCGGCTCAATATTGTTATCAAATTATTCCTCAATGAACTTTTACCCTCTGTTAAGACAGAAGGAAAGCCTTTCCCGTGATTACAGCCCTATGGTAACGGCAATCTGTACTGTGTGTCGACGCTCTAAATTCTCGTCAGGTGTTGGCCTCTGGTATGTCAGCAGCTGATGCTTGCAATCTTGATCCAAGGTCATATTTCTATCATATTTCTATCATATTTCCGTCATACTTCCGTCATATTTTTGTCATATTTCTATCATATTTCCGTCATATTTTTGTTATACTTCTGTCATACTTCTTCTAAGATGAGCGGCTCCTCATCCTGTACCTGCCTCTGAGTTTCTGCTCCGTAAGGCTTCGAAAAGTTTGAGGTCGTATCTTGTCCCTTAGCACATGCACATAGTTTTATTCTGATTGCCTCCTTCTCTTTTGCTCTTTCTTTTATCAGCTATTGCAAGGAAGTTTGAGCATACATAATACAGTGTAAGCTGGTTAATTCAAACTTTATAATTAAAAACTCCTAATTCATTCAATTTAGATCTCAATTCATTCTAATGACACATTATTCAAACTCTGTTTAGTTGAAACGATTTGTTGTGGTCCTCAGAGGTTCGAATTGAGTGAAATGCACTGTAGTAATACGGCATCCTGTTTTAGAATAATTTGACTCTTTTGAATTTGTTTTAATACCACAAAGGCTTGACCTACGACCGAAATGACAAATATGACCAATTGATTGAAAAGATTAGAGTCTTCAGAACGACCAATAGTTCTAAATCCAAATATACCACTAATTTAACCCTTTTTAAGGCTTAACACCATTGATTTTGTAGTGAAATGAAAGTTGGTAGGTTTAGATTTTGAACGTTGACATTGAGAGGTTGTTATTTGGTCGAATCAACCCTAGCCTTCAACAATAACTAATCACTGGGTCATTTTAAATTTGTTGGACTCAAGTTTCAATGTTCACAATAATAAATATAAACCCACCTACCAGTTATTTTGCCCAGGAAAGAGGTGAGTAGCGGGAACTGTAAGATCGAGAACCAGTCTTTGATCTCCAGCTCTGCGGCCAATAAGTCGTTTTACCTTTATTCAAACAAACAGCTAAGAGGAGCATTTCTATTTTGTTATCTTTTCTCCTCTCACGTCTGACATCAGCGGCCTTTTGAATTATTGCCTGAAATACGGGCTGTCAGGATGAAATACTGGCTTGTTTCAAAGTGACAGTCCTACTAGGCAATGTTTGGTATGATTTTAAAGATCTCAGGCTTAAAGGTCATTAGGGCATATGAAATCAAACAGCCTGTGAACCTGATTGATGTAGAACTGCTGCAAAGTCTGAAAATTGGGATCATAGTGGATCATAGTGATTTTTTGCCTCCCCCTGACCACTATGATCTACTATGATCCTTGCTTTAAAAAACTGAAAACAAAAATTGCTATTTTCCACAACTTTCATTTTTTGTTAATTTTTATTTGCCCTATGAACTCACAATATTTGATTGACTGGGGTAATATACCCACTTTTCCAATAGGACTGACCCTTTAATTAGGAGTGAATTCGAGAATTTCTATCTTATGCCTCACAAGCTTCATAAATTTATGAGTGGATATACATAAATACCACTCTACTTGAGCCTATGTGGGCTGTAGGAAACCTGCACAGTCATGTGCATTGCTTCTAAATTCTTTGAATCAAGGCGATCACAACCACTCCTATTATGGGTCTGAAAGTATGAGTAATATGATCTAAGGCAGGCCCGTAGTTCTAGGGGAGGAGGCAGGCCCGTAGTTCTAGGGGAGGCAGGGAGGAACTTACTGTTGATTCTTTAGACTCACCTCAAACCTTTGCCTCCCCTACTATTTTTCTAAACTACAGATGATATTTACCTTTGCTTGGGCTTCATCAACTTGTTGAGGCTGAATTTTCTCATCCGATTCGGAGCCATCGCCAGGGCTTACTTTATTATGTTTGCCTAGGCAATCACCCATATTGTTGGAGCCAGTAGTGAGCCTATTCTGTAAGTAGGAAGCAGAATAGAAGTATTTTGGATTCTCTCATGATAAGGCTTTACTTCCAGTACATGTTATCTACAAATGAAATGGAGAATTATATATTTATTTCTTTATTGAGGTTTTCTAAAAGTTTATAATTGAAGCAAATTAAAAATAACTTGTTGACCTCACACACAGTAACATAGATATATAAAATGACATGAATAAAAATATAAGCCTACAAGTGGAATCAGCTTTATCGGTACCTATTTTCAACCTTAAACTCTAATTTTAGATAGGAAGACTACACATTACAGCTTTTTTTGTAAATTCTAAGCGCTCTTGTGGATTAAATGGTTTTTATGTGTTAATTTTTCACTAGATTTGCTGAGCGCTTGCCAAGAGAACCAAAGTGTGTGTATATTGATATTATGCATTATGTTACAATCGAGGGGGGGAGGGGGTTTATCACAGAACAGGTCCGGGGTCAGATTTTATCAAGACAAAACAAACATATTCTCCACAACTCTATATCATAAACTTCCAACTTTGTAGACGAACTACTTTTTTCTGATAGCAAATAACTCGTGTGAGCCCTGACGACCACTGGCATGGCAATATCTTCTCACTATAATATCGGATATGTGCGATGACTTCGGCATAATGTATGGGTGGTTTTCAACACCTGATACAGTTCCAGTACTCAATCTCGTTACTGACCGAACAAGCCTGAACTGCACGGACTATACCATTAGACATGACCTGAATATCATCAACAGTCACAAATCGATACACATCGCATACTGCTTACTCAAAATCTCATGCTAACTTTGAATGACTTTCTCTACAAGAGCTTGTGTATGAACAGCTTTGAACCAGCGTGAAATAATTAAGCACAAATCTAGCAGATATTCAGCCTTACTATCTACTCAAATGTTATGTGACACAACTTCCCGTGCTTCTTTATTCAAATCTGGGTCATTTTGATCTACCTCAACCTGCTCAACACCAGAGACACTCAACTTCTCTGGTGAGGCAGAATTCAACAGAAAATGATATCCATGGAGCCACATTGACTGATTTTACGCCCCGAGAGGCTAGATCACAGGGGTTATGCTTTGTGTTTACATAGTGCCTTTGAGATTTGTCTACAATGTCATGTATCTGAGCTAATATGTTTGAGACATAGGTGTAAAACTTCCTTTCATCATTATTTGTATATCCCAGACCTAAATAGCACTGCATCTAGTTGTTCTGACAGTATGGTGATCTGCTTAGCTGCTAGGAGGGCTGCCTGTAGCTCTAATCTCGTTATTGATATGACCTTGATTTGGGTTTCATGTGAGTAATCCGTATCTATCTGGATTATTTATCTCATATGCTCTGCAGTATCTAACATGGATCATGTAAGGACTGTTCCAGGTTCAGTTATATCATTCGAGGGCTAGGTTAAGTTGCAAATAAAAAAATGGTAAATATATGGACTCAACACATTGTTGAATTTCTTTTCACCTTAACTTGTGAATGGAACCTGGGTGGATCAAGTTTGCCTGCATTAAGAGTTGCTCCCCTCTACTGGTCATGCACCGACCAGTGAAAGGGAAGCAATGCAGCATTGGCAAATTTGATCAAAATTTCTCTAAAGGGCAATTGTACTAAGGGTAGCTTTTGTAGGAGGTGACCCTGTCCCTTTTGAGGGATTTTTGATAGTGGTACAGTCTGACCTTGGACAAATGTGCTATATGTTATCTGGACAGCTCGACATTAGTTATAAAGGGAGGAACACTATTACTATTTGTGACCCTTGGAAATGGTGTTGGGTACAGAAATATTTTCCAAGCATTGATAAGAGTTAATGGATCAGTGGTAAAATACATTGCGTGGCTATTTGTGGAGTTATGCCATCAGTATAAAGCATTTTGTCATTATCCGAATAATGCTATAATTCTGGCAGCTTTACGTGATGCATTGATTGACGTCCCATTAACAAACTTCAAAAACTCAGACACGCTGCTTGACAAAAGTTTACAAGGGTCAGCTATAATAGATTCTGAACCGGATCAATCAACAACCAGCAACCATACGTTGTAATCCAACCATACATTTTGGATAGATTTCTTAATATAAAGAAGTATATCCATAAAACTCAGGACATAGAAATCCCTACACATTCATTCAACACCTATTTTGCTACAGCTGCTGGAAAATTGGATGATGCCTTTCCGCAGTCTCATTTTTCAATACCTGATCAAACAACCAAACTCCTAAGTTCGATACCCAACATCACTCCAATAGATTGCCTCAAATACTTAAATAGTATTTCTAACAATAACGCCACCAGTTCTGATTTCTGTAAGGATACTAAAAATCAATATTCCATATATTAAAAATATACTCACTGACATGCTCAACAGGATTTAAATTGAGGGTAAATTCCCATGCAAATTGAAGCTAGAATGTGTTACATCCATATTTAAGGGGGGTGATACCAAAGACCGATTTCTGTACTTCCGATTTTATCAAAATTATTAGAAAAACATATAAATTCACACATGTACTGCTACCTTGATAAAAACAATTTACTTTACCCTCTGCAATCCGGATGCACTTCAAGGCACAAGGCTACTAATCTTTTTGGATTTTAAAAACGCATTTGACTCTCAATCTTAAGATACTTTTTAAAAAATCCACAATTATGGCATTAGAGGCTCAGCTTATATCATCATTATGTTTTTCCTGTCACAGAGCAAGTAATTTGTGAAGGTCTGTGAAAGCTTCTCTGAAAGTTTACCGATTAGTGTTGGAGTTCCCCAAGGATCAATTTGAGCCCCTACGCTGTTTTCGATATTCATAAATGATCTAGTTTGACCATTAAATTCAACATCATTTGCCTAGGCAGATGACACAACATTGCTTGCCAAAACCTTAATGTATATTCTTCAGAAAGACTATGCAATAACGATTTGGCTTAGATAATATGTTAATGCCTTTTTGTATAGACTGACCATCAATATGGAAAAATCACATTTCATGATTTGCAATTCATCAAACACCCAACCTTTTAATCATCTTCTTTGGGGGTACTGTACTTGCCAGGGAATCAATGACTTGTGCGATACTCTTTGGTGGACTGACCATATTCAGCACATTTGCAGGACAGTTAGGCCCAGTCTGGCATTGCTCCGGAAATGTTGATTCTGTATTGTCCAAGATGCCGCATTTGAGTTTTATTACCAGTTTGTTTTTTGCCATCTCTTATATTATGGTATACATCTCTATTACAAAATGTCTCCATCTTATCTAACAAATCCCATTTTCATCCTCCAGAAAAGAGCCTTATTCAAAATATAAATGTTCCAATATACCTGAATCCAACTCGGCATTTATGTATAGAATGTAATCTCTTAACATTGTCAGATCTCGATTTATTTTTCCTCTGTTTTTTTCGCTATAAAATACTTCATATATAATCAATAATTTTTCAAACTCTGGACACAGCTTTTTTTTCGTGATACCCAACTTACATCCACCCAAAACTTCTTTTTGATTCATATGAATTCCTTTAACAACCTTCCTCAACATCTATGTTCATTAACAACCAACCATAAACAAAATCTAAATTTGCATTGTCAAAACATTTGTTTTCATTGAATTGAGTTTTATTCGATTGGTTTTTTGTTTTGGTTTCTTTGCACATCAGGGAGAAGATCTTCGGATGGTGGTTGATGTAATAAACATGTATATAAATAAAAGCTATATGCTTACTTAGTCTCAGGTATGTACCCCTCATCCATATAATGCATGTCAGTGATATGAAGTCCTCAGATTATGCTTGTTGTACTCTGTATCTTTCTGAGATCCTGGGTGTTATCACAACCTGCCTGAAAGCTGTGAACTTGTGACTGATGCCAACAATCTCTTACCATGATATATTGTACATCTGTTGCCCTTTCAATTACCAACCACAACACACATTAACGCAACACACATAAGCCTTTAACATGCTTCAATCTTTTAGCTCAAATAATACTAGTGAACGACATCTGTCATACACCATAATGATACCACAATGGCCAATGGCAGTTCGGTAACACCTAAAGTGTTCAATCTGAGACATTACAAAGGGAACAGGTGTGATCTATGACATACACCTAGATGAACCAAGCTGTGCTTGTCTAATTTTAAAACATTTCACAGATCATAAACATATAGTGTCTACAATCTGAAGAGACAGGTCCTGTAAGTGGCTCATGTTGGTAAGCTTTTTTTATTATTTCCTGTATGAGAGTAATGTTAAGTCGGCCTAGTTTAGTGGTGACTCATTGTTAGTAGCACTAAAATTTTGTTAGCAAGGTTGAAATTTGTTGTCTATATGGTTTGGTTTTTATATACTAGGTATTATCTGACCGCCCTATTTAATTCGGCACATTAAGCGCAGGTGCCTTGAGTGAAGAAGATACTCTATGCTCTTGCCTGCCGTTGCCGGTCACTCTATTTCGGAAAGGCTGATGGGATCTTTATACTGCATACAAGCAAACAGTAGTCCTCCTATATTTATGCTCCTGATCCGAACTGACCTGGCTAGGATGAATGGCTTTTCAGTGCCAAATCAGAATTGACAGCCCGCGCCATTAATCGAACGATCATTGGATCAAAAGTCCTTACCCTTAAAGATCTGTCCTCTTCTGATATGACAGAGTATATATCTTACAAGCTAAACTCCTCCAAGTGACTAAAATATATTACAAAACATTCTCATAATTTTTTACGATTGTGAATTTTGTAGTTTAGCCGCTACCTTACCAATACTGATTATCTCGAGTAATCTATATCATGGAGTCACTCTCATACCACAGGCTGGTAAGGTGCCATATTCATCGATAAGCAGAAAGCAGCTTGGTACTTTATATTGCTTGTAAATGCTGTTGCTGCCATAATTATGAACTGCTTGTATAATACAGTAGTTAAATAATTTAAACACGTCCCAAAGAGTAACGAGGTAAAAATATGACCTCTGAACCTTTTGGGAGAGTAATAAAGTGAATTAGTACTGCGCTTCTCAATATGTTGACCATTTTCTTATTGGCATAAGATAATGCTTATAAAACAAATCAATCAAACATCAAACAATACATAAAAGCTTATCGTTTTGAGGATGTTGTTATGTATAACATGTGTGTGTCTTTTTAGTGCGCACATTTTAAAATCAAGTTTGTGAATAAAATTACTTCTTTCTTTTGGCAGTGCATCCACATGTTATTCATCACTTATGTTGCATCCCATGAGCAATGTGGTGTTGTACTACCGGATCAAGAACTTGCTCATGGTAATTGCCTTATTTTTATTTTTCTTTTACCCCTTTTGCTCTTAGCATTGATGAAAAGAGTCTAGCCAGCAAAACATGTCTACGTGTCTATTGAGTCTCTCACCAAAACGACCAAGAGAAGCAACTCCTTTCTTCTCCATGTCATAAAATCCCATGCCCGTGTTTGTTTTTCAATTATAAGCGATCGAAATGAATTTGATCACTGTCCACGAAGCAGTGTGAGCACTAAATTGGATCTCCCTCTGATTTACATATATGGGCTGAACATTGTCCAGTCTTCAATCAACAGGAAACAAGCTCAGAGCGCCAGCAGGAAATGATAACGGTATTGCATATTTTATTTGAAAATCAATTCACACATTTTTAGCTGGCGGAGTAGTAGTTACTTTGTCTTCTCAGTATGGCTCAGCTGCTAAGTTTGGACCACAGAAGGCTAATGATGGTATATATGTGCCTGTTTTATTTGGCAACTTTCCAAACCTACCTGAAGAGCATGAGAGTATCGCCCACACTTTAAAGGAAGACTCACCTTGGATACAGTTTGAACTAAAGGAGAGAAAGTGCATTACAGGTGTTGTAATATGGAACAGAAGTAATTGGAATGGCGGTATGTCATTATGAAAAAACTGCGTTCAATGAAAAGGCTTACTCACATTCTCTATGCTACCAACATTACACATCCATGTACTATCGATACCTCTTGTGTTTTATTTTTTTCTTTCAAATTTACCAACTTGCTGATATTTTTATAAGATACATCAGTTTGTATTTTGTTTCCAGAGGTATTGAACAGATTTAAAAATGCGCTGATAAGTGTAGCAGATTCTCCTAATGCTGACGGATTTGGTACTAAGGATTCACTGAACAAATGTGCCTTCCGCGCTGGCATCCAGTCTGCTCTGAGGTACTACAAATGTGAGAGTCCAATGATCGGTAAATTTGTCAGGATCACTGGACTTGGGCAAAAAAACTCCCTCAACATTTATGAAGTAATGATCTTTGGATTTTAACATCAGAAACTTGGGCTTCTGTCATTGCTTAAAAGCGTCTTGATATCTTTTAAAATTTACTCAATTTAGCTGCGAGATTGAACCCAATAAATGTGATAAACTGTCTGAAGTTTTTTACTCAGTTTGAGAATGACTTAATGTAAGCAAGTACCAACTTTAATTAGCTAATGAAGAGGTAACTGAAGGTACAGAGTATCAACTAGCCATAATTTTAGAAAACATGAGCAGTAGAAAAGAATCAACTTCTGCTTATGGACCGAAGAGACTAGCATTGACGCAGCAAATTTTAAAAAAACCAGAGCAAGCTAAAAATACTACTAGCTCAGTGCTCACTAATAAACCTCATCAAGAGCAATATGTACACACAGAAAATCCACTTTACAGTAATTATCTGTCTTACATAAAAAAAATAAGCTGTAACTTTCCTGTAAATGATTTATTCTTGTAAGGTAAGTTGAGTGTAAATGTGGTTTGTCGATCATAGGCGTGATATTTTCTCAGTTATATTTATTTTCAAGTGAAAGTTTACATGCTATCATATGGTAACAATTATAAGGAGAGGCAGTTGAACTGCTCAGACGGCTGCAAGTACTTGTTTGGTCATGATGTTATGTACTAATCTGAAATGAAAGTTTCTTAATTCAACGCCACATATGCAGGCATTTACAGCCGTCAGGTCACTAAGACTATAGGAGAGATGTTGCTTCGTGTATCAATTTTCCGTGCTAACTTGATTATCTTTGAGGAATAAATGTATTATTAAGTTTCAACTATGAAGATCACAAGCCATGTAATATCTAACTTGACTTGGAGGAGGTTATTAGCGCCCCATTCGTTTTGGCTGAATCTAATTTCGAGTCAACTGCGGAAGATTTGTTTTTTTAAACATTTTATGCTGGCTAGTTATAGTTTTTCATTATTGGCTCTTACTCCCAAGCTAGCTGATTAGACATCGAGATTAGGCAGTGAACTTTAGGTAGGTTTGATTCTAATATTTCTGTCAAATTATCAGCAAATCAACAATATAGGACAGCAAGTTTTTGCTCCTTTAAAAGGACACATAAAGTCCATGATGAAATTAGTGGTGAATTATGGATGATGACAAATATGCCTAGAACAGATGAATAAGCTACATAGAATCACAGCAAGATATTTTTGGCACGATAAAGTGCTACATAGCGCCACATGATTAGTGTTTGCTCAGTGCTGCTTTATTCATCAAATTTATCAAGTGTTTTTATTTTGCCAGTTGTCCAATTCAAATTATCACCTCATGAATAAATAAGCACCCATCTTAAAAGCAGTTTTTGCATTGATGGTTTTTATATTCGCCTCAAATTTAAGATAGGCCATTCATATATTCGCCTCAAATTTAAGATAGGCCATTCAAATCTTAATTTCTTTTAAAATGACACAGTTATAAAGTCTGCTAAAAGCCTGTTTGGAGGTCAAAAGTTAGCTAGCTGAATTGAAAGGGCTGCAATTAATTGCCAATATGAGGGATGTATTGCTATGATGTGTTCTAGTTAACCATTTTATGATTAATATCTCACATCATTATAAATAAATATCATAAACTCGATCAATCAAAGTACAGGTACCCACATTAGTCTATGGCCCTGGAAAGCAAGTTTGATCTCACATCTTTTCGCTATCAAACTTCGTTTTTTCGTTTAATGGGACACCAGTTAGTAGAACATTCTGCATGCGGCTGGAACAGCTTCCCCAGACTACGGAAACACTCAGATTATAACGCAATATAAAGGGACCCAAGTGAGGTTTCTCTTTTGCCAGATAGGGGATGGGCTCTCCCCAACAAAAAACAGTCTAAAAATAACTAAATATCTTGAGGTGCTCACTCTATGAGTCAATTGCACTTGTGCTACATTAGTAATCTTGGGATGATACTAGTGCCTATAATATCTACATTATATTTTACCTTTCAATTCAAAGCATCAATTGACCTGTGATAACACATGTATTCTACACCAAAATGTGGCAAAATCTAAATTTCTGGGACCCAAAAGGACTGGCTAGCAACAACTAAACAATCATATCTATCAAATATAGCCATATTGGATTGCAATCAAATATAAAATACATTAAACCATATCTTAGCAGTCAGACTTGGTGCAGTATCCTGGAAGGTCCACCGGACCAGGCTCTCCTGTTTCTCCAGGCATACTGTCCTTTCCTTTCAGTAATGTCTCTCACTCTGGATCAAATAGAAATCAAATAATCTTATATTGATAATCACCAAGCAAGAATATTTCAAGACATCCTCACACGGAACATGATCATTAGCAAAAAATGGTTGTACTTGACATGCAGGAATGCTGCGAAATGAATAGGGATCATCGAATCTAGGGCGTTGGTAGTGATAGCTCCTTCAGGATGATAGTACTAAATAGTACGGTAGTCCTCAATATGTGGTATATGCAAATATTTACACTAAATACTCACCATCAACAGAGATACTAATATTACTGAGTAAATTACTCAGCTGCTCCCGTCTTTCATCATCCAGTACTGCATTGAGATTGATTTGCCTTCTGGCCATCTCAGTGTTACTTTCGTCATCATCATTTCTTTTCTTCTTGGGAGATAAACCAAAGAATCATAATTATTACAGCACACGAAATACGCATGTTCCTCATGTTGCATGTGCCACAACTGGATGGGAATCTGAAACAACACAATGTAAACATGATACTAAGGATCAAGAGTCATGGTCAAGGGCACTTTTATTTTTCACATGAATTGTTGGTACTTAGGCTTTCACTGGCTGATAATGACAGTTGTTTTTTCACATGATCCAAAGCTTGTCTGGCACCAGATTGCCTGTATCCCTAGAATCCAAAAACTTTGTCTGGACCAATCAGGTTGAGATATTGCAGGCTAATCTGTCACGACCATGTTACTGGCCATTCTGTGAGGTTAACAGTAACTTGGACTGTTCCTTCAAAATTGGCGCTTAAGGGGGCCTGTTAAATAGGGCGATCAAATAAGACTTAGTGTAGAAATATAAATACATGTATAAATTACAAACTGAGGCCATGGAGCTCCATATACATAAATTTTGAAAGACTGATGACTAAAATAAAAAAATTTAAAAAAGACAACTCCTCTGTTCGATGATTTGAGGTCGAAGCTAAAGAGTACTTCATAAAAAAGGGGGGATTTATGACATAACAATAAATCTTGTTGTTACACAGTTCATAGCAACCCCTCCACTGACATTTTTAGATTATATGCGGTGCTATAATATCATCAATGGCCTATCAACACTCCTTTTAAAACATGAAGGGCATTAGAGAACTGATCTATCGCCGATTGGAGTGGGAAACCCCTAGGAACTGACAAGAGAATAATACTCACACTCACTGTTATTTTGTTGAGCTAGGCTGGTCATCACTGCAATTTGTGTCAAATAGAGAGTACGATATGACAGCATGACTTTGGCAAACAGTTGGTTCGCTATCATTTACCAAAATCAACTTTGAGCAAATTTTCTTATATTTCGAAGTGCCTTACTTGAGCCGACGGTTTAGAATGTGAGCGACCTCAAATGATTTTATTTACCAGTTGCAAATGACCAACACACTATTACCTTTCAAATGGAGAAGAGAAACACTGCGGGTAATAACCAAAGGCGCTGCCGGCAAAAGGCAAAGTGATAAAAGTACCCGTAAGATCATGTCAAAGTTAGTTGATATTTTTGTGACCCGAAATAGTTGCGATGAGCCCGTGTATCACCGTGTATAACTATCATTAAAGCGCAACTTTTTTGTCTAGCCGTGTAGAAAACTCACTGCACTAATGTATGTTTGAATGTTACGATATTTTAAAGCTATTATAGGTGTCATTGAAAGAGTTTCACAAGGTCATTCATTCTATAAAGGAATTCTTAACTTCTTCAAGGATTCTCAAAGAGCGGAAAGCATTTCAGTCATCAATAATGTCAATACAAAGCCAGCACAAAAAATCAGGCTGATTCAAATCAGATTAACCATTCATTGTGGAACACTCACTCACTTCGGCGATTAACTCAAAAATCTGGACCGGAAACAACTGTCATAGGCGCATTTCATCAGGGACCATAGAGAAACCCGTGTATCTTTGTTTCTAATTCAACACATAGCTTAGCATATGCCATCATGATCTGTTTCAAATGCTCAAACAGAGGCTCGGCTGCCCAGTGTCTCATATATACATTATAGATAGCCCTGTCTCAGTTCTGGCTCCATCTGATACTGTGCCATTGGTATCACCAGTGTCTGTACCTACACCAGTACCAGCTCCCATTCCTGATATTCTGGTACAGTTCAGTTAAGTTATACTGGTTTCTCATATCAACCAACTCTACAACCCCCTACGACAGCGCACTCTGTCCGAGATTCAGATTAGTCAGATGACTCCCTTGTTCAGAGTAGGCAGTTTTATGACCAACAGCTCTCTACTCCATTTGCAACTGGTAAGTTTTATCCGACGGAACTAAGTGCATGGACTAAAATAGTGAAATGCAGAAAGCTAGCTTTTGACTATGCCAAGAGAAATGATACCGCAAGATCAACCAAGCGGACCAAGACCTCATGGCTGGTAAGCATTTCGATAAAATCACCATCGAACCATCTATTGAAAAGCATAAATTCTCTCGATATATGCAATCTCAAATACTCAGAGGGTAAAGTGAAATAATCTTTATTTGTTTGTGATTGTTTATTCTTTGGTTCAAATTTGTTTTTCAACTTCGTGATCAGAAGCAAGCTCTTGATTCGGACAGTTGGTGCTACTTCGCTGATGCGTCCAACAGCTTTAGCAAAGTAGCGGTTACCGGATTTTTTGAGAAGCTATTGGACATCATGATGAAGTATTTTCAACATATTTGCTGATATATTGAATAGGGACTAAAACTCACAACAATTTTGGATGAAATCTGACTGATGTGTAGGCTAGAGCCATTATAAACAATTTGAGATTTTCAAATCGTTGTCATTTTGTAGCAGGTATAAATTTGTTCCTCAAGATATATATATGGATGGATGGGTGGATGGATGTGTATTTGCAAGTCTGAGCCACATACCTCTGTTTTATAAATTTCCTATAGTAGGTCACAGGGCTAAAATGTAAAACAGTGACCAGTCTATACATTAGACACACTTTCCCATGATGTTCAATGCTAGTTGATACGCTCTGAGATGTCTGACACTAAATGCTGATAAAAGACACATTGCCTTTCTCACGCTAAAGGGTTTTTATGTGGAACTCATGGGTACTAAGAGTATTCAGGTCGCTGCGGAGTGTTGAGGCGAGATGGACTATATGGATATTTTATACAACTTTTATAAAACCTTTTATAAAGTTTGTTCTTGTGCAGTGCAATGGTAAACTTACCTTGCCTGCTTTTACTTTTTTTCTTAAATAGTTTGATGTCGGGTCAAGCTTATGCCTTTCAGTTGCATTTAAACAAACATCTGTACTAGCTTGTATATGAGCTGTCATTCCTGAAGGAATGGTCCAACTGAGTTGACCTCGCTAAATAGACCGCAAAATTGGTCTTGGTCAAGCTGAAGTTTTAGGAATTTGCAGCCTGGATTCAGACTCATGTGGACGAAACAACTCTCATCAATAGCCAATTAAGTACCAACAAATCATGTGGAAAACCGAAACGCCATCAACTATGAATGTTGGTCCTAATTTTATTTGTACATTGTATTGTTTTAGATTGATATTCTGTAGTGACACATGCAGCATGATGAATATTCTTCATCTTTGTGCAGTACTACTACTACTGCTACTTAATTCTGTGGCATCCATTACTGGTCGTCATACAGAAACTATGGATGCTGGAATGACTCCCAAGGAGAGGAGTTTATCTGAATAAGTAACAAAGCAGAAGCAGGCAGTCTCAGTCATCACAGAGGAGACCAAGGGAGAATTCAATGATTTTCAGGAGGCAGTAAGTAAATACAACCAGCAATAAGTTTCAGGAGTGTTTGATACTGGGCAGTATTAGACTGTCGCTGTGCTTAACTAGAGCATTCAACCACATGGCCTAGTCTGATTGGGAATTGGTTACAAGGAATAAAAGGAGATATTACTTTGTGGTGCATCAAGTGTAAACATGATTATTGGGCATATCTCCCCAGCTTATGCACTTTGTGACCTTGTAATGGCATGAATATCTAATTGGAGCTCATCCGAAGCTGCTGTTTTAGTTTGAGTGCAAAGGCTATGCTGTCCTTGTTGGCAATAGTTGAATTCACGTTAGAAGTCACTACTACCTCTCTTGTGACATATCAACATCAAAACAAAACGAGCTAAGGGAGTGGGGCGTGCATTTAATTTTAGAATACATAGTTTTGATCATTTCACTTTTAAAAATAGCTGATGACAAAAGATATGAATAAAGATGATGAATGTAACACTGAGATAGCCAGAAGACAAATCAATCTCAACGCTGTGCTTGACGATGAGAGACGAGAGCAGCTGAGTAATTTACTCAGTAATAGTGGAATCTCTGTTGATGGTGAGTATATAGGAATATTAACCTCAGGGAGCTGTCAATACCGTTTGCCTAACCATAAGTCCTCGTTTTGGTAAGCCTTTCTTCATTTGAGGCTCAGGGAAGCGTTTCTGTATGTCAAGTAAAGGTTATTTTGACCACAATGAAACTCGGTAACACGATGGTCTGAAACTGTTTTTTTCACTTGATGTTGTGATTCTAGATTTTCGATTGCAATTCAATTCAAAATTAACGACATTACCGAAGGGGAAAGACGGTATTCCCGGAGAAACGGGAGAGCCTGGTCCAGTCGGTCCTCCAGGTTACTGCTCTAAATATGACTGTCAAGCTAAAGTTATGATTTCTGTATCTGATTGGGTTGTACGTACATGCCCAAAATACCTCACATAGGAGTTTTGGTAGGGGAGACAGTCTCGAAAATCATATACAATGTTTACCCAGGAGTGCTATGAATTTTTCAGTATAAAACTATTGCTTTGGTGATTGTCTTTAATATTCAGTGGTTTTTCCACTGCACGAGGCGCACGCTAGAAAGGGTTGACCCCTGCAGAATCAGAAAACCACCATGATCGTAATTTTTTTGATAATGTAATTCATGGGTCCTGACTTCTCGCCTTTCAATCATTATGATTATTCATTTGATGTATTCATGAATTGAGCAGAAACGTCCTATTGTCAATGTAGAGCAGAGCTAGCTTTGTTACGCTGCCATGTTTTGTTGGCCGCGGCAGCTTAACAAGGCTAGACCGCTCATTTTGCAATCCACCACCTCTCATTCCGTACAAACTTTAATCCTTCTGAATATAAATGTTTACCAGGACCAGCATCATACAGGACCTTCTGGAGTCAGGAGAACGTGGACAGCTACATCAGGGTCACCAATCTACCTGCACTGACAGAGCTGACTGCCTGCTTTTATTTTGAGCTGTGTCACGATGATCCGCTTGACATTCTGAGAACCAACACCTTGAACAGGAACATGTATTGTTATTCAAACTGTCCATTGAGATTTTGTGATTTCAAAACGCTTTTGATGTCTTGGCTTTTCACAAGGCACATGCCCCAAAATTTTCTGGTAGTTCTTGTATTTATTATCTAGAATGAGTGTTAAGGTTCGGATTGGTATTCGGTATTGAATTCGTCGGACAGAATTAAGTCCTCTCTTCATTTTATTACTAGGTCTTATTTGACAAACTTTTAACTGCCCCTGCAAGCCCAAGCTTATGTCGGGTAGTGTTCCTATACTTGCCCGCCGTGACAGGCTACACTTTTTGAAAAGGTTTAGATGGGGATCTTTACACCGCATGCAAACACACAGTAGATCTACCGACATAAAAAGACCTGGCTAGGATCGTTGGATAACCAGTGCAAATTCAGAAATTTCATCTGGCACCGAGATTCAAACTCTATGGAGTGTTATCCTTTTTTCAAGCTCTTGTTCATTGGGAGGGTAGGCCTAGATGTTGCCTCCTTTGATGTTGCTTTCAATTCGTAAAATAATTGTTGTATATTACTTTCTTGTCAATTCCATGAATGTGTATCAATGTTATCAAGTCAGTGGCAAACTGCTGGACCTTTTAACGGGGTAACAGTGGTTATATTACAGCCTGTTTCTCTCTTTCAGATAACCATACCGGTAACGCATTCCTCATTTGCCTTTATCAAGAAAATGGTGTGCACCCTTTCATGAATTTGGATGGGGACCCACAGAAATTCACTGCAGGTCTAGCAGATTTCGGAGAAGTTTATCGACATTGTTTTGTATGGGAAGTGGGGAGTACTCTCAAGGTAAACACTGAACAGGAGGTTTAACCGTTTTATTTCTGGCAATATGTTTCATAACGTATCGAGTATCGGTTTCCCTCAGCAGGTAATGAAAGTTGTGTGGAATACTTTATCTCCATACCTATTGTGATTTTGGAAGCTTCAAGACATGCCAGAAGAAAGAAACATTTTTGGTTTTTGAGAATGAACTATACTCCGCAACACACATGTGAAAATAAGACAGTCTGAAGGCACCATCCACATAGATACAAAGTGACCTTGTATATTTGTGGGAAATCCTTAGTACAGATGCTTGTGTTTATGTTTCAGTGGTTCTATGATGTAAAGCAGCCTGGTATACTGAAGTTAGTAGGAACTATACTCAGCACTGGTACACATGATATCAGGTCTGGGAGCGCTTTAGTTCTCCTTCACGATCAGGACAGTGTCAGTGAGTTGACCTCATTCATATCCATGGAACAGCTCAATACACCCTACAATGGATATTTGCTTTACAACCCTATAACTACTATAAAAAACTTTCGGGGAGGGGATGAGTCATAATTCAAGGCTAATTAATAAATAAATAATAATAAATAATACCATTATTTTTATTACCAGCTATGCTAGTCTGGGTTATATTACAAATCATTTCATTCTCTGCACAGACATCATTGTATTTCCACAGTTTTTCTACTCATTTCCACCGAAATTCCACCTGTTTCTGAAAACTTTATTAGACGTTTCTCAAGAAGTATACCATATTAGGAATTTTGGGTAGACATCCTACCTGCAACCTGCAACCTGCAACAAAATCATCTGTTGTAAGAATGTGTTTGAATAATCTTGAGATTACCCACAGCTTCCTAATATCAAGTTTTTCTCTTTCACAGTAGGCGCACTTGACAAAAATCAGATGGTCTCGGGTAAGATAGCAGATTTCCAGATGTTGGACAGAGCTTTATCCAACAAGGAAGTTCAAGCTCTGGGCTGTGATGAAAAATGAAGCCTGGTTACCTTTGAAGACTTCGATAACGTTGGACTTGGAAAGTTTCAGCAGGGAGGAGACTTCCAATGTGCAGCTTCCACTTTGAATGCTCTGAATAGTGTTGGTTATAATGACATCCCAATCAACATTATTATTGAGCAATACTTTGGTTCCAACTAATAAACTATTTGAATCCACCTGTGAAATTCCTTGATGGCTGCGGAAGCGAAACTTGTTCCGAGCTGGTTAATTGTTATATGAATTATTTGATATTTGGCAGTCGGACCACATTGGTACAATTGATATTGTATGAGTTGAATAATGTAGTCAATAGGAGTTTGCAAATACCAATGTAAGGCCTAGCGGTACCATATTCAAATCATAATCGGACAGTAGTTGAGGCTGCATTATTATTTTGGCTATGATGCTGTAAGTCTGACAACTTGGCAAGCCTGGTCTCTGCTAGGAGATAATAATAATCATATATTGCAGTCGGTCAGGGCTGACTCGCACTCAGGTGCAAGTGCAGGAAGTGTTTTATAATGTTGACTAGGTTTCCAAGCAATTACTGTCACTCACTAATTACTGGCAGCTGTAACTCAGTGTGAAGCATACCAGCTATCAAGGATGAAGCAGCTGCAGCTGGTTTCAGCATCATTGTGCATTTTATAGGAGGGTTTAAAACATACTAACACGACGATCAGCAACAAAGTCAGGTTGTGTTATGTGGAATCCTCAATCTGTAAGCAACCGCTCACTGCTTCAGATCCGGAGGGATGGTATAATGATATGCTGGCCATCTGAAAGAAACATCATGATTTAAACTGGTTGCCCAAGCGCAAGGGTGAAGAGTATTGCTGCGGTCCCAGGTGTGGACAAAAACCAGTCAGTGACGCCATCCGTTGTACTATGGTTGTCATCTTGTGGAGCGAATAATTGATATTGATGAGTACAACTTCATAGCCACGAGCCACTATACATACTGAGC
Source organism: Membranipora membranacea (assembly GCA_914767715.1). Lineage (NCBI taxonomy): Eukaryota > Metazoa > Bryozoa > Gymnolaemata > Cheilostomatida > Membraniporidae > Membranipora > Membranipora membranacea. Next base: position 12,797,566 of record OU612071.1, read on the forward strand.
TGAGGAATAGAGTATACTCGGAGATTTATATTTTTTTTAAACTATCGTACCTTTATATATAGAGCATATGAATTTTTTGCGCATTCCAATTTTAAGATTTGGATGAGCGAGGACGCTCATGTTTTAAAAGCTGGGTGTATGTTATATCTGTAAAGTGTCATTAGTGGTTTCCTAAATGTAACCAGATGACATTTTAATTACGCTGGTCGTGATGAGATATTACTATGGTAACCATTCCATTTCAATCAAAGACCAGGCACCTAGCATTTCTAACTAATTGATGATTCATCGTTAATGTATTTTTGCCACATCATTTTAACTGGCAGTTGTGAACGTGGAATAGAGAAGAATAGAAGCATTAACAACAGCTCGCTCTTTCCCTTATTTCCATCTCACCATCTTGCGATCCAACTCACAAAGCACTCTTCCACGTTATTTGCCTTTTATTTTATTATCTTAAAACACAACTTGACATACAATGCAATACATGAAGAGCACTTTGGCACTATAATAACACCCCACAGATATCCAGATACACGCTAATTTTCAGTGATACTAAACTAGTAAGTATGTTTTTATGTGTGTATGATCAAGGGGTAACAGGTCATCCTTGGTAGTCACAAGTACCTAGCACTGGCAAGGTTTCCAGTCTTGAGAAAATTACGAATAGTCTATGTCACATGGTCAGTCTATTTATGGTTGGAGTTGTTCTCACCTGTCTGAAATAAGAATTCTTCATTGGTGTTTTCTGTCTGAACAGTGTGATACTTATTTTAGGCAATATGATTTTGAAGAAGAAATAACATGAAGTTGATAACAAGATGCTGCTGATTGTAAAGCAATTTTCAAATTCAAGATCACAACTATCTAGTCATTAACAAAAAGCCTGGATTATGGCCAGTAAATCAATGATAGAATCATTGCTACTACACCTTCAAATGACCATGCGTTGCCCCACAACTATGTGCCTCATTTCAGCTGTATATGGTGTCCTTCCTACGATTATTATTAAGTCTATGGTGAGGTGATATACGTATCCAAAGAATTAAATTATATTAGCACACCCTATCCAATTAAAACACTCAACACAGCGGCTGATCTGTCCCTACAAGCTTGCAGAATGTAGCCTGGGAATTTGTCTTGTTTTCAACGGTATAATTTATATCATATAGATTTATGTGGGACTTGAAATACGTGTTCCGATGATTTTCATGCTAGTTGATATGCTATGATATGTCTGACACTAAATGCTGATAAAAAACATATTGTCTTTCTCACGCTAAAGGGTTTATATGTGGAACTTATAGGTACTTAGTGTATTCAGGTCGCTGCGGAGTGTTGAGGTGAGATTGAGTATGTAGTATTTTCTAACACATCAAGTTTATTCTTGTTCAGTGTCATGGCAAACTGACCTTGACTGACTTTTACCTTTGTTTTTCAACAGTTTTTAGATCGCTGTGCAAATTCAAGCAGAGTGCAGGACTCTAGCTATTTTTTTGATATTCTCTCACCTCACTGCAATCATCTTGCTACGGTTTATGCCTTTCAACTGTATGTAAACTTACTGTTTTCCTCAGAAGTCTGCTCTATAGTTTGATCTTTCTGCGCAATCATTGAGATCATGGTGCAGACATATCTGATATAGGTGAAGTGCGTTTTAGAGCTAAACATCTATCCTACTTGCGTAAGACATCCATGTGGGCTGCCATTTTAGAAAGGATTAGCCAACAATATCTCAACCATATTGGTCAAGTCTATCGGAATTGGGGGCTATCGGCAGTCTGAATTCAGAAAAGCTTTGGATCATATGAAACAACAACTCTCATTATGAGCAAACTAAAGCCTTGTGGAGTCAGAATCTTGCTCCTTGGTATCATGTGTACATTTTATTGTTTTAGATTCCTATTCAGTAGTGGCACAAGCAACATGAGGAACATGCTTCTTGCGTGTGCAGTATTACTGCTACTTGGTTCTGTGGCATCCATTTCTGAACGTCACATAAACAGTATGGAAACAAGAATATCTCGATTAGAGAGAACAGTCTCTGAAGAAGTGACAGAACTGAAGCAGACAGTATCAGTCATCTCTGAGGAACTGGCAGAGACCAAGAGGGAATTAAAGTATTTTCAGGAGGCAGTAAGTAAAAGCAACCAGCATCAAATTTAATTTCATTGTACAGTATTGGACACGGGCGTGTATTTGATTGGGCCATTCCGATTGGGTATTAGTTACAACAAATAAGGGTACATTGCCATATCCAGTGAAAAATTTATCCTTTTGTTTTTTTATCCAGAAAACGAAAAAGGATGATGACGTAAGTAACACGGAGATGGCTAAAAGACAAATCAATCTTAACTCGGTACTGGATGATGAAAGACGCGAACAACTGAGTAATTTACTTAGTAATAGTGGTATTTCTGTTGATGGTGAGTATTTAGTGTATATACATGCCTATTCTGCATGTAGTAGTCTCTCAACCGCCTATTATTCTCCGGGAGCTGTCTCTACCATTGCTATAACCAAAGCCCTGGTCTCTAATCCAATGCATGCCAAGTTCAAGCGTATTTTGCTAACAATCATGTTCCGTGTGTGGATGTTGAGAAATGTTTCTTGTTGGAGATTATTCCATTTCTCTACAATCTAGAATTAGCAACATTACTGAAGGGAAAGGACGGTATGCCTGGAGAAACAGGAGAGCCTGGTCCGGTGGGCCCTCCAGGATACTGCACCAAGTCTGACTGTCAAGGTATGGTTGTATGTATTTTATATTTTACTTTCAATCCAATATGGCTATATTTGATAGACATGATTGTTTAGTTATTGCTAGCCAGTTTTTTTTTGTTCCTGAACCCATCCCCTACCCGGCAAAAGAGAAACATTGCTTCGGTCCTGTTATATTGTGTTTCAATCTGAGTGTCTCTGTAGTCTGGGGAAGCTGCTCCAACCTCAGGCAGAATGTTTTACTAACTGGTATCCTATCAAATAAATATACAGTACCTCTGTGTACCCTGTTCCAATGCTTTTAATACTTGTCACTTAGCTTGATGCTTTCACAAACAACGTCCAAACCATTTATGAGCGATCATGAAAATGGGATTTGGCTACATTTCGGATGGGGAACATGCTGACACAACTGGTTCAACACAAACATAAACCATTGTGAATATAAATGTTTAACAGGACCAGCATCATACAGGACCTATTGGAGTCAGGAGAATGTGGACAGCTACATCAGGGTCACTAATCTACCTGCACTGACTGAGCTGACTGCCTGCTTTTATTTTGAGCCGAGCCACGATGATCCGATTGATGCACTGAGAACCAACAGCTTGGGCAGGATGCAACACCTTATCAGCATTGCCTCTCCAAGTAAGCAAGTCAATCCCAGCATATATGGTTATAAATTTGCAACATTTGCAAAGTTTGTGAGGTATGTTACTTCGATGCGTTCATTGGTTATCCAGGGTATCGTTTGTTTTGTTGCGCCGGCCTTAGGGAATTCGGTAACGCTATTTAATCTCATGCCACAGTACACATGAGTAATACCAGTTTAATTAGCACTAAGAACAGATCATGAAGGCATAAAGCATAATCTCCATTTCTTTATTCTTCCTATTTGGTGTCAAAATTGTTTTCAAGCCATTCCTCATTGACAGGAGGGTATGACAATGTGTTGTACCTTTAGAAAGAAGCTGTTGCTGTTATTTGTTAAATCATTGTTGTATGTAATATGTAGTTCAAGTTTGATCCAATTTGCCGGCAGTCCAATCATTCCCATTCTACTTGTGAGACGCCAGCAAAGCGATCAAGAACTTTTATCTATGTAGTAGGAGTTGCACTGTTTACTACCTCTTGTAACAATTAGTAATTCATACTCAAAAAAGGGCAGGGGAGGCAAGTTGCTAAATGTATGACTCATGTCAGTAAAATTTTAGCAGACAGTTTTGTGTATAAAAAAAACATTAAAATTTGACAAATTCATGTGTCTCGTTTCATTTACTGCATTCCCTTAGTGGTATCAATCCACGTTCAATTGCCTATATTTTTCAAAACGAATCCTGCTGTACATCACTGACTTTTTAATCTTGCATATAACCTTTGTATCGTAAGTAAAAAAGTGTATGGTCAATCAAGTGAGTCAACTCCTCAATCTATAAAGTTATAGTTTGTTACAGTTGTGGACATTTTCTAAAATTTCTCAGCTCCCATGGCACATTTTGTAAAACAAAATCAAGATTTGAAAACCTCATACTTAGTCCCATACAATAAGATACCATTAAACTGCTGTAATGTCAAACAAATTCAAGTGTCCACCAACTGTCCACATGGCATCGGACAACTCCAACGATTAGGACGAAAGTTCATGATCCCTTTTGCCGGCGGCTCTCAACCTAAATGCAGGCAAATTGGATCATGCTTGATCTATGTAATATGTATCTGTCTCGTCATAATATGTGGATCAATGAGGACTGAATTTTATTGCGGATTCAAACCTCGGCCAATCAGTGTCAAACTGCTGGGTGTTCAAAATAGGTATGAAGGGTGTTATTTCAGGCTGAGGCAGAATACTCTCTAACAACCTTCGCTTCTCTCTTTCAGGTCAAGATAACGCTTTCCTCATTAGGCTATATCGAGGAAACGGTCACCCTGTTATGGATTTGTTTGGGGACCTACAGAAATTCACTGTAGGTCTAGGAGCTTTTGGAGAAGCTCATCGACATTGTTTTGTGTGGAAAGCGGGGAGTACTCTCAAGGTAACCACTGAACAGTAGTTTAATCGCTATATTTCCGGCAGTATTTTTCGTAACTTATCAAGTATCGGTTTCACTCAGATGGTAATGAATAATGTGTAATATTTTATCTCCACACCGATATTGATCATTGCAGCGACAAGACAAGCCAGAAAAAATGAAATATTTAATATTGTAAGTCATTGTTTTCACTGGCTGATGGGTTTTGGTTTGTTGTTGTGAAGATTTGTCCGTTCATTTTGAAAATTGTTTGCTGATGCAACAGCATCCAACACACCCAACCTAAAAAGATAAGTCCATATTGTTGGACTGAATCCAAGTCATTATCACAAAACCAAGCAAATAACAGTCAGGACTCTTGTGCCAGAGAGGCACCAAGTGGCTATGAGTATTGTGGCCTTAATATGACGTGATTATTTGAAGTCATGTAAATGGTAGACATAATGTTCCAAGGCATTCCTTTCTATAAGCTCATATATGTTCATATTTAAGTGGTTCTATGATGCAAAGCAGCCTGGTATACTGAAGCTAGCAGGAACTATTCCAAGCACTGGTACACATGATATCACATCTGGAAGCGCTTTAGTTCCCCTTCATGATCAAGACAGTGTCGGTAAGTTTATTTCGTGCCTAATGGACAGCCGAATACAACCTTTCTTGTTTATTTGCTTTACTACCTTACAGAAGTTATATTTAAAATCAACGGAGGGTTGAGTCCTTATTCTGAGTAAGAGTATTTGCCATGGGAATAAGCTTTTACAACTAACTTTGCTTGGTTGTATAAAAATACTTTTCACATTTTTCACAGACATCATTTTACTCCCACATTTTTACTACCCATTTTCACCAAAGTTCCACCCGTTTTTCCTACATAATTAGATGTTTCTCCTGAAAATTTCTCAGCCCCTTCCTGATGAGAGGTCGTATACAGTAAGTGACATTCACTTGCCCAGGAATTCCAGGTAGCCAGACTACCTGCAACCCTCAAAACATTTTATATGAGTGTGTGATTGAATGATCTTGTTATTTCCTATATTACGCTTAATTTTTTCTCCTCTGAGGATCACCCGTAGCTTCATGATGTTGGATTTTTTTCTTTCACAGGAGGCTCACTTGATAAAAACCAGATGATCAGGGGTAAGATAGCAGATTTCCAGATGTGGGACAGAGCTTTATCAGACCAGGAGGTCCAGGCTTTAGGCTGTGATGAGAAAGGAAGCCTGGTGGCATTCGATGACTTTGATACAGTCGGACTTGGAAAGTTTCTTCAGGGAGGAGACTTCCAATGTACAGCTTCAACTTAAAAAGCTCTAAATAGTGATCGTTATAATGACAATTTTATAATGTTAATCATTGAGCATACTTTGGTTCCAGCTAATAAACTATCTGAAACCATCTGTGAAGTTTGCTGATCACCGCCGAAGCAAAACCTGTTCTTGGCTGATTTAATTGTTATAATTTATTATGCAGTTATTAATTTTGGTTGATCAGACAAACTTCAAGGTGGTATTGTATAGCCTAGAATAATCTTGTCAATAAGAGTTTGCAACTGCCACTGTAACTTTGAGAGATCCTAGATTAGAAATGAAATCTGTGCATTGCGGGTGTGGGTCTGACATCTAGGCAAGTATGGGGGAGAGAACGCACTAATAACTGTACTTGCAGCGATGTCAGGTCAAATATCCACTTTGTAGTGTTTGCCTGATTATCAAAATAACAAGGCTTCCTCCTAACATTCACACACTAATTTTCACTAGAATATTACTGCACAGACATTCTGCCTGCAGAATAGTCCTGTGACATTAACAATAATCTTTGCAGCACAGCAATGGAGTCCATGCTCTCAATCAAACTCCCTGAATTCAAAGTAATAAGATGCCATAGAGCATTATGAGCTTTCACTTTTTTCTCAATTTAGGCACTCAGTCTAGGTCAATTAATCCGGGCCATACGCTGCTGAGACAAATGAATGCTTCAACAGTTTGCACATAGCCAAAGTGCTGCACATACCTTACTTTTTGAGTCCTTTGGGTCCCCCAAGGTTAACTTTTTGGAACTTACTTTAAACAGTGCAAAATTCACCTTGACAACTTTGGCAAGAAATCTAAGGGTACCCCATAAACGTATAAATATAAACAATATACACACCATAAACATATAAATATAATAATAATAATAATAATAATAATAATAATAATAATAATAAATAATTATAACATATAACCACAGGAGTATATATACGTTTAGGGGGTATCCAAAAAATAGAGATTGTTTGACTGCCAATATCACAAGGGAAAACGTCACAAATCCAAAGCAAATTTGTCTGTTTCTTGCCTACTACGACGAAATATTAGAATAAGGCAAGTGCAACAGTTGTCTTCACAGAAATGACGCTCTAATAGTGTTTGAATAAGCTGCAAATTCGAGTTAAGGTAATGTCAAAGACCGGTACGAATATCAACATATTATCTTATACAGTTGGAAAGCTGCCGAGCTGCTGAAAATGAATACCTGAACAAAAACTTGATTCCATGACGTTGTGTCATTTTAGGTAGGAAACGAGGCAGAAAGCGCTGTTTTGGTCAAAGCAGTTGGAGGAGTCAAATTAATTGCGAGAAATTTCAAAACAGGTGGAATGTATACTTAGAGATTGCTTTCATCGTAAAATTTGATTTTCTTACTAGTCTAAATTGACTTTTTTCGTCACGCCATACAATGCATTTTTCTTGAGAAGCCGTGAAAATATGTGAAATTTCAATCATTAATTCAAAACAGATCATAGGCTCCAATCACAATTAATTATGATTTTCTCTTATAGTACTTTTCAAATGTCATACTCATTGACTTTCAACAAATTAGCTTGCATATTGCAATGACAGTAGACTCTCGAATACAGCTAATATTTTCGCCACCTTTGCGTAACGTCAAACATGCTGTCAAAATGACCATTATTGTGGCCAAAGAAAGTTTTTTTGAAAGTTCTCACATACGAAGCCGCTTTCATTAACCATGGTACACATAGGAAATGCCAACAGAATTTTTCACTGCATCTTCATTTTTCTTGAATTTAACGCAAAATAATGCCCAAAAACACCTCAAAAGTCCCAAAAAATAGCTGTTTTTAGGGCATTCTTTTGTGTAGGCCTATACGAAAACAGCGTTTTCTGCCTCGTTTCCTACCTAAAATGACACAACGTCATCGAATCAAGATTTTGTTCTAGTATTCATTTTCAGTAGCTCGGCAGCTTTTCAACGGTATATGATATGTTGATATTCAACCAGCTTACACTGTAACTCATTCTGCTATGTTTTTTATTTATTTCAAGATGAGGTTTGAATAGGCACAGAGGTATGTTTTATCTTAATATTTGATGCATTGATTTTTACTCGAGGATGGTAGAATTTTCTAATCTTTATCAGTTTGGTTGCTGGTCGCCAAAAGTTTTCTCATTTTTATCAGACAGCATAATGTAACCAGGTTTTATTTAGCTATGGTGTTAAAGCACTTCCACCTAGGAATGCCCTGATTAGTGTCGCAGATTCTCAATCGGCTTCAAGATTTGGAAGATATGCAAGATCAACCGAATGTTTGTACTTTCCTGGTTATCAAGCTGCTGTCAGATATCATCAGTGCTCTGCTCCAATGTTTGGTTGATATGTCATAATTGCTAGCTAAGTACTAGCCAATCCGGCTTTTTAAAGGTGTGGCTACATGTCACGATTTTACATCGATTTGGGGTCACGAGTGGTTAATCGGTGGATCTGCACGAGTGATTACTCGTGTTAAGTGGACATCCAACTTGTTGGTCTTTTGCCCGAGTGATCTAGACGATCCTCTATGCTGATTGGTTGTTGATTGCTTGCTTAAATAATTACGCGGTTAAACACGTCATCTATCAAATCGTGACAGGCTATCAAAAATGGAGGAGTTGATAATATCTGTAGTTAAATCACATCCTCCTATTTATGATAAAAAAGACCATAACTACAAAGATAGGAGTGGTGCTGTAGTGAAAATATGGAAGGTAATAGCTGTATCACTTGGAAATGGAAGCTGTCCTGACATGACATCCATAGTATAGCATAGGAAAATCAATTTTACAGAAGAATGAAATTTTATTTGGTGAAGATTCTAAGTGACAAAGACCCGGATTTAATATGACATATCCGGTCATTTGTTAACACGCCCATTAAATATCATTGGTCAATCGATTGAACTGAGGGAGTTAATTGGTCAATCTAGGCACCTGATTTATTACCCCACTATAACTCACTAAACCATCGAGTACTAACTCATAGGCCTGTGTAGCAGTGTGAGATCGGCCTAGCATGTCTAGACATGCCATCGGCCTGTGATTACATCGTGACATGTAGCCACACCTTTAGTCTGGTCTAATCATTGAATCTATAAATTGAGCGATCAAATTATTTGACCATACAAATTATTTTGGTCAATAAAATCATTCCAAAAATCTTTCCATTCACTGCTTTTGTTGTTTTGCTGCTGTATCATCCCGACTCTCTTTGGGATACTGTTGCGAGACTTATTTACTATAAGTATAAGATTATTATCAATTCATATGGATCATTATCATGGCATACACTCTAAATTTTATTGTGATTTTTACCCTATGACAGTGGCAAACAATTACGAAGGCCATGACATTTCCCTGTTACAGGAATACATTTGAGTGGAATGCTCGTTTTAGAATAAGGGTGTTGTGGCGTGATTGTTCATTGGATGTTACCTCACAGGCCTGCACACATTGTATGATATAAATTAGGCTAACAGAGCGGAACAATATTCAAAAAATGGTTGTGATATGAATTTATGCAGTAATGATTCTCGTTCTCGTGACAGAATCTATGTATTAGAGAATCAACAGGAGAAAGATTGACAAAGCTTCAAATCGCAATGATACTCATTACTATTACTAAGTAATACAAGATTATTCAAAGATAAGCTAGAGGCAGTGAATAAACAGACTGCCCGTACTGCTTCACAAATAGTTTCGCCAATCAACAAGGTTTCGATGGAGCCAGTGCATAGATGAAACCAGTACAACTGGTAGATGAAACCATGCAGTTACAGAACTCAGAAAATATGCTTGCCCGGACTATCAATGATTCAATGTCCTACTTAAGACACATAATATTATGTCAGACACTAAATACAGATAAAAAACACATTGTCATTCTCACGCCAAACATTTGATGATATGTAGAACTTTGTGGTACTTGCAGCGTTCAGGCTGGCAGGAGAAGTTTTGAGGTGAGTGCGGTAATGTAAGCCTTGGCATCCTGACTACTTTTGTGTTTCATATAATGCTTCGTAACTATAAGCAGAGTTCAGGATCCTAAAGGTTTGCTGACATTTTTTTTACCTTAGTGGCCACATACTTTCCGCAACTAGTGCCGTTCAATTGAGTATCATCTTAATTGTTTTTGCCTCTGAAGAAGTCTTACCTACAATAATTCTTACTGTGTGAGTGAGTATGTGACCACTTTGTAGCGCATACTGAGAAAAGAAAGGTGAAGTGCTCCTTGGAGACATTTACATAGGAAATTCCCTCGGGGCTGCCACTTTGCAGGAATGGCACCACAGAGTTGACCACAAAAATGGACCAAGACGTAGGTCTTGGCATATTGCGGCACAAAATGCTGAGTGCACTGATCAAAACGACTTTGCCGGATACAACCGAAATAGCCTACTCGAATTTCAATCCTGGTCTCATTTTGTTTTAGATTGTTATTTAGTAGTGACGCATGCAAAGTCATGCCTCTTCGGTATACAGTATTAATGTTTCTTAGATTTGTAGCATCCATTGCTGGACGTCACACAGACTCTATTGATGTGCGAATGACTCCCATGGAGGGAGGTTTATCTGAAGAGGTGGCCAAGCTGAAGCAAGCAGTCTCAGTTATCATTGACGAACTGGCAGAGAACAAGAGAGCCATTAAAGATCTCCAGGAGGCAGTAAGTAAATACCACCAGTAACAATAGTTTCAATATAGTGTGTGGCACTATGCAGTATTGGACAACTGCTGATCTTGCTCACTTGAAAAACATCAGATGGTCCTGGGTAAAGTAGCAGAGTTTCAGATGTGGGACAGAGCTTTATCAGACCAGGAGGTTCAAGCTTTAGGCTGTGATGAGAAAGGAAGCCCGGTTACCTTCGATGACTTTGATACAGTCAGACTTGGAAAGTTTCATCAGGGAGGAAACTTCCAATGTACTTAAAGTGCTCAACATTTGATGAGATTTGGATTCACATTTTTATAGAGCAATTCTTTGGTTCAAACCAGTAAACTATTTGAAGCCATCTGTGAAGTTCCTTGAATGTAGAAGCAAAAGCTGTTCTCAGCTGATTGAGTTGTTATGTGAATTACTTGATTTTGGTTGGTCAAACAAACATCAAGTTCATCATAATCGGACAGTAGAGGCTGCAATATTTGTGTTTTAGTTTGCAAGTCTGACAACTTGGTAAGCATGGCCTGTGCTAGGAGATCATATTATTATTATTAATCATAATGTTGTCCGGATTGACAGCGGCTTGCAGTGTTTCATAGGGACAACTATTTTTCCTCTTTATTAGCCCCACTCATCAACTACTGTTTGCTGAAACCTGTGACGCTTTCCAGCTAGTAAGTTTGAGGCTGCAGTGGCTGGCGACAGCATCCATATGCATGAAATTGTATCATACAGTATCGTACAACGTACTTATATGACTGTAACAGCAGCGAAAACTGGTTAACAATTCGCTATGTGGTGTTTGCCTGATTCTCAAAAGAACAATTTGTCCTCAATACATTAAATTTATTATCACTTGAATGCCATGCAAGATTTTTTTCCCATATAATATCATGGTTGAGGGGAACATATCTGACCCTGAGCAAGCGCATGGCTATTCATGTGTGGTTGCCGCACCAGCTCGTATCTCATCATTTACTTGTCCACAAGTTCAGAATCTGCTAGATTGAATTGGTTTTACGTGTGTATATTGGAGCTAGATAATCACGACAGAAGATACTAACTACTAAAATACCGATTGGTATTAGGCAGATCTATAAAAAGGAGTTATATGATTGACAAAAAGTATTGACGTATCCCTCCACCAGTGTAAGATAACAGTAATTGCTGTCGTGACAAAATATATAAAAGGCTGGCGACAGGCCGCCTAGAAGTCTGAGTTATTTTAAATTCAGGTCAGCTATATTTAGCCATGTATTTCAACACTCCCACTTAGCTGCGTGTATTTAAAAAACTTATATATAAACACAGACCTCAAACCATATCGCTCTGCCAGAGCACACACCAACAAACTCATGGACGACCAGCATGGTGCGCAGAGTCTCAAACTTTGCACGTGCCAGGGTTTTTTTTCAGGATGTCTGCCAACATCACTTCTGTGGGACAGTATTTTGTAGCCACAGCTTTTGCATTTATCGCCTCGCGCACATAATGAAACTTTATTTCCATATTTCGATCTCTCTGTTAGCATACACTTCACTTGATTGAGCTTGGATTCTGTTTTACTGGCAATAACCATATCATCTACATAAACAGCAATGAAAGTAAGATCATCAGATTTACCCTGTACATATTTACACTGGTCAGCATGTGATTGACAGAAGTCATTCTGCTTCAGGAATTCATCCAATAAGGCATTACATAATCTAGGTGCATGGTTAAAACCGTATAGGCTTTTATTCAGCTTAAACACTAAATTTTCTGACCCCGGTTTGATAATTCCCTCAGGCTGCACCATGTATATCTCTTCATCAAATTCACCATTCAGAAGTGCTGTCACTACGTCCATCTGGTTGAACAGCATGTTTTCTGACACAGCCTATGAAAATATCGCACGTAAGGCAGGATATTTCACTACAGGCGCATATGCCTTGCCATAATCAATGCGCTGTTTTCGTTGGAATCCTCTTGCCACAACTCTAGCCTTGTATCGCTCAATATTCCCTTGACTGCCATACTTAGCTTTGAGCACCCATTTACAGGGGATGGCTTGCCTATCAGGTGTAGTTCTACTAGTCTCCATGTTTCATTTTCAATCAATGAATCATATTCCACCTTTGTAGCATCCTCCCATTGCTTAGCATCAGAACATTTCATGGCTTGTGAATAACTTGCAGGCTCTACTAAACTACAAGCGAGCAAGGCCATATGCTCTACTCCTACATTGGTATACTCTTCGATGCCAAACCTGACTGGAGTTTGAAGCACATGAGAGCCACCCTGTTCACTAACTGGTGGGTCGTTGCGACTCCCACTGTCATCTATAACATCAGGTTCTTTATCAGGGACAGGAACCGTCACCTAATTGTCGCATGACTCAGCACTATCTTTAGTTGATACACATGGTAAGCCAAACACAGATTCATCAAAGATGACATCTCGCCATGTAACTATTGAGTCTGAGTATGGATCGTACAGCCTGTAACCCTTACATCTCCCACTATACCCTACAAAAACCATCCGCTCAGCTTTATCATCGAGCTTTTTACGGCGCTGAGACGGCACATGACTATATGCAGCAGCGCCAAACACTCTAATATGACTCACATTAGGCTTGCGCTTGTGATATAGCTTATATGGAGTTGTCCCCACTTTAGATTTGGTGGGCAGTCTATTCCTGACATGAGCAGCTGTGGCTACAGCTTCAGTCCAAAAGCACTTAGGCATACCTGACTGCAGCACCATGGCGCTCGCTGAATTGACTAAGGTACGATTGTACCGCTTTGCAACACCATTTTGCTCAGGTGTGTATGGCACAGTAAGCTGGTGATGTATGCCCGGATCAGAAAGATACCGTTCAAGATCTGTCCCTACATACTCCCCACCATTATCACTACGTAGTTAACCAACATTGAGCCCTGCCTGATTACAGACCAGAGCCTCGAACTCCCTGAATTTAGTGAATACCTCAGACTTCTCGTGGATAAAATAGACATGAGCAAATCTAGAATAATTATCAATAAATGTCACAAAATAAAAACTGCCGCCTACAGACTTATTTTGCATCGGACCAAAAACATCACTATGGATCAACTCTAGTGGTCTCGTCGTTTGACTACGACTCTTTGATTCAGTAGAAAAAGGTTGTCTAGCCATTTTGCCCTTGACACAGGGCTCACACACACTATCGAGAGGAACTTTAGAAAAATCTGCATCCTCAACTAAGTTTTGTACAGCTTTGATCACTTGCACACTAGCATGCCCTAATCGTTTATGCCACAAGTCGCATGCAACCGAAACCTTGTGGTCATTATCATCATATGTATCAAAGATAAACAGTTTATCAGTCAGAGTTCTTGTGGCCCTTAATTGGCCTTGCTTGCTTTTGAGCCAACAACGTGAATGTCCAAACTGAACAATAACACCTTTTGACGCTGACTGAGAATAGATTTACCATCATGGCCGGTACGTGCAGTACGCCATGAATGGTGGTTCTATTGGATTTGTTATGACTCACCGCTGTGATGACACCAACATTACCAACACCAACAACTTCCACTATATGTCCATCACCTAGGCAGACATTCCGTGGTTTCTCGAACTTTGTATATACCGTAAATATGTTACGATTGTGAGTCATATGACTGGTGGCCCCCGGGTCAATCAGCCACTTTTTCTCCTTGGTGTTGTCATTAGCGGTAGACATGACAAACCCGTAATTGTTGATGCCAGATTCTTCTGTAGCATTATTAGCGATATGCCTCTGGCCAGAGTGCTGGGACTTGAGCTTGGGACAGTCTGTTCTCATATGATGAGGACTGTTGCATTCATAGCAGTTGCGGGACTTGTTCTGGATGAACTTTTTATGCCCAGCTTGGTAGGCTGTATCCAATTTGCGCCTACCTCCGACACCTCTCTGCTGCTCCTCACTTATGACAGCCTGTTGGACATATTGGAGAGTTAATGTGTCCATATGTGCTTCCATAGCAGTAACCATTGTTGCATAGCTATCAGGTTTATTCACCAGAGTATTTCCCTCAAAATGGCCCTGCAGGGTATCCCATGCCTCCTTTGGCGTGTTGCAGGATGTGATTAGATACGTCAGATTGTCACTGACAGCTAAGACTATAAATAATGACATAGCCCGATTTAGCTTCTTTGCATACTGAGCCTTAACAGGGGGCTCTGCAGAACTTTCAGGTGCTTGTTCTGAGCCATCCACTATTCCCCATAGCTCCTTCGCGGTAAACCAATGTTTGAGCTTAAACTTCCAGGTGCTGTAGTACTTGCTGCTAAGCTTGTCCACAGATACCTTATCCTCACCACTAGCCATAACTGGATTCAGGTATTTTTGTTGAGAATGTTATTTGCGAAGTATTGAAAGCTGACTGGGCCCATAACCCTGTTAGATTGAATTGGTTTTACGTGTGTATATTGGAGTTAGATAATCACGACTGAAGATATTAACAAAGATACCGATTGGTATTAGCCAGATGTATGAAAAGGAATTATATGAATGACAAAAAGTATCGACATATTCCTCCACCAGACACCAGTGTAAGATAACAGTAACTTTTATTGAGACATAAAATATAAAAGGCTGGCGACAGGACGCCTAGAAGTCCGAGTTATTTTAAATTCAGGTCAGCTATATTTAGCCATGTATTTCAGCAGAATCTAATATAGCTGAACCTTGTTAACTTTTGTCAAGCAGCTTGCCTGAGTTTTTGAAGCCTGTTACTAGGATTTCAATCAATGCATAATGTAAAAGCTGCCAGATGTCGATGGTCAATGGCCAGATATCAATGGTCCATAAATTCAACCTCAGATTGGACCTGTATCGTGCGTAAAACCGCTAGATTTATGGGAGGGGACAATCAATCCTCTCACAAGAAGGCAAAATATCGTAATATTCTAGTCATATGTGATGCTAGCTTGTCACACTTATAATCTGAGGCTGCAATAGTCGAACCAAATCATAACTAGTTAGTACAGCCTTCAGCCCAGCATCAATATCAGCAAGTCAGGATGTCTTAATTAAATAAAATCTAAACAGTAACACCATATCATTTAGATTGAGGGTGTCATTAATCACATGAATAGCCAACTGGATTGACTAAATTAATGACTATGCCTACCTCTCTGTTGTTTTAAGTGAGACAATGTTGTTGCTTAGTAATTGAGTTGATTAAAAAAATGTCATCTTTGATCAGGCATGAAGCATATCTGCTCTGGTTTGTAGTTAGATCCGAAGCCCGATATCTGAAATTCAACTCCAAGTCCAACCTCAAGAAGTCATTCCACCCCTTATTCTGCCTGTAGGATTGACTTTTGAAATTTACTATATCTGCAGCACAGCAAAGGTGGCGCTGCCCTCCTGGAGGATTTTATTTTTGGGACTGCTAAATTGGCTTATTGAAGAGGGAATGGACCTACGGGTTAACACAAAGCAATTATAATTAAATGTAAACAATCGGTTGGCTGAATGAAAGGGCATACTCTTTTTGAAGTATCATAACAGAAGAACATGAAAGTGACCCACATTTCGGATTGCTAAGCTAATCCTATTGTCTTATCAATCTATTGCAGTGAATGTAATTCCATAAAGAAAGGCAACTCCTAGAGTACAAGGTAATTAGATACCAAAACCAGGGTTCCATATTCCACACATTTCATGTATTATCTGACCAACACACCAAAAATGATTTGGATATTGTTACTGTTCTCAGAAGGAGGTTATAAAGCTAGAGCATTAATTTATGCCCTATCTTATATATTTTGAGTGGAAAACAAATTGAATTTACTCAAATAGCATGCTGAGATAGTTTTTCCTATGTCAACTGAACTAAAGATTTTGAGCAGACAATATGAATTCATTTGTGCCAATGTTTACACATACAGTGTGCTTTGAGGTAGCTTTATCACTGAGGCCCAATTTTTGTTGGTTGAACTTCCTTAACATAATTAAATTATTATTAATTGATCTTTGTGTGAACAAAAGGAGAGTCATAAGAAGTTAATTTATGCTAGCAGCGTTTATTGAAAGGCTTTAATCATCGTACATCTTTGTGTTCTGTTGGATGTTTTGATCTCTGCTTGAGAATTGAAATCAGAGGTCTAATACCATCTCAGATCATCTGGGTATAGTGATATAAATTTTTGGAGGATAAACTCAATACACAAAATTTATTAATATTTATGTCATCCAAGTAATGAATATAAAAAACAGACTGGTAGTACCATGTGAAGGGCTGGCTGTCTGTCATAACAGGGGGGTAAAGTTCATGGAGAACTAATCTGATAACAATAAAGAGCCGCAACAGTCGAGGTAAGTTCAATCCATTTTGCCAACATACTCTACTGACAAGCCTTTCGGCCATAGGCATGTCAGCAAAGGGGCAACTCATATGCTGGCGAGATGGATTGAACTCACCTCGCCTGCTGCAGCCCTATATTTTTATCAGATAAGTCCTCCGTAAACTTTAACCCTCTGTTATGACAGATAGCCAGCCTTTCCCATGATTACAGACACTATGGTAACGGCGATCTGTATTGTCGACAGGTCTTGGTCTCAGGCGTGTCAGCATCTGATGCTGGCAAACTTGATCCAAGGTCATATTTGTGTCATATTTCCGTCATACGTCTTCTAAGATGAGCGGCTCCTCATCATGCACCGGCCTCTGAGTCTCAGTGCCGTAAGGCTTTGAAAAGTTTGAGGTTGTATCTTGTCCCTTAGCACATGCACATAGTTTTATTCTGATTGCCTCGTTTTGTTTTTGCGTCTTTCTTTTCTCTTGTGCTCTTTCTTTTATTAGCTATTGCAAGAAAGGTAAGACATTATATAATATAATAATATTATAATAATACACATAATAAAATATAATTATAAAGGTTGAATTAACCAGCTTACAATGTATTAAATGTTACATAATACAGTGTAAGCTGGTTAATTCAAATTATATTATTCAAAACTCCTGTTAATTCATTCAAGTAAGACCTCAATGCATTCTAATGTCACATTATTCAAACTCTGCTCAGTTGAAACAAATTTTGTGGTCCCCAGCAGCCTTTACTGCGCTAAAATTGGCTGCCAGAAACCCCAAACCCCAAAACCCCAAACCCCAAACTCTGGTTGTAAACCTTGGTAACCTAGGCAGTAAAGGCTTTGTTGTATTTTAACTGCCAATGTTAATTTCTTGTTTTACCTATAGGGTTAAATTTTTGTAAAATATACTGTCCCCAGAGGTTTGAATTGTGTGAACTGCACTGTAGTAATACAGCAATATGGCAATACCAAATAAGGCTGGATCTACAACCGAGATGGCAAATATGAACAATTGATTGAAAAGGTTAGTGTCCTTCAGAATCACCAATAGTTCTAAATCCAAACATACCACCATTTCAACCCTTATAAGGCTCAACACCATTGATTTCAGAGTGGAATAAAAGTTGGTAGGTTTAGATTTTGAACGTTGACATTGATAGGTTGTAATTTGGTCGAATCATATAAATCGAATCGATATTTTAAATTTGTTGGACTCAAGTTTCAACGTTCACAGTCACAAATCTAAACCCACCTACCAGCTATTTTGCCCAGGAAAGAGGTGAGTAGCGGGAACTGTAAGATCGAGAACCAGTCTTTGATCTCCAGCTCTGCGGCCGATAAGTCGTTTTACGTTTATTCAAACAAACAGCTAAGAGAAGCATTTCTATTTTGTTATCTTTTCTCCTCTCACGCCTGACATCAGCGGCCTTTTGAATTATTGCCTGAAATACAGGCTGTCAGGATGAAATACTGGCTTGTTTTAAAAGGTCCGTCCCAATAGAAAAGTGGATATATTACCCAAGTAAATCAAATATTGTGAATTCATACGGCAAATGAAAATTTTTGAAAAAAGTTGTTGTTTTTTAATTATTTTCATTTATTTAATAGATGTCAGAGGGAGGCAATAAATCACTACGATCCACTATGATCCCAATTTTATGACTTCGGAGCCGTTTTACTGCAATTAGATTCACAGGCTGTTTTAATTATATGCACTAATGGTTTTTCAGCCTGAGATCTTTAAAACCATACCAAACATGGCCTAGTTGGACTGTCACTTTAACTAGGAGTGAATTCGTGAATTTTATCTTACGCTACACAAGACTTCATAAATCTATTAGTGGATATATAAAAATACTACTCTACTGGAGTTTATGTGGGCTATAGGAAACCTGCATAGTCATGTGCATCTATTCTAAGTTCTTCGAATCAAGACGGTCACAACCACTCCTAATATTGGTCTGAAAGTAAAATCTAGAACTAGAATCAAATTGACTCTCAAGTCCAAATCAAAAGGCATTTTAGCATCAAATAAAAGTCATATTGATTTCAAGATAGTTCTCCAACTACACCCTTAGAATGATTCAAATAAGCATAATATCCTAAAAATAATATCTTAAATCACCCTCCACCAGTCTGAAAAGACAGTGATTATATGAGAGTATCTAACCACATCTGATAGCTCTTCAATTAGCAGGTCATTTAGCGTCTCAATAAATCATTGCAAGGGTGAACTAGGGGAACTATCTAAAAATCAAAAAAGCGCTTAATTTTTTCTGTTTGTAATCATTTTCAGATGATATTTACCTTTGCTATTGCTTCATCCACTTGTTGAGGCTGAATTTTCTCATCGGATTCAGAACCATCGCCAGGGCTTACTTTATTATGTTTGCCTAGGCAATCACCCATATTGTTGGAGCCAGTAGTGAGCCTATTCTGTAAGTAGGAAGCAGAAAAGTACTAGGCCTATCTTTTGAGTGTGAGGTTGAATCAGTAGTTGTATTAGGCCTATCCTGCGAGTGTTATGTAGAAGCAGTGTAGTAGTACTAGGCCTATCTTTTGAGTGTGACATTGATTAAGTATGAGTACTTTCTAGAAGTATCTCGTGAGTTTGAGGTAGAAGATGCAATAGTGGTAGAAGTGGTAGTGAAATTATTCAGGTTGCCAGTAAACAATCGATACTATGAGTTCAAATGTCGTAGAACAATGAGGATCGAAGCAGTCAAGCAGAAAAAACAATTCGTCTGACTCTGTTCTAAAGTCAAAGTTCAGAGCTGCCCCAGCGAGATCTTTTTTTGTGTATTAGGGAGGCTCCGCTATACAAAGCTTACTTTGAAAAGTCGCTGCTTTATCCAGATTGAAAGTCTTGTGGACTTAATCCGCTCTGTGACAAATACTGCAATGGTGCAGGCTTGATGTGAAAGTCGATTCTTGTGATTGATTAGTAAAGCCGCTTGTAGTTGGTTTCACAATCACTACTTATACTGCGAAGCCAACTACACAGCAACGTAATTTTGTTAACAAAGGACCAATTGTGGCTTCTCTCATGATTAGGCTTTACTTCTGGTACATGTTATCTATAAATTTAATGGAGAATTTTTTTTTTTAATTCTTTATTAATTATTAATTATTAGTCATACAACATAGCTGTATATCTTTTGTTTTGGTTGAGTTTATTATTTTTATCGCAACAAATTTATAAGCTTTCATCGGACTTCTATAAGTCAAGAACTACCAGACGGAATTTCTTCAAAATTGGACATTGTAATCATACATATGTTTTCATTAGAAATTTTGAATTTTTGATATAATGATAACTATTGGCAGCAGGCAGCATATAGCAACAGCACATTTAATGGTCTTGTGTAGAAAAAAAGTTTTATCGCGTGATCAATGGCTTCATGCATGTTACATCATCAATTTAAGTTTAGTTTCAATTCATAAAAAACTATCAAGTAATGAAGCCAGTATTGATGATCATGCAATTGCTCAATATTAGAACTGAAATCAATTGGTAAATCTAACGAAAATTTTGTTTTTTAAGTTTCATCAAGGATCGTTAGAGATTAACTAGGTTGTATGACTATATATTTGCTTGTGAATATAGCTACGCCATCTCTAGCCGTTTCTAGTTAGGACAGAGCTCGGAAGACCAGCCTAAAGTTTATCTGTACACTAGATCAGAAGATATATGTAGAGATATTTTTCCCCATGGCAACAACTTCAGAGCCCAATAACATTGGGTTATGCACTTCTGATTGGCTCAAAAGTATGACAGTTTGATTCAGCAGACTCAAATTGGTCCAACTCAACCCAAAATAAAAACTTGACCACATGTTGCAGTTTCACTATATTTTCACTAAAAGGCTTATTGTGAACAATACGTCATGATTGCAAATGCCGGGTTTTGATGTGTTGCATCCCTTTTTATTTACCCGGTTACACTCAGATTAGAAAAGACTGAGGAGTTTCAAGTCGTGGCGGCGGGTTAATTATTTATATTAAGGCAACCTTGAAATTTTAGAGATTGGACACATTGACATGCTAGGGAGCAGAAATTTTGGCTATCAAAGTTGTTGCACCCGCATCTGAATTTGTTCTTGTGCTGGTGTACAACCCTCCCTGCACAGCCAGTCAGATCATTGAGCAGTTTGAAAGTATTATTGGAAACAAACTTTCTTTAAAAGTCAACAATCATGTCAGGGGATTTTAATATAGACTGGTCAAAAGAGTCTACCATAAAAGAAAAATTTGACACCCTTATGTCCCTGCATAGTTTCAACCAAGTAATTGATTCTCCTACAAGGTGTTTTAAAGAATCGAAAACAAGAATAAATCTTACATTCACAAACCGCAAAAAAATCTTATTCAAAGTCAAAAAATCAAAAATTGTGACATCAGTGATCACTTTTCTGTTGAGTGCCAGCTTAATCTAAAGAAATCGAAACATACATATTCATATATAAAAAAGAGAGACTTCAGAAAATTTGATGAATATGAGTTTTTTGAATGTGCTAAGTATATCAATTTCCATTGTATTGAAATTTGTCATTGTGTTCACCAGGCTGCTGAATTGTTAGAAAAAAAAGTACGTGATCTCACAGGTCAACTTGCGCCATTTAAAACTCAGAAATTCAGAGATAAAAAATCCATCTGTTGGAAAAATTCCGAAGTTACCTCGCTAGAGACTAAAAATGCTTTTGATAACTTTATTGACTCAACCTTTGACAAATCTTCGAGGTCTGGGGACATTTATAAGGCTTCCAGAAATAAGAACAACAATGCAATCAGAGACGCACAAAAGGCAGAAATGGGTAATATCTTAGATGACCCATCTTTATCAAAGAGGGAGAAAATTCAAATTTTCAAGGGCACAAACACAGACCCTGGCAATAAAATTGAAGAGCTTGAGATTGACGGTACAAAATGCACTGAAAATCTCAAAATAGCCAACGGTCTAAATGAATTCTTTTCAACCATGGGAGCAAAATTAAATGACCAAGCTAGAGTGCCAAGCCAAGTAAATAAAACAAACGTTTCGGCTATCGACCCTTGTACTTAAGCTATTTCAAAGTTTGCATTTGAAATTGTCAACAACAATGAAGTGTCTAAAATTCTCCACTCATTAAAATCAAGAAAAACAGGGGGATTAAGCCAAATTCCTGCTTTTGTATACAAAATATTAGAGCCCTTAATTCTTAATTCATGGAGTCCAGCCAACTTTTGAGCTGCAGACAATTTTGGTTTCGTTATGGAAGCCCCACTGACCAAATCTTTATCCAATTGGCAAATAAAATGAGATATATGCTATCTCAAGATAGTTCTAAATTTTTGACCATTGCTGCACTGCATCAAAAAAGCTTTGGACTGTGTAAATCATAAACTGTTTGTAGCCAAATTTACTCAAAAATTCAAATTTTGTCTATCGGCAGCATCCTTCTTAGAAAAATTATTTATCAAACAGAACTCAAACCATGAAGGTTAATGGTATTTTATCTGATAGAAGTCAAATTCTTACCAGGGTTGCACAAGGGTCTATTTTGGGCCCATTGCTCTTTATTGATTTTATTAATGATCTCACTACTTTAGAAAATTGTTATCTGTTTGCCGATGACTGTCTCATGATAGCCAATGGAAATGACCCGAGCCTAGCCATTAAAAGCATGAAACATTCACTAGCATTAGCTTCCGACTGGTACAATTGTAATGAATTGATTCTCAATGCATCAAAGACAGATGTTATGACTGTATCCAATTCAAATAGCACAGACTTTCCCAAACTAAATTTTCAAGGCATGGTGTTCAAACAGTCAGACAAATCAAAATATTTAGGAGTAATTTTAGATAAAAACTTGAATTTTAAATCCCATGTCAAAAAGATTAAAAAAAAGTTATACCCGATCATAGCAAATTTTGAGAAGTTGTAACTTTTTAAATGAATCATTAGCTGCTGTCTGTTATACAGGATTAGTAAGACCAAACCTTGAATATTGCGCACCACTTCTTTATTGCTCTAATGATTATATTAGAAAAATCGAGAACCGATGTTTGAAAATCATAAATCTAAATTGCCCGAAAGATGAGACAAGGCAGAGACACAATATTCATTTTATCACCAAGCGATACCATTATTTATACATTTCAACATTTTTTGAACTGATAAACAAATTGGTCCCAACTATTGATGCCAGCCTTATGCCTTTAAAATTAAAAAGTGATACACGGCTTGGAAAAAGTGAGGGTTTGATTCTATCCAATGACAAATACCTAGCGAACTAGCGAACCCTAGCGAACTTTGCTGCCAAACTTTTTTTTGCCGCGATGTGGTTAGTGACTAGCCCTTGCGATTTTAACCAACATAATTGTACCACCTGTTCTTACTACAACAATATGAGACCAGCAACAGCTCTCCTAAATAAAGGCTCGTTGACAGTTATATCTGAGAGCTTAATGGTTATCAGATTTGGATTCCTCAAGCCTCATTACATATAACCACTGAATTACAGGGCTATTAGTATCTTATCCTAGGAGTTATTTCAATAGTATGCAAAAAAAAAGAATTAGGAGTAAGGTGGAGATAAACCCGAAGACCATGTGACATCGATAGAGTTCAATGATGCAAATGTAGCGAGTCATCTTTTTCTAATTTTCGTAGCCTTTGGTACAACACCCTTATATGACCAATGATGGGCCTGTTTAACCACTGCTCGAAGAAAAATAAATTACAAATTTGATTAAAAACGAGCTGGAAAAGCCAAGCTATTGCATTGGTGAGTTTTAGAATACTATGGAAATATTCTCAAATATATAAAGATTTGAAATTCGAAAAATAAAATGATATAAAATCTCAAGCATAATGCATTTATAGCCTTCGATGGTGTCCATGTTGGCAATGGAAATGTGCAGTAAATATGGGGGAAATTTCGATTGGTGCTCTTTTCAGGCCTGTAAAAAAGTTTGCAATGCGTAGTTTTTGACAGAAATGATATATATTAAAATTCAGGTTTTGAGCTACATTTTGAGTGGTTGTACGTGGTGAGTATCACGTTTTGAAGCAGGCTTTTGGAGCTAGCAAGACAGCATGATTCATATATAACACAATGGGGAAATAAATAGAGGTATTGTACCTTCCAAACGATGCAATAATTGCATCTTAAATAAAAGATAGGTTGGTAGTTGGTGATAGTTAACTTAACTGGATTATAGCCTGCGACCACTGGCGTCAGAGACTCATCTGCCTCGACTGGTGACCAGCTGCTACATTTGGGTGACTGTCATTCACTGTGAAATTGATAACTAAATCATTAACAACGCTCAGCAAAATCCCATGCTAACATTGTAATGTCACAAAGAGGCCACTCCAGGTTTCGGGACACACCTGGGGGCCAATTTTTAAACCCCAGTCGGTGAGGAACTGCAGGTAGATATGAATTCAGGACCATGCATGCTGAACTGAAGGCGCTCTTAACACTGAAATCCTTCTACTCCTGAAAGATTTCTTTTAATTATTCATGTATGATGTTTGTATTTGGATATTCTGGTCTCCATGATGTAACTTCTCTCACTCCCCAGATCAAAGCTTGTTCACATATTGAGGCCATCAATGAAAGCCCATTTATTCTGATTTCAATTTTTATTTAAAGAAAAAGTTAAACCAAGCGAACGCAAACAATAAAACACACTTTATAAAAATTTGTAAGCAAAAAGATATCCAATCATTCTGAAGTCTGATATCTTATATCACACAAAACAGGGATTAAGTGAATCAGTTTAAATGGGTTCCGGTGAAATTAGTCTGTGCTTGGTGCGAGAGCTTTCATTGCCTTTCTTAGGTCTTCAATAGCCCGTCTTACATCCAAGCTACTATGTCGCCTAATGTTATCTAGGAATGGGTCATCCTGGCGAGCTTTCTCCTCCTTTTCAGAGAGCAATCTAGCATCCTCATTTTGTTTGTCTACATCCAGAAGCAGTGCTTTCATTTGATCAGTATGGTTTCTACAAAGTATATACAAACTTTGTATTGTAATTTCCACGTTGCAGGTCTGGCCTCTTCTGAAAATGGCAGGAATTTTTCACAAAATGAAACAACAAGTGTTAAGGAGGATTGCTCAAGTGTAACAACATCATGTGATGCCTTCAGAGACCTACCTCATCAACAAGATTAGCTGTATACTCACTTCTTTTTAGCTTCCATAGCGAGCTCTCTTGCCATTCTCAGACAGACGATCTCAGTGTATGAGGTCAAAGTCATGTTCCAGTCCTCCTCCAAACGATGCAAGTAACAACTACAAATGTTTGAAAACCAATAGAATACATTGAATAATTTGAGATTAATTTTATATTATTTAAATTATGACAATCAGCATCATGAAAAGAGTTACAGCCACCTAAGACGTCAGTAGCTCCCAAGAATTCACCAAGGCTTAGATCATGTTAAGGCACTGTGGCTTGTTTCAACTCATAAATTATTTAGTTTCAGTTGATCTCACCTGTACTGTTTGCTGCCTGAAACACTTTTGGCTAGCTTTTCAAACTTATCTTTTACTTGCGCTAGTATTCCTTCAAGTTTGGTTTTCAGTGACTCAAAAGTTGTTGATGGATCTTGAAGAAATTTCCCCATTGTGTCCTGCAATCATTCGAAAGTTACAAAGTTACTGATTATGTCTTATATGCTGAGAAGAGATTTCATATTTCAAAATAGTAGTGGATTAGCTCCACCCAAATAGACATAACCAACTCATAGAATCAGCCATATTAACAATCACTTTCTCTGTCAATCTCCAATGGGATAAAAATCATCAATCAATCAATCAATCAATCAATCAATCAATCAGCCAATGAAACTTTGTTCTCAAATGACAGTAGAGAAAAAACACAACTTCTTCTGGCCGTAACTTGTAAACATACCTGGCCAACTTTCTCATGAAGGAAATCTTGTGCTACTTCAAACGCCTTGTATGCAGCAGATTCACTGAACACAGAGGCTGCCTTTGTCACACCATCACCCTGTTCTTTGATTCATTCATTCATCCTCTAAGAAAACAAAAAACATACGTCATTAGCAATGGACTGGATTATCATAGGTCGCTTTCATTCATTGAACATGATAATTTCGCAAACCACTTGCCCTGCATAGCTTCAAAACGAGTCTACTGTAGAAGGGCCCATACTCAACTCAGGTTGATACAAATTTGTTTTTGCTTTATTTTTCTGTTGATTTTGTTGTTTTCAGAGCAGCATGTGTCCCAAGAAACCGACCTCTATCATATGACCAGTGATATGACCAATGATATGACAACAGTAAATTTTTGTATTCAAACATGTTTCACTGACTACTGTTCAACCCGCTCATCAAACTAACTTACCTTCAAATGCCTCTTATACCAGCCAGGTGTTGGAAGGTCATCTCTAGTACATTGCAGTAAGCGGTCAAAGAGCAGTTGGCAATTCTCCAGGAACAGCTTGTCAATGTCCTTCACTACATCGGGAACACACAAGTTGCATTGAAATAATTAGGGTAAACAAGCATTATTGTGATACATGTTTTTACAGCCTGCCATGACATTGAGACCACTTCACTAGAACTAAATTTAACAAGGTCGTCTTATAAATATGATCTTATATCTTTTGTAATGTAACAACTCCTAAGCAGCATGTATCTTAAGTTATAATATCTATAATTCAACGATACTCATCCTTTAATCTTACTGGTGACAAACACAGGTGGATGTCCTGTAGAATCAGCGCTATTATTCTCTGATGCTGCTGCCACGTTTCCACCTGGATAAGGTAGACTGAATAGCTGCACAGATGTATAGTACTCTCGTATCTTCTGAATTGAGGTTCTCACTTCCTTCGCAGAAGCCTTCATGAGCTAAAATAAATATAAATGGTGGACAAATTTACCAATGATAATTATTTATTTATTTTCAGAGGCTTTTTTTAATAGTTTACCCTAAAAAAATAATTCTATTATAGGTAACTTGTTGACCTCCGGGAAAAATAAAATATGATAAGCCTACTACCAAAGTAAAACACAGAGTAAATTATATTATTTAGTTTGGATAACAGTGTTGCAGTAAAGTAGCAGATTAGCCCGCAAATAATCATAGAGTTCTGGTCAATGGAAAAGTGCATGACAGTTAACAGAGCCTCCTCAATCAGATATGGAACAGAGAATGGTAAATTAGTACAGTTGAGTTTCTACAAGAAGTTATCTGTTGCACCTGCGAAGCCTCAAATAATGTGTGGTGATATAAATAGAAAATTACGTCGTCCATTGGCCTGTATTTCCATTTGATGACAAGGTCACCAATCGCAGACTTGCTGAAACATTTTTGTGAGGTATACATTGTGGTCCTCATATATCGTTCTGACATTTCACGGGAAAACCATTCAGTTCCAGCTGTCTTGATTAATGATTTTTATAACTAACCAGATTATCTAGGTCAGATTGAGGTCTTTCCCCGAGCAGATGTTTGCCAGGAACATCACGTTTCAGCAACACGACTTTGTTGAATACTCCATGTCTGTCGTTATTTCCCTCTACCACAAGACTTTCTTCAGATTGATCTGACGTCTCAGTGAAGTCTGTAAAAAGCTGAAAAGGTCAAAATATTATCAACTTTTGTAGTATGCTTTGTTTTTGCCAAAAAATAGTCAATAGTTGTCCAATGTAGGGTTCACCTCCGCTGTGCAGTACTGTTCCTGTGCCAATGGCCGATGTCTGATGGTATAAATCTTCTCATGTTTTCATCAATTTTTTCGAGTAAAAAGATTATGATGATGAACGAAATGCGGTGATACTGGGTCCTATCATTGACACTCTTTACGACGACACAAAATCAAGCCAATTAAAAACACAATCTATACAAACCTTGATCTTTTTCAGATCATCGAAGCTGATGTGTTTGTTGAAGTTCATAATTTGCACATATGAAATTCCTGCGCTCAAAAAGGAGACAACTGTATCGAGTTCATCAACACTTTTCATTGAGTCGCCAGTTCCCTGACAGTCTACTAGACGTATGGCAACCTGAAAATTCAGTTGAAGCAGTGAATATCTGAGCAGTCTGGCACACCAAAGGCTGGTCAGAACTGATCAAAAGAGTTTTCTGATCATAGTAGGTCTGAAATAATGTGCAATGATCAACCAGTAGGACACAAATGAATTGTTTGGCCAGATTTTTTGTTCTCAACAACTTGCAGTGGAATTAAACATACAGTAGTGTTCTGCACAACACACAGGTTTTCAGCTAACAACAATATTCCAAGTGCTGTTTAGAGTTCTTCTGTAAAACAATGTCAGGAGGCAGGAGTGGTCTGGCGGTTAAGGGTAAGGACTTCGTTTCCCGGTGCCGCCCGTTATTTCTGATTTGGCGCTGCCAAGCCATTCATCCTAGCCAGGTCTGTTCGGATCATGACCATAAATACAGGAGGTCTACTGCACACAGTGTAAAGATCCCCCTCTGCCTCTTTGTTAGAGTAGCTGACAGTGACCGGCAAGGGTATAGGTTCACTACCCCACACAAGCCACATGCGCTTAAGGGGGCCCGTTACTCAGTTCATTAAAAGTATTGCCTGATTTTGGTGATTACCTCCTCCTGACCAAACTTTGAACTTCACTCTAGGGAAGTGTATTTATCGTCGGCGAACTAAACCCACATATAATTATGTATTATACCAATATAAACCCAATGAGCCACAATAATATTTAAAAAAAATATTATTTCTCAAAGAAATCTACAAAAAACAGCCGTTACTAACAAAGTAATGTATCGCACACCTACTTCCAATAGTCCGATTACTTCCAAATTTATTTTGGTTATTCAGAATAGGGCTGTCCAAATATGCCGATTTTTGCATCATTGTAAGTTGCATGCAAGCAAAATGTAACATGTATATATGTTTTTTGAAAGTATGTCTGATGTGTGCTTACGATTGCGCAATACACCAGAGACCTTAGCCTTTGATATAGTCCCTTTGTCTAAACAAAGCCTCTTCTATAACAAGCTTTCAATTCAATCGATGTATGAGGCACAATAATCCTATGTCCCAAATGCAACAAGTACAATTATAATCTGCTACTGGTAGCCTAAGAGGGACTGCACATGTTCGATTGTTTACAGCTTAGCGAGAGAATACTGTTTGTTTAGTGGTCTAAGTTCCGCCCCTTTTATAGTAAGCGGCTTATAAGTACACGCTACCACGCTTCTCGCAGCAGATTATACTAGGGCAATGTTTGCCAGCGAGAGAATAGTCTCATTGGTTAATTAGCAGTATCCAGTGGCACGTTTATGGCGGGAATCATTAAAAGGCTTTGTTTATGGAATATCATTGGCTGATAGCTAACCTTATGATTATATCGCCGCTTGTAAACACGCTTTGTGTCTGTAGTGAAAAATGAGGAGATAATGAGCAAAGCTAGAATTTCAAGCTCTATTTTATTTTTAGTAGCTCTAGTTTTCTAGCTGGTCTGTGGACCGCTTAATACCGTGATTACCAAAGATTATAAATTGTTAGTACTACATTTTACAAAATATTCTGATCATGAATAGAATGATTTGAATTCAGTAATTTAGCAGGAAATCTCATCATTCAACATCAAATGTGGAAATAAGTTTTAGGCAAAAATGGTCTTGATTGGTTTCCCATCTTATTTCAATGATTAATATCTCAACAAAATTTTTATTCATGTGTAGTTTAGTTGTAATTTCATGTATTTTTTTATGTATGTTTGTCACATTTGTCAAACATCTGATCGCCCAGAAAGTGCTTGAGTTTTATACTATTCAATCGACTTGCTCCACGACCAGTAGAGCCTCCTGAGTCAAGCTACTAGAAGTGCATGGCAAGCTAGTGCAACCATGATGTGAATGGCTATTATTATTATTATTATTATAATCTCACATGACACATGTCTCAAAAAAATACTGACTCTGTGGGTTTGGAAGATCCTCTTTGTTATTTTGTGATGGCTTATTTAGTCAACACAAATGGGTATGAATCTTTCAACTTAGAAATTGTGTTTAAAATAGATTATGTTTTATTAGGCGCATGAGCTATTGTTTGGTGACAAGATTAAGTCAACATGATCTCATAATTGTGTTGGTTTGTGATGGTTTGTGTTGTCGCAATGTCTCTCTGTTTAGTCATACAAACAATGATTTACTATGTAGTGCTCTCATATTTACAGGTAGGCATACTAGTAGTGATTGCTTATTTATTTATTTATAGAGGCTTACAAAAGGATGGCTAATAATTTAGGGTAGCACAATACAATTTTGAAAATTATCATGGGCTAAGGCCCCTGTAACTCTTTGCTCTCTGTATGACATCACAGCCATTAACACAGTGAGCAATATCCTAATGATAGTAGAAAAACCTTTCATACTGTGATTCATCTGGATACCCAACTAACCATATTGACTTCTAGCTGTTGATGGCATATGGCCGAGGAGCTATTGGTGACCGCATTTGGAAAATTTCTAACTCAAATTAAGCTGCAAAACAAAATCCCTCCCCTGCCTTCTCTGGTCTTCACCTGATTGATTTGATTGATTTATTACATATCACAGACAATATTACCAGGGCTCTCAACCACTCAGGCTTAGCCCGAGTTACTCAGATTTTTGGGTTCAACTCAGGCTTCTCAGGGGATTTTAGAATGTGAGCTAAAAACTCAGATGTTGCTTGTTGGCAGAGATGAATAATATATAAACAACGCTAAAATATGTTGCCTTACAATAATTAATGTCATTTATTATTAATGAATAATCAGGTATTAGATTCTAGTTGTGATAAACTATGCTCTCACTGCCCTGCCTATTCAAGTCATTTATGTGAAATTAATATGGCTAAATTCCAATTTACATTTGAGAATGCTTTTAAAATTTAGCTTGTAATGAACTTGACATGATTGAATGAATCTAGTCTTTAATTTGAATATCAACACATTACACCCCAACTTGCCTTCATGTCAAAGCATTTCGGTTCAGACTGAGATGACATGCATATTTGATCACAGGGTCAACACTAGTGATGGCAACGAGAGGGGACTTCCGGTCTTTCGAGACTTGTCTCCTCGGGTCAGTCATGCCTTTGCTGCGATTATTACACGGCTTACAACACTACATGAAGCATTCTTTAGACATCTATAATTCAATAAATACTTGACAGAATTTGATGAAACTTGGTCTCAACATAGTTCCTTATTGCTAGATTATAAGTTACAAATTGAATCAAATGTACTATAGGCTGATTGCTGTCTCGGTCTCGTCCCGTCTCGCCAAAATCAGACAATTTGCCATCACTAGCTCAACACTGCTGGATGTTT